>CM060953.1:117805399-118347899 GCA_030765055.1 Mantis religiosa | reverse complement strand
ATATCTATTGTCAAGGGTGCGGCTATCATACTGCTACACATTATGCTTCAAACAAAAATGAGTTTGGTCTAGTTTTCCTTCTTTCTCTCCCCCTTCTCTCCGTTAAGGTTGCTTTGTTCCTATTTTTATATCGTGTCGTGGGCTGTGAAGTGGTCTTCATTCGCTATGAATTCTTTATATGTAATTCTAGAATTTAAAATAATAATTGCTGCAGTTTTATAACACCTACTTCAAAGATAATTTTCTTAATTTATTTTTCAGATTCTTCAAACAAAACACATATACAGTTTAAATTAATCTCTAAAGCACCCAATCATTATTCTTAGGTCTGCTCTTTCTGCTTATATAAAAATGAACCCATGGCGTAATAGCCTGAGCAGGCCTGAGCCTGCCAACCTTACTGCCGGTCTCACGCCTACATACGCAAGTTAGAGGTGGCGATCATCAAAGTGATACAAGGGAAATGATGTGGTCAGCTTTCTCGATACCCCCAGTTGGAAAGTTGGCTTTCTGGACCAGCGTTCACTACCTAGCGTTCCTTAAATTCCTAACGATGCTGAGTAGGCACCGCTCCTATACCCGGAACTTAAAATCCACACCCCCCAGGGGTGGGGATCAATCTCGGGCGCATGGAAACCAAAGCACATGATCCAGTCCACTACGCCATGACGCAGAACTTCTGCTTATGTATATTTATATAAATACTATGCACTAATTTCAATACATTAAATAAGTTTCAGTATTAGATCAGTTTTGTACTTAATAAGTCATTTGTATATCTCGTTTTACAAACACTTTTATGTGATAAAAATCTCGGCCTTAAATTTGTGTCGGTGGTGGCGGTGGATTCACATCGGGAATGCAATATACTAATTTGTGCAGTTCAGTTGAACATTTATCTGCACAAAATGGCTTTTATATTTAATGTATACACCTGGTAACCTATTTTCCCAGCCAAATATACTAGTAGCTTTTAATTTTATAATTTTTAACATAAAACACAAGCTGTCAAGTCTTTCGAAGAGATACGTTGAATGAGAAACTGAAATTTCACTACCGATATAATATAAATGGAGTAAGACAAGCAAGAATAAAATATAATATTGAAGCTGTTTTACAGAATAAGATAGAGCTTTAAGTATGCAACAGTTTAGTTCCTCCGAAACGGAAAGCATTCCCGGATGTTATTCTTCAATATTATTGTTAAAGATATTTCATTCAATACTAAGAGAAAAAAGAAGATGAAACTTAAATGGCAAATTGTTGTATTTGCGACATACTGTTTATACGATACCGAAAAACAAGGATAATTTGGTGAATTATAATTCATATTTACGTGAAACAAATGCGGCACCTGATTTAGGTTGATAATGAAATGTCTACGTGCATGAGCTTGATCGTTAAGTATTTCCCTCTTGTACAGTACGTTGCTTTATCGGCAACTTTAAACAAAAGATGGGCGGAAAGTTGATAATATGGTAATATAAATAAGGCTGACGTAAGTGCATTTTTATAAGGAAGCGTTTGACTACAGGATACAGGATTGTATCAACGACTACGCAAATTATTATTATTATTATTATTATTATTATTATTATTATTATTATTATTATTATTATTATTATTATTATTATTATTATTATTATTATTATTATTATTATTATTATTATTATTATTATTATTATTATTATTATTATTATTATTATTATTATTATTATTATTATTATTATTATTATTATTATTATTATTATTATTATTATTATTATTATTATTATTATTATTATTATTATTATTATTATTATTATTATTATTATTATTATTATTATTATTATTATTATTATTATTATTATTATTATTATTATTATTATTATTATTATTATTATTATTATTATTATTATTATTATTATTATTATTATTATTATTATTATTATTATTATTATTATTATTATTATTATTATTATTATTATTATTATTATTATTATTATTATTATTATTATTATTATTATTATTATTATTATTATTATTATTATTATTATTATTATTATTATTATTATTATTATTATTATTATTATTATTATTATTATTATTATTATTATTATTATTATTATTATTATTATTATTATTATTATTATTATTATTATTATTATAGGTATTATTGTAGTTGTATCTAATTATTTACAAAGCAATGCAGCTATTGATTGTTAATTAAATAGGTAATATTTATTCCTATATAATTTTTCACGGGATTCGTTTCTTACAGATTTTCAAAACTAACAAGGTTACACCTAGGACAATGGCGGCAATAACTTTCGTCCCCATGTTTACTTAACAAAAATACCGTGTCGTTTAATAACACCACATTGAATATTAGATATAATTACATTACAATGGGTTGGCCACCTCTAGTTATCTACATTAATCACAGGAAATTCATTAAGAGAGAGAACTTTAACTCCCTCTTCTTTATTTCTTACTCGATAATATTACGTCACTCACTAATTAATTTTTACTTTATCACGTACATAGTCGGTAAAGAAGATAATGCATTCTGCTGAAAAATTCGTAATCGAGATTTTGTGACACTCTGAATAACCACAAAAAGATAGAATAAATAAACAAACAAATAACTAAATAAATATAAAACTGACAGTTTAGAAAGACGTTCGTTTATGCATGCGTGACTGAGGAGCATAACTCAAAAATGAATGGTTGGTTAGATGCAAATATTTGGTATTTTCTCCCTTGACCCCAAACTATGCCTTACATGGATAGTTTTTCAAAATGTGTTACATCTTGGAAAGTAGTTCTAACGATTTTAATTGAAGCACTATGTGGTAAAGATACATAATAATATAACGTATACTTGAATTTTTTTGGGGGGAATAGCTTTGAGGATCTCATTGGGAAAGAACTTTTTATAATCTTGTATAAACGGTAAACTTAACGTTAGACGAAAACGCACTACCAAAAATATAGAGCTTTTTAGCACACATAATTTATAAGATTTTTAATGCCATACGGCATTTTCGAGATAATTGTAATTAATGGTTCGAATTGTTCAATATTTTGCCATCCTTTAAAGTGATTTCTATACTCAGTTGTATCTCGGAATTGCATTGAAACAGTTTAAAGCAAGTAAATCGCCCAGTTCTCAAAAATGTGATTCTCCATTTGACTCTATAACTAAATGTACAGGTGATATAGCTATGTTTGCAAAGATTTATTTGAATTAAAATGAATTGCATTATAAAGTAAGCGTTCGTAAAAATAGTTTTTATACCTACTTATAAAAGACAGGTGGTAGAGAAAGTCACACTGAGTTAACTCATCAGATTTTTATTTTTCGGAATTCACTATGTACTGGGTTGAGCTAGTTAGTCAAATGTAAACTAATGGGGAAAAAGTGATCTAGCAAAGCAGATCAAGCTCTCTGTACAAAGTGTATTCACAAGAAACAAAAAACATCTGATGTGCTACACACACAAAATTTCTCTCCCCATTATCATTTATTTTTGCATCTGTTCTAAAAGTCTTTTATCTACTTCCTTGCTGAGATAAACATTTATATAAATTATTTTATTTCATTCCATTTCATTATGTATAAAGGGATACATTAATATACAAAAATTTCACTGTATATTACCAGAGTAATATACATCAAAATATCTGCATTGGAAAATCCAACAAATAACAACGAAAATATCAGAAATTGTTAATACCATAAAAAGGCATTTGTCGTAAATTGCATTTTGGGGTCTATATTTTTTTGTGTAATAGATTTCTCTCTCTCTCTCTCTCTCTCTCTCTCTCTCTCTCTCTCTCTCTCTCTCTCTCTTAAAAATTCATTCTGAGTGAAGAAATTCACGGCTAACCGCAGACAATTAAGACATGTATTTTATCAGTTATGCTCGTCTCTTAAATATATGTTATTTTGGTCAAAATTGTTAGAACCAGTTTTGAGAACATAACAAATAAAACATGAATGATTTGATTTGGAAAAAAAAAAAACTTGTTTCGCATCCTTGTACTTACACAGTTTAGTATTTGCTCGACATGTTTATGCCGTTTACGGACACACACACACACACACACACACACACACACACACACACACACACACACACACACACACACACACGATGCCGTTAGCGCGTGCGTGCCAGCCTTTTGCTAAAAACAAAATCTCAATGTAGTATTTTTGAATTCATTATTTCCTCTGTCTATTGTAGGTAGGTGCAAGGTTGAATAAATTAGAGAAGAGAGAGGGGGAAAATAAAGACATTTGTTGATTATTACTAGTAAAAACCGGTTGTAGATATACCGTGCGCTATTGCACTTGTGAATGGAATATTTTAGTTAACGTCACATGCTGCTACACGAGACCGCTGTGTTCTCATTACGCGCTTTGATATCGCAAATGTGCGAGACAAATGACTTCAGAGGTTAAATAACCATGAAGAAAACAAAAGTTAATCATTATAATGCCAGTTGTGTACAAATTTATTGAATCTGTTGTGAAACATTAAGATTTAAGGAAACAGTAATGCGATTTCATTAGAAATTTTACGTCCGATGGCTTGTATTCTGGAGATACCGGGTTCAGATCCGTCCAAGCTTCCACCCTAACTTTAGATTATTCGCCGTTTTCCCGTTAGGTAAGGTAAATACCGGTCGCCTCTCGTCTAACACAATTTGGTTTTCCTTTCGACCGGTTTTCTTTCATTTTTACATGTGGTTCGGATTTCGCGGTTTGAGGTGGTGCAGATGGCGCGGTGCTTGCTCCAAGTACAAATGGATTATTGCAATCGGCCGAATTAAAGTAAAGTCAACTGTTTTCAAAATTTTAATCAGCTGGCGTCAGTGCTCGAATAAACGTATGAAGGTAATTTCAATACTTTAGTATACTGATGCATTAAAATTTACTAAGGGTTACTTATGTATAAAATAGCTATAGGAAAGTGTTTTGTAATTTATGCCTAACATATGAAATGTAACTTATCGCATTATATACGGTTTCAAGAATATTTTCTGCTACTCAGAATTTAAATATCAATATACATTCTTCTGAAATACTATACCTGCTTTTTAAATATTTAACTATCACCCTAGTCTTCATATATTGCTCAAAGCCATAAAAATGCATACTAGAACAACTCTGGCCAACTTAGGCCGTGACGTGGCTCAGTGGTTACACCGCTTGGCTCTCACCAAGGCGGCCCGGGTTCGACCCCAGGCGACCGCAAAGTGAGATTTGTAGTGGACAACACGGCACTGGGGCGGGTTTTCTCCGCGACCTCCGGTTTTCCCCGCCATCTCATTCCGCCGGTGCTCCATCTTCATCTCATACATCATCAGTGTCACCGCCTGTGGTGCCATATGTAGTAAAAGCGGGCGTTAGACACTACACATTCATTCTGGCTAACTTCTATCGGAGTATTTGGAAGCGAACAAAAAAGTAAGCTTCTTTTTTTTTTATTAATATCGCCTATAAAATTATATACAACAAATAACAATTGTAGAAAATGCTGTGTATCTGTAAAGCATCAGATTGTTTACTTTCTCTTTCAAACAAAGACTATTTAATCCCACAATGGACATTGTGATTTAACTCGAATTATATGTTCTGAGGGCCAGTGAATTCAGAAAGGAATTTTAGAGAAAAACATAGCCGTCAATTATGTTCTTTTAAAAAGAAGCCCTCAACAATAAGATTCTTTGCTTAGTCATGTAACATTTAGAGATTCAAGCTAAAATTTTCAATAATGTTTTTCCACCTTTCCAATCAATGCTTTACAGGGAAGTTTTCTTATTTCCTGAAAGAAAAAGAATGATTATAATGACCTTGATTAAATATTTGAGACATGATTATTTATAATTAACCAGGTGATTATTTTAATTTTCGGTGAAGATATTTTAAAATCGTGTTTATTGAATATTTTAGTTGTTTAATGTTCTATTTGTGTAAGAACATTTGAAAGGCTTAAAATTTATACAAGGCAGTGAGGCAATGCGCAGTGTAGCTAATTCTATTTCTGGTCAAGTAACAATTTACCACCGAGCATAATGCTATTAAAACGAACAATGAACAAAATTCCTTTAAAAAAAGCTCTGCACTGAAATTTACAAAGCTAAACTAATTATTACTATTATGTGCCACCTTCAAACTTACTTTGGAAGTTTGATTCTCTTTCGAAAGATTACATAAATAAATATACCCGCAATTCAAAATGGATAACCATTTACTATTAAGAATTGTAGGTACTGTAAAACCTAATACATATATAGACAGGGCTACAATCAATCTATAAAAATGTACTTTTCTTACAGAGAATGCATGTGCCTTATTGTGGGTGGTAAAGATTTTGGCAAAAGTACGAATGAAGCACTTCTTAACCACATTGTTGAGTCCACCTTTTGGGCTGTAGTCCTGTAACTTATTTGCTCTATCCCTCTCCCAATAAACTTGGTCTCGGTTGTGAGGTGTTCTACTAACCTATAAGGGGCACAGCCAATACAGTAATGAAAAAAAAATGCATAGTAAACCCTACAGCTAAAATATAGAACAGCATGCTTCAAGATTTTTATGATGATAACTTAACGAAGTAGATTTCATTGCAAAAGTGGGTAATATGCGCGCATTTTAGACTAACGTGTATAATATGGAACAGGAAGGCGATTTCAAATCATCATATTCCTAAATCGATACAGAAATGGGAAGCTAATATCATCTCTCTCGCATGTGTGGGTCAATAAATAGCTTAACCATGAGAATTTCATGAGACTCGCGCGATGAGACGTGAATATTTGTCACGAAATGAGCAAGGAATTATATAGAAGTTAAAACATTTATAAACCATGGTGAATCATTTAATGAATTTCATTGTGTAGTTTTGTGACAGAAACGCTCTCATATTGATTAAAGCACATCTGTCTGCTACTTGCTGTAATATCACTCTCATTATGCCACACCACTTCTTTCCTCTGAATGCAGTATAATAATAATTTACTATAGTAAAGCAATGTTCCCAATAAATCATTTCGTTCGTTTTATCAATCTCCCAATACCTCTCCATCCAAGTACCAATACATTACTATGAGTTAATATGTTCTTATTTATGCTTCCTTGGTTTTTAAACATAACTATGAGATTAAATGGATGGTCTGATACCCACTTCTCTCGGTCAGTGCACTCTTCCATACGAAGGTGTTTTAAAACGCCCGCGCCGACTTCAACATTTCTGGAATGCAGTTGATGGAAATTTTCTCCTCCAGGCAGAACTTGCCAGTTATCTTTAATGAAAATCACTTAAGGTAATGCTGGAGTTGTCCGACAACATATCACTTAAGGAATTATAACAGCCGTTTGACGTCATGCCCATCAACTCATTTGCGTTCTAATTTCGTATCATAAGGTATTCTTTTGTGCTGCTGTAAAGGCCGACATCAAGACAACTAGCCTTTAAATGCGTATAATGAAGTACATCTCTACAACTCTAGAATTCTAAATTGCTCTTTAACATGTTCTGTAACATTTTAAAACAATTTTTACAGCTATATGTGAGTTTCAAAGGTGGTAGACAGCTGATCAATAGCTTCAAATTATGGACCATTCTCTTTTGATTAATCAGTTAATCGTAGCTGTGCTTTCGGCTTCGATTAATATGCTACTTTACTTTGATCTCAGAATACCCCGTTTTTAATTTCTCTTTTACCAATCTATGACCTACAACATCCAAAAGCTCAATATCCAGATTCCACTACAAACATATCCCCTGAACCCAAAGGATTTAGGATGAGGATTTACAACGAAGGGGATTCGGCACGGAGACCAGTCGTGCTGCATTATACCTATGCCCCCAAGTGTGGCACCCCCGAAGGGAGGGATGAGGCGAAAGAAAGCGGTCGTCCCAAGGAGCCACGCCAGTGCAAAGGGCAGGGTCCCTACATTTTGCTTAGATAGAGACCTCTCCAGGCAGGCCAGGACAACGGACATACTGCCTGCCTAGCCGAGCCTGAAATGGTCCCAGCTACCGAACCCGAAATAGTCCCAGCAGCATATTGGAAGACCGGCAACTGATCTACCGGAAGAGGAAGTCGTTTCCTCAGAGCATATCATCCTGCCATGCATCGCCGAGACACCCGCCGACACTTCTTACCCTGAAAGAGACCACCGGATGAAAGACGACGTGAAATGACAGGAAATTCGGGGGATGTAATTAACCTACCGACAGTTCCACTCAGAAATGACTCAAATGATTTTTATTTAAATAAACAAATATATTTAAGTAACTAATTCACACGTTAAATGTATATCTCGGATGTTTTGTGAATAGCATGTGAAAATTTTATCTTTAATTTTATATTTATTATTGAGTTTTATCTTATATTTTTATCATTGCATAACTTGAAAATCATACCAATAACATAAAAACTTGACTAATACTGGAGAAACTAATACTGAAACATATTATGTTTTATATAGCATCTTTGTAATTTATTTATTTTCTATTATTATTGGGACACATTTGAAGATGTAATTTTATGAAGCTTTTGAAATAGTTAACATCTTGGTAGCAATAAGTTAATTATATTTTTTATACTACATTGTTTAGAAGTTACAGCTTTGGGATTAAGGCAATCATGAACACTAGAAGTACAATTAACATTTTTAACTGGGAAACAATACCTATAAACGTTGCTTATTAATTTTATGCATCCATATATTCCTATGTGTTTTGAAGCAGATAAAAACAATTAAATGTTTGCATGTAAATTGGATAATGTTTTTCTCTTGGATTTATGTGTCATTAAGACCACAAGGAAAGATTGGTACCGGTTTTTAGTTTGCTTTTTTAATTAGAGACGAATGATTAATCTGCATTCATATAATGTTAAACAAATTCGTGTCATGTGTGTACAGAATTAATAAATCATGACATGGTGTTTGTTGACTGAGATCGCAAACAAGAGTTTGTGAAATCGATTTCAACTAATTCAACTAATAAGAAAAATTGACATAATTTTATTAAGGTAAGTGAAGCTTTTGTTAGAAATAGTTATATTTGTATAATACTTATTGCTTCACTTCTAAGAAATCATGATATATTTACATGCTATATCAGGAAGACTTCATACTTACCATTGCTTACGTTAAACAAGACAATAAAGAAATGTAATAATTTGTCAGTAGTGCCAGCAAAGTGGCAAGAAATGAAGCACTGAAGTCGTGTAAGTGAAAACCAACTTCAACACAAAAGAGAATACGCATTCTTTATGGTTTGAAATACCTGAGCCTTTCCAAGGTCCTTTCGGGCCTTTGAGCTTTCATAAAAGATGTGTTAGGGGGCTTTAAAGGAGGGTAGCAACCTTCCACTTTCTAAATCCCATAAACCTAAGTGTTCTTGAATGACATTATGTCTCTGTATAGTTGAAAAAGAGTTAGGCCAACTGAATTAATTTTACTACAAATTGATCCAGGATATTTGAATATTGTCCATAATAAAGAAATCCGATGTACTATACTTACATAGTTATAAATATAGTTTATTTCCTTCATGTTAATCAAAATAAAACGTTACTGAAGCAGTTTCATTACACATTTTGTTGACGGTACAAGAAGAATGTATGTAGCTGAAGCTTTAAAAAGCTCGTAAAAATCAATAAACTGCATTTATGTACTCTAAGCTTTGTTTGCGGTTTACCAGTTGTGTAGAATTACAAAAAATGTATTCCAAATGAACAGTACAAGCGTATTCGCAATAAATTCAGAATATGTATTTTATTAGTCGTGTAAATATCATAAACAACCTGTTTCAATTACAATGACTACAGACATTATTAGAAAATAAAAGAATAAATAAATTTTCAACAAAGGGAAGTTAAAATACGAATATTTTCCCGAAAATATGGCGTCGCATCGTTTGAAGAACTGATTCAAACACAGATTGGTATCTCTCCAGCTTTTCGTTTTTGAGTTATACCATAAAAAGGTCGTGCGCATGGATATTTTCTAAAAATCGCCTTTTTGCTTTTAGAATCAGGGGATCTCAAATTTCCATATATAGATTGCAAGTTGCAGTGAAGGTTAACAGACATGTATTAGCTAAAACAGGAAAATATGGTATCACATGCTTTGTCTCATAGATCAAGATCTTTTTATATGATAGACAAGCAATAGTAAAGAATCACATCTACGTTTAACAATGCAGAAGAAGATCCATTAATTCATCCTATGATGTATATTGAAGTTTTATTTTGCTTATATCATCATCATCATCATTATTAATTTGTAGTACTAACGTGCATTAAGTACCATCTGCATGCACAATACAGCATAGCATTTACAAAATTTAGCGGTGCAAATGCAAGTTACGCTTGTCATATGTTTTGTTGTTACTACTACCGCATGACCGACCGGCGACTCACGCGAAGAAAATCGATACGTGCCGCCGTAATATTTATTTTTCTCATTCCAGTAAAGGGATAGTGGGCTCGCCTGGTTCAGCCAATGGCAAGTCGCCAGCGAGCTGGGTGTGTCGGCGGTGTGTCGAGTCACCACGTGTGCCAAGTCACGTTTTCAGGGGGGAAAGCTTTACCCTCACCCAAACCAGTTGCCAAGAATACACTTCATATCGCCACTAGGTTGCATCAGCTGCTGCAGCAGAACTACACGCAACTTCCACATCCAAGAAGCAATGTTCAACTTTGGCAGGGGATTCACAGATTCAACCAGCATGTACCTACGTTTCTGATAAGATTCTGAAATATATTTTAAAATTACCCTGATATGTAAAAATCACACAGCTTTCTCTCTCTGCCCAATATCCTTCATTCTCGCACCTATCCCGTATATTCCCCATCCAAAAAATACATTTATCCATAGACTTCTTGTTAATTTTGATAGATATTTATAGGATACGATTTCGGTTTAGTTACATTCTGTAGGGTGCGAATCAGCGATTCAAAGACAGATGACAAATTTATTCTAACCACGATACATTTCCTTTGGGTGAGACATTGATATACAATAGAATGACCACCTAAAGTGGCAAAGTTTGCTTCTAAAAAGTGGGTAAATCCAAAAATGGGGAAGGGGAATATTCCGAAATTGGTAAATGCCACGTGTCTATTTAAATATTTACAATTTTCCTGCTTATTTACCTTATTTTCTTCCCATATATATCTGCAGTGGTTATATCGGCAGCTTTTTCCTTTAAAATATATTGTCATATGGACAATGGTGTTAATTCGTGTGGAAATGTTCGATTTTTCACACATTAGATCACACATTCTCATTCATAATCCTAGACTTTGGTTAGGATAAGGAATACGAAAAATACCCACTCTCCAACTGGTAATCGAACTAGGGATCCTTTACAGATGCTGTATGGACTGAAATACGGGACCAACAGAAACTTCTATCTTATAAGATCCCACATTTACATACATAAAACGTAAACAATATGAACAGAGCGTCAGAGGCTCTTCACAGGAAATTCAGCGTAGTTCGTACATGATAAATGATTATGCTCTTACTAAAATTATTCCAATTAATTTTGACAAAAAAAAAAAAAAATAAAATAAAATAAACTTTCAATATAAAGAGTTGTTTAGGATGGGGGAATGCTGGAAGTCAACATTTTTTATTCTTACAAGGTGCTTGATTTAGTACTAACATTTGGTATTTATCTAATACCAGTTGAGTTATCTAAGTAAGGCTTTCATCTGGAGTTTTTCATTATCCTGAAGATGAATGTCGTGTAACTATTCATCCTGGGCTCATTTGAGCAACATTTCACCCATTTCGTTCAGCGTCCGATATGGCCTACGTAGAAGGATGTTAAATTTTATTGGGGGAAGAAAAATGACTAAATTCATCTTTTTTGTTGATAAAAATGGTTTTGTTTTGGATTCAGGAAGTATTAAAACATGGCTATCGAATTTTTGGATTGGAATACTCATACACCGAGACAAGTGCTGGGGGAAAAAAATAAAGAGAACATTAGGCGAATAAATTGGATTTGAATCATAGGCCTGAATGCGAATCGCAAACCCTACAGTGTTCCCTAACCTATGTGGTTTGGTAGCTTTGAATGTGTTACAATAGAAGAACGAGTGAACTTTAATCTATCGAAATAATGCAAGCCTTCTGTGCTATGCATTACACCCCACGATTCGATCAATGTATGCACGAAGCCCGGATACTAGACTGTAGCAAGACAGAACTTTCCTCTACTAATGCACGGGGTATACATTTTTGTCGAGTCATCACCTACCGGTGGGAAAACACATTACATCATCTCAAGTTGTTGAGGAAGTTCTTATGTAGAACGTAGGATTTATCTTGCAATGATCTCGCCTACATGTTGCAAACTGTACAGTACAACAAATAAATTCAGCAGTGGCGCTTATGTTTTGGCTATTAACCTTATGCACAGAGCAGTAGATGAACTCAAAGATGCTGTCGAAAGTGTCGGTTCTGGTTTCCGGTGTAAAAACCCGCCAACTGAACTAAATGCAAGGCATACCGGCAAGCAGTATAATGTATTACGTTAAGTTTATACAGAAGATACCATGCAAATACTCATAGTGCTGCCCATTCTATCTGGAGTTGCTGGTCTGAAAATATTAATATTTCTTAAAGTATTTAGTTTAAGGCACGTTCTTACTGAATAGGGCAGCATATCTTAATTATAAATGATATGAAATTATTAGGAAAGAAATTTGGTAAGGACAAGTTTCCAGTTATAGGAATGAGGAAAACCTGGAGAAAACCTCAGAAAAATACAGTTCTGATTATTCTGTGTGCAATTTAGGCCTTTAGGTGCATCTTTGCATCTGGTTTGTCTAAAAGTGGTGTCTTAAGTTGTAATTCTTCGCTATAAGTAACTAAACGGCTTAACGCCAGGCATTTGTTATAAAGTCTAATGTTTTGCATTTAAACGGCTTTCCATGCACAATTATTTATTGTTATATAGCTCTTAGAAACAATTCTTACCAAAGATTATTTTTTCTATCTACTTCATTAATCGACGTAAGTTTACATAAATAGATGCATTGAACACTTTGTTGTGAGTTTAAAGGTTTTCGGGAGATTAAAGGATTAGTTAAATGCTTAAGAACGTGTCGATTTGAAGGCAAGGGGAGACAAGACAGCAATGTACACGGATGGGCATATGCACAGTGTTCCCCGAGGAGGGTGTCCAGGGAGATGTGCGGTCAATCAAGTTGTTAGGACTAAGCTCTACCGTTTACAGATTGAATCTCCCTGGTAGCGTCTTGTTCAACCGGTAGTCGTACTCCGCGGGGATGGAAACTGGAGGCAGTATTTCCGTGGGACGATGGATTACAGAGCGCAAATTCCACGCCACGCAGTGCCCTAGACACCTGTCGACGTCAGTCAACCCTGATAAGACCTAGCGGCTAATGAGTGCAGGAATGAGAATGGAGGTGAAATGGGAGACGAAATTCGGGAATGTAATGAACCGTCCCAGTACCTATTGGCTTAACGACCTGGGGAAACCCATGGATTAAGAAGCTCGACTACGGCAACCGAGCTCATGACCTCCAAATGCTGGTCACAAACATTACTGTCTACGTCATCCCGCTCGGTTGTCGCTTGGAAAGTCCATGTTCCTTCCATGATTCTAATAAATTACTGAATGACAACAGTACCTTGAAGAATGGAAAGTATTGTAAAACTGAAATCAGTAAAGACGATGTCGGAAATTACTGAATCCAAGCAAAACATTACTGAAGCAAATAATATACTTCAAAGAGATCTACTTCTTGTGTACTAAGTTATTGTTTAACTCTTGAGGGTTACCAGTTATACGAAATTAATAAAAATTCCTTCAGAATGAAGAGGACTTATTCCGATAAAATTTACGATAGATATTTTGTCACAATAAATATATGAAATAAATGGCACGTAATCAAAATCATGTCGCAATTTTGAAACTTGCTGAACATAAATGCCAAATTTAGTAATTCCCAGACATTTCATTTTTAGGTGTGTACAGAGGCAAACAAACAAACGCCCGCCCCGGTAACGTTGATGGTAGCGTGACTGCCTTACATTCAAGAGGCCCCGAGTTCGAATATCGATTAGGGTGAGTTCCCTGGATAACTTTTTCCCAGGATTTTCCCCTTATCATGATAGACGAATGTCGGGTAACTCTAAGCTCCATGGACCTCGGACTCCTTTGAGCATCACTTCACCCATTTCATTCATCGTCCGATATGACTTGACGCTGGAGGACGTAAAATAAGAAAAAAAAAATAAAAAAGCCTCACAAACAGGCATACACAGGTGGAGTTTTTCCTGAAAAGGTTCTTTTTCAATCAATATATCCTCAAAACAGTATTTCGAGAAACTTGATACCAAATTTTTGGTTATCATATTTATATCTTCTGCATGTGGCAACAAAATAAGTCATTAAGATTTAAAAGATAAAGCCTTCACTTGCTTTGGCATTAAGAGCATCTGTTATGCTGAGGAAAGTGTGCCAGAGTAGGATAGTTGCAATTTCTTACATTTTTGCAACACATTTTAGTAGTATAATTACATTTAATTTCATATATCTACCATTAATATATTCAGAAAATATGAAATTACCAAGTATGCTTATTTTTTCTTGCTGATGTAGTTTAAAAAATATATTTCAAATAAAATTAGAGGTAGTAGTTTATGTCACACCAAAGAGTTCATTGAATCACAATGTAGGAAGAGGTGCTTAAAAAATGCAGGCTTTGAAAACTACGAGACATCACATGAACATAAAGGCGCAGTATCAAACAACTGTTATGCACACACACACACACACACACACACACACACACACACACACACACACACACACACACACACACACACACACACACACACACACACACACACACACAACTGCCTTGCTAATTATCACTGTCTGAGCTCGTGAATCACGAACCTATTAACAGTTACTCGTTAAAAAGATTTTTAAATATTCTCCAAGCTTATCAAAAGATGAAACAATGCAACACTGCCTTTAAGAGTGGCTCCAAATAAGTCAAGCAACTTTTGTCAAAAGGGATGAGTAAAGCCCCTTTCATACGTGCAATAATAATAATAACAATAATAATAATAATAATAATAATAATAATAATAATAATAATAATAATAATAATAATAATAATAATAATAATAATAATAATAATAATAATAATAATAATAATAATAATAATAATAATAATAATAATAATAATAATAATAATAATAATAATAATAATAATAATAATAATAATAATAATAATAATAATAATAATAATAATAATAATAATAATAATAATAATAATAATAATAATAATAATAATAATAATAATAATAATAATAATAATAATAATAATAATAATAATAATAATAAAAATAATAATAATAATAATAATAATAATAATAATAAAAATAATAATAATAATAATAATAATAATAATAATAATAATAATAATAATAATAATAATAATAATAATAATAATAATAATAATAATAATAATAATAATAATAATAATAATAATAATAATAATAATAATAATAATAATAATAATAATAATAATAATAATAATAATAATAATAATAATAATAATAATAATAATAATAACAATAATAATAACAATAATAATAATAATAATAATAATAATAATAATAATAATAATAATAATAATAATAATAATAATAATAATAATAATAATAATAATAATAATAATAATAATAATAATAATAATAATAATAATAATAATAATAATAATAATAATAATAATAATAATAATACTTTATTTGTTAACGATGATGTCAATTGTAGCCCTGTCGGAATTTCTCCAGAGTTCTTTACCTACCATAAATTTACTGACATGGGACTGTCGCTTTTAAGCACACTTAAAAATCACCGGTGTGTGTCGGATTTGAATCTGCGACCTTGGGATCAGTAAGCTGGCTCTAATCAAATGATCCACCGGGAGTGAAACAATTGTCAGAGGCAATCCTATTCCAGGTTACGTGTTTGTTGACAAATTCGCGAGAACGAAGCACAAGCAAATTGATGTAGTGAAACTACGTAGTAACCTCCTAGTAACCTGGAAGAGCATTTAATAAGTACTCCATGAACATCTTGAAACAGATTAAGCAATGCTTTCTTACTTGTGTTGTTTTAAATGTCATCACTTTTGTGTCACCATTAGATCACGACAATATTAAATGAATAATAAAATAAATTAGGAATGTCAACCAATCTAGCAAACAGAAGGAATGAGGAAACAGTTAATCTCAGAATTAAGATAAACTACAATCAGAACAAAATAGAGATACTTTTTATTCAAAACATAATCTATTTGGAAATTGACCCTATTTCGGTGTGTAGTGATTAAAAACATACTTTTCAAATGTGAACATTGAAAGAATCAGCAGCTTTAGTTTTCTTTATGATGTTATAAATTTCCTCAAAAGACTCATTGCAAATCCTCGAACTTGACAGTGTTTGTTTCCATGCCAACCCTACTATCGAGATGGATAACGTATTGCATTAATCGTTAGGTTGTGAGATTATACTATTCCGACCTGATAATTTATTCGCTTAAATTGCATTTTTGCAAGTAAATTATAAGATAAACACCGCAATAGGTGTATATCCGAGACATTCTAAATGTTATTGGTCAATATCGATTGCGTAGATATGAATAAAGTAGTCTGGATAAAAGCAAGGTAGAGGTGGGCGATTATCCAACTGATACGGGGAGATGTGGTCAGCATGATGCCTTAGCCCACTACGCCACGGCGCAGGACAAATTCGGATAATGGAGGATAAAAATATTAACACATAATGCCAATTTTAAGTTACATAATTGGATTTTGTTATACAAATTCTTGGGTAACTAACATTCAATTTAAGAAGAGAAGAAAATATATGTTAAAGTGACTGACTATATTAAACGGATAACATTGATCCAATTAATTTAAATTATGTAACAATTTTGTTTCAATACGCAAGTTATTTCAAAGTGTTGTCAATAGGTTTGTTATTAAATTTATTGGATATATGAACTCTTCATTGTTTGATGAATTAATGCATTTTTTCCTGTAGTACTCGTGAGTATATTTATCTTTTTTCCTGTTGTACTCATGGGTATATTTAGCCACAGTTGTTGACCATTAGTCATCTTAAAGTGCTGTCTTCCTTAACCAGGGCAATGTCTGATAAGAGATAAGTTCGTGACGGAGTAAAACCAAGACATGAACTCTAGTGATAAAACCAGTGTGGTAAATTGAAATCGTGTAGTAGCCATTGGTGGTCAAAAGTTGACTAATGATTCTTTAGACGAGTCTCTCAAGTAAATCCATAAAAGCGACACGAACTCCAAGTTCGTGAACAAAGACTGATAAAGGAAGTAGTTAAACAATATTTATTGACATAACAAAAGAATAACGAAATCAGGATGTGGATCTCTCATCATAAGACATGTATTTCCAGTAAAATCTCGATATAGAATTTTTGGATGCAATGTAATTTTTTACCTTCGATAGGTAGGTGCTAGAGGAACCAATACTTGTTTATTTAACTTAATATCCTGTATCATAGGTCGTCACATCGGACGATGTATGAAATGGGTGGATTAAATGATGCTCAAATGAGCCCCGGATCCATACAGTTTAGAGTAACCCAACATTCACCTTTCAAAATAAGGGTAAACTCCTGAAAACACTTTATCCAGATAACTCAACCTGACCAAGATGCGACATCGGGACCTCTTAAATATGAGGCTACACGCTACCTCCACACCATAGAGGTGGACTTTCAATCATGAAGACTAAGGTTACAGAAAACAGTAATGTGATTTCATTAGAAGTTTTCCGCCATTCAATTTTATTTAAGGAACTTTACCAAGCGAGTTAATTATACTACCGTCTTTTAGGTGAATCATAGTGATAGAAATGGCTCAAGAGGCAGAGTTTAAAGTGTTTTGGTTTTTTTTTTTTTTTTCTATACAAAAACTGGGGTGCATTGTATCACGTACCACAAAGTTTCCATACTCCATTCTCTCTCATTTTGCCTTTCTTCATCGTTAAAGGTCACAAACTAGGGGCCTATGGTAGATAGTTGCAGTATATTACTGTGAATATGAGTTTGATCCTTGCATCGAAACCTTCCAGGAGGATTAGTAAGGACATCGAAGATGTATTCTGCTGAACCGCATTGTCTGGGGACTTAACTGTACTGTGCCTGCCGCAATCAAGTCTGCTCCACAATATATAGCCATAATGCTGATATCCCTTCCTCTCTCAACCTTACAGTAGCTGCAGTGCTGAAATTCTACTTCATCCTATAAGTATAAATTAGCCATAATGGATACGTGACCTTAAAACTTAAATGGACATGTTGAACGCAAAGTCTCTTTTCCGGAGAAATTAAAGCAACATTAAGTATAAAAACATAAAAACCAAACTGGTAACTTACATATTTGTGTTTCCAATTTATCTCTTCATTTCTGATTTACATTTTCCTTCTGATCCACAAGTTATATGAAGTGCTTATTTAAAATTCAGAACTTTTTATTGTAATGTAATAACCAGACAGGATTTTCAGAAATCTTTGTATCAAACAGTGATTTCCTACAATTTTAACATCAGTGTGTTATCTTTTCTTCTTTTGCATCTATGCAACTTTCATTAGTTTTTATTTGGTTACGCTTGAAAGCAATCTTAAAGCATTCTTCGCCATTAAAATTAAATGTTTAATCAGTTGGACGTACAAAACACATTCTATCTCCGTGGGTGAATGTGCACAGTATGTATCTCAGGCAGAGCATCTCGTGTTTTGGCAGACTCTCTATATTACGTAATGTTGTTTTCTTTAGCATTTGCACATGATTCGGATTCGCGGAACTATTAACGTGCGAGCACCTCAATAAAGAGGTTGCGGAAATTTTTGCGTGGCCTATATACAACAGGCCAATAAACTACTTAGTTATAGCAGTGGCGGCATCCAACTGTCAGGTTTCTAGTGATACACCGTTAACAGTAAAAGGAATAGGCATACATATAACATTACTATTTTATTACTTATGTGCAATCTGACAGAGAACATATAATTTCTTCTAAATCAGCTATTTGTACACAGAATAGCTCTACTTTATGTCAAAATCGAAGAAATCCTTAATATTTTTAAAGTTTCATTTATTGAATAAAAGTGAAGTATATGTGCATCATTTTTTTCGATATAGTCTCCATGACGTTCAACAAATTCTCCAGCGCATAGAGTGGTCCAAACATACAGTAATCATTCGGGGCAAGGTCCATTGAATGTGACGGATGTGGAAAAGTATCAAAGTTAAGATGAATGATGATTGTACGAGGTCGAACATTGCCATGCTGAACTGTAGTCAGACGTATCCACGTCATTCTGATAAGAATTTTCAGTTACAGAGTGAGCTGCCGTTGCACCTAACTTGCACTTTGCGATATTTAGACAAGTCATGAATAATGTGATGCACTGAGCCATAACTAACGTTCACATTTGCGGCTATTTCGTCCACCGTTATACATCGATTTTCCGTCATAGTACTTTCAACTGGGGCAAAACACTGCTGTGATAACGCGATAAGCCTGACCTTGTCGGATAACTTCTAGTCGGTTTCTGAGCGTTCTAGTCCACTTGCTGCAGTAATAAACATGCATTACTACATTAGACTTTTACTTGCTGATGAATTTCAAGAAGTTTCATAGATTCACTGCTCAGAAAACGAATGGGGCAGCACTAATATTTTGGCAGCAGCGTTTCGCTTGTCTCAATATGCTGTCACATACTGGGCACTCTTTAAACCATTAGTTTGCACTTCTATGATTTTAGTTTCACTCTCGTAAATAAAAGAGAGTATGTAGAAATACTATTTAAAAGAAACGTCCATTTTTCTACAAGCAAAAGAACGTAGCTCACTTCCAGTTTTGAAGTTCTCAGGATGCTTGGCCATCAAATTAGAAGACTGAACACGTGGTAACATAATTTAGATGAAATGGAATTAGTTTCATAAAAATAACTTTAAAGATTCCATAGGGAATACATGTGTTTATTTTTTTATTCTTTTTTATTTTTTATTCACCAGTATTTCACAATAACACGCATTCTTTAAAGATCTACATGCAAAAGATATTGCTATTTGCTAAACTAATATGTTTCTTAAGAAAATAAGAATGTTTTAATAATTCTGATTAGAAAATGTAATTATAGTTGCCCTCTTCTTGCAATTATAAATTGCATAAAAATTAGGTTTTTTGAAAATGTAAATTGCAGGAAAATATTTTAAAAATTGCAGATACATAGTAACACATAAAATATTTTAAAATAAATACGAATACTAACTACACATTCAATATTGTATTTGATTCACAGAAACGGCTGTAACAATGCAATTGTTCTAGACGTGGAACAGTTTCAGATCTAATTAATATCACCAAGTGCATAACATTAAAATAATTATCATTTACCGAAACGTCTTTTATTTATCTTATACACTTCTACAGTATTGCATTATTTTTAATCTTCATTTCCAGCATTAGTATTTCAATTATATACAATATACAATATAATTTCAATTGTTTACAAGCCTAGATCATTATTTTGTTCCTTTAAGCCTCCAATTTTGAAATTTCTGTGCAGCAAAGAAATGTCTTTCAGACGTTACACGCGTTTTATCCCTTTGTTTCCAGAAAAACTCTTTACAGTTGATTAGAGTCTGTACTATGTGTTGTGCATTGCAATGTCCTAATGTAAAAATATAGTAAAATAGTGAGGACTATATAAAAAGTTGTTTTTACTTTATAATTTTTTGAGATTATAAACAACTTTTAACTGAGTAAAATGAAAGTGCAGTTAGGTATATTTTTAATAAAAAAAAAAAATGAAGTAAGTTACTTCTAACTGCTAGGACTTAAGCAATTCTTTAAACCGTGGATTTGGGTGAATGTTCGTTTTTGAAGGCCCCGGGCCGGAGTTATTTGCTGATTTTGTAATGCTAATTTGAATTTAAAGAAATGCTATAGTGATTGTGTGGTGAATTATAAATATAGTTATCGAGGTTAACAAAAGAGACAGTTGGAGACATGGAACATATCATGTGACTATATTTAGACAATGTGATCGTAAAAATCGGTAACTGAGGGAGACGAGGAAAAAGAAAGCTTTTGTGAGAGAGACGCTAGAAGGATTTTCCTCTGATGGGAAGAAGTATTATTGAGAGGAAGTATAAAATAATAGTGTATTCTATTACTTTATTGTGTCTGTCAATAAATAATAATCTTTAATAAGAAAAGGGAGTGTTATTTCACTAACGGAATTAAATTATAAATAAAAATCTATACGAGATCACGCCTAAGGACTTAAATATATTCTTGCCGACATCATCTTTATCAAATTGGATTCTTAACGTGGATCAATAAACATCTTTATCGAATTGACTTCTTTACGTGAAATAATAATAAAACAATTAAAAAACTTTTTAAATTGGCCTCCCAATCAAGGCGAAAATATAAAATAAATATATTTTTCATTTTGAATGATTAATGTAAAATTCTTAAAACTGAAATGTGAGATTATTGAAGTACAGAAGTGTGAAAATGATTCTTTTAAAATATATCACCTCTTTTCTATCTCTTCAGTAAGCTATGCTTTTAAAAACCAAAGATTAGATACCTGTTTCAATGAAATATTGCTGTCAAACAACTAATGTACTTCTAATGTTTCTAGCTTTTTTTCTCTCATTAGGGTTTGTTGTGCTAAGTGCCGCCACTGTGATCTGGTGACCATGACAACTACGCGTTTCTCCCTCACAACGATAATTCGGGCGAGGTGAATGACGCAACAAGGTGACGTAAAGAGAACAATAGAAACACAATTTTGGCGCCGGATACGTTCGTCTCGTGGTTCGTCGCTAATTTCAGAGACACATCTGACGCACCCGCTCCAAATACCAATGCGAATATGACTCGACATGTGCGAAACTTACATCGCCGTTTTAAAGCACTGAAGCTTATGCCATCTGTCGGAGAAATACTCAAGCATGTTGTGGGCGAGAGTAACAGCTGCCAGACGAGTACGAGACTCCCCAAGCCCAACTATCGACTTTTTCCATTATGTAATACTGGCCCCTTTCTCATTTCTCTATTTTCGGATGACTTTAATATATATTGAATGGATTCGTATAAGACACACACGCAAACACACATTTCTTTGAATAGCCACTTTATCCTGTTCGTAGAACTATAATCAATTGAACAAGTTAAGCTTATGTAAGGGCAGCATGTTATTTCAGGATCATTTACTGACAGTAGTCTATATTAAGGGTGGTTATTATATTATCTGATTAAAAAGGACGTTTAGATATGATGCAACAGTACACTGTAAATTTTTAATTGTTTCCCTTAAGACAATGCATTACAAACTTTATAATTACGTTTACACCAATCAATTCAAGAGAAAAATATCAACTACTTTAGTAATAAGCTCTATATACTTAAAATTTTATTTCCAAAATACTAAATTAAATTGGATTTGTGTTTGTTATGAGGCAATTATAACACTACCCAAAAATTATAACCTCCCCCCCCCCAAAAAAAAAAACTGTTTTATACCTCCGCGATAAATACAGCTGCTTCTTAAAGAATGAGATATGTTGAGTTTGAAAATCGTCACAGAAATCTCATATCACGTCAGGTTAAGAAGATATGAAGATATTTAAGTTCTCACCCACGAGAACTCGGGTAATATGTTACATTTATTATCCTGACACAATGATACTTGGTATAGTACTATATAGATGGTGAATTAAGATTAATTCAAAATGTTTTATATGCATGCAATAATATTTGGACTTTATATTTAAGGGGCATGACTGGAAATGCTCTTAAAAGAGTTTGGTAGTATGTGATTACCTCTTGTACTCCTGCCTGCTTTTCCTCACAAGAAACCAACAATAATCTCCCATCATTACTGGGTCCTTCAGACCTTGATATCTCTACTCCATGATTGAAATGCCCAGATGAAACAATTCCACTTGTTCATCACTGACGTCATCCACGTTTTCCGAAAAAAAAAGTTTAAATGTGAATGGAGGAAATGAATTTTCAAAGATTTCCAGAATCCATGTCTTTGTAGCATTTCGCCATATTTGAGACCAAAGTTTTATAGTTTTTTGTTCCCCTTTGTGTTTGCAAGAAAACCACGCATCACCGCTGTAAATGATTGCCAAGTTGCTAATTCCCAAGCCTGTGACGTTTTTTCAAACATTTCGCCCTCACAAGTTTTCGGATTTGAGGTCCAAAAAAACTTCCTTCTTTCAATTTTGAGTAAGTTAACTGTGGACAGTTACTTTGCAAATATGTAAATCCACTAGCTTCTTTGTTGAGTGTTTTAACACAATTAGATACGTCCAAGTTTTATCGGTAAGGGAGGCCCGCCTTGCATGTCTGCCTCACGTTCAAGAGGTCCCGAGTTCGAATCTCGGTCAGGGTGAGTTACCTAGATAAGGTTTTTCCGGGGTTTTCCCTTATCCTTCAAGACGAATGCTGGGAAGCTCTAAGCTCCATGGACCCTGGACTCATTTGAGCATCATTTCACCTAGTTCATTCACCGTCCGATATAACTTAACGTTGGAGCGGATGTAAATGATATATATATATATATATATATATATATATATATATATATATATATATATATATATATATATGGGAGGAAGAAGCATTTTATCAGGCTGAATCAAGTGTTTATTTTACATTACTCTACCCTGGGATATATTCCTGTCACTTGCTCCATTGTTGCTTATTGGGCTGTTCCACAAACACAAAACACAACAATATTTTGTGAATCCTCCTTGTAATCCAAGAAGTAAACCAATTACTTTAAGACAGCATATTTTCTAACAATGAACGTCATGTTTTAAAACACGTATAATCTTGGCCATACCTTTATGACTTTATTTAAGATCTACAGAATGGAAAATTGAACAGATGGAACTTCGTTGACATTATGAAGTACCACAGCCTTTAAGCTGAACTTTGATGAATCTATAAGCAATCGCCAGTCATTTGAATTATGCTCAATTCCTAGCTCACTCATGAAACTATTGATGTATATACAGAAACATATAGTTTCTTCCATTGAAAAATATTTTCCACTTTTCAAATGTCTGTTTTGAAACTGTACTTTTTGTACCGCGTACAAGTAGTTTCCATTGTTGCAGCCCGGAATCTAAAAGTTCAAATTCTTCTTCTGACAAATTTAAGTCGCGTGACAAATCATTCAGGTCTATTTGATGTAGGAACTGTCTATCACTTTCAGAATTTCAAGGTTGAAAGTCAGAAACTTTTGAAGTAAAGGCCTGGCTAAATTGTACTGCATGTTTTCAACTTTACATTTTGTAAGTACCTACGTAAGTAATAGTGATACGCACGTTACCGGCTGGTACACGAACTCGTTTTCGATTATGCATATCTAAAAGTGCTAGGAATTGTGACATGATGTGCTATTTTAAGCATCATTTTCGGAATCTAAGTGTGAAAATGGACTAAAAATGCGTATTGGGTAGCATAATTTTTCCCATTACACTCTCAGATCTAATGTAGATCTAAGAGATTATACTGAATATGATAATGTCTAAGAACTTGAATGGGGTAGGACATTTGTCTTATTCCATATATTTCCAAAGTAACATTTCTTTTTTGCTTAACTTTTAATAAATATATAACATTGGATTTTACATTGAAATTAATACAGTAGCTTTCAGTAAAGTACCTATACAATTATATGCATTATTGTTAGTAGAAAACAATTTATATTAAATAAAGCGCTGTATTGTGCAGTTGGTAATACTGCATGTATTCTAGAAGAAGAAGAAGAAGAAGAAGAAGAAGAAGAAGAAGAAGAAGAAGAAGAAGAAGAAGAAGAAGAAGAAGAAGAAGAAGAAGAAGAAGAAGAAGAAGAAGAAGAAGAAGAAGTATGAAAAACAAGCTGTTTTTTTGTCTTTGCTGTTAAGCTGTTGCTGTATTGTTGTGGATTTAAATTATATTAAATAAAGTAGTTATGAAACTCAAATACCTCTGAGAATTATTTAAGTAATTAGTTACCTCCGAGGAATGTAAACCCAATTATTATAAACCTTTTATCATAATTACTTTATAATGACAAAATGATCACGCAAGCATTGGTGTTAACTGCTTCTGGCTGTATATTTTTCAACCAGTACGCTGGAAGGTAATTAAAATGTATCAATTTATCACTGTTAACTTGCATTGCAGTGACATACATTCGATCTAGTGTTTTTTATCCACTTCCAGTTAATTTTTTGTTGTAATTTAGGTCCTCCAACGTTAAGTCATATCGGACGAAGAATGGAATTGATGAAATGATGCTCAAATGATGCTAATAGAGCTTAGAGTTACCCGAAATTCGAATTTTGGGATAAGGGAAAACCCGAGAAAAACCTTATGCAGGTAACTCACCCTGACCGAGATTCGAACTCGGGAGCTTTGAACGTGAGGCAAACACGCTACAACCACGCTACCGAGGCGGGCTTCCAGTTGATGCTTTTACGATGAAAAGTTAAATTTCCTGCATTTAATGCTGGTAAGCTAATTTATATGCATATTTAGCCTATCCTGCTGCACGCATGTCACAAACTAGATTAGAAATTTCTGGGAAAAGCCTTTGGAGACCTCCTTAATTGTTTAAGTGTAAGAAATAGACTATTGTTATACAAACGATACCTATATGCAGCCTTTGTGAGAGAGACAAAAAGAGCAGCTACCAGAGATAGCGTTAATTTCGGAAAACACCGGAAGCATTCTATGACGCTGCGTTCACAATATACACTAGACTAAAATTTTAATGCCCTAGCCGTGATTTGAAATTTTCAGACCGAGTCTACCGCCTACACACGGCTAGTGTGAAACAGCAATTAATTTTTCCCATATAGGCTTTCGTACCATTCTCTCTTCATTTCAGAGTTACGTGATAGATAGAGAGATGCTTTGCGGCTTGGCCGTGTGCATGGTAGCCGAGCGATAAAAGCATGTATCTCGTAAGAAGACCAGCATGAGTTTGAATCGTTCATGTGCATGATTCTTTTTATTATTGTTACTTTAACAGCTATGTCGTATGCTTATATTGCACAAGATAAATAATAATAGTATAAACACAGTCATTTATAAAAATGCAAATAACCTATTCTTATCGTGTTCAAAATAAATGCAATGTATTAGAAAATTGCCTTTATGTTGGTAGTGTAAACACTCGGGATCATTCATCTGTTATGAATGATGCTGGCATATAATGCGAAATATCCTCACTAGGCATCCATGCCCCGTAAAATGAGGGCAGTAATAGAAGCAGACGGTTTACACATTCGCTACTAAGTTAATTTCCATTTTATTTTGCATATAGGAATAAAACATTTATTTCTGTTTAAAAACTGAGTACAGTGTTTAAGTTTTTGTGTGTCAACATAAATGCCATAAAATTAAGCAAACCTTAGCAATTGGAAGTTATATTACAATGTGCGTAATACACATTTCGCATATCATCAAAATAATATTTAGGAATCGAAATTTCGTAGGTGTAGCTGTCTATAACCGCTCGGCTATTTGTGTACGTTTAATGACAATTATGAGACAATTATGGGACTCCATTTTTAGCACACATTACAGTTTGCCGAAAAGGGAAGGATCCATATGCAGATATGCACAAAACATGACACAATACACAATGTGTGAACATTCTCATTATTATTATTATTATTATTATTATTATTATTATTATTATTATTATTATTATTATTATTATTATTATTATTATTATTATTATTATTATTATTATTATTATTATTATTATTATTATTATTATTATTATTATTATTATTATTATTATTATTATTATTATTATTATTATTATTATTATTATTATTATTATTATTATTATTATTATTATTATTATTATTATTATTATTATTATTATTATTATTATTATTATTATTATTATTATTATTATTATTATTATTATTATTATTATTATTATTATTATTATTATTATTATTATTATTATTATTATTATTATTATTATTATTATTATTATTATTATTATTATTATTATTATTATTATTATTATTATTATTATTATTATTATTATTATTATTATTATTATTATTATTATTATTATTATTATTATTATTATTATTATTATTATTATTATTATTATTATTATTATTATTATTATTATTATTATTATTATTATTATTACTATTACTATTATTACTATTACTATTATTACTATTACTATTATTATTATTATTATTATTATTATTATTATTATTATTATTATTATTATTATTACTATTATTATTATTATTATTATTATTATTATTATTATTATTATTATTATTATTATTATTATTATTATTATTATTATTATTATTATTATTATTATTATTATTATTATTATTATTATTATTATTATTATTATTATTATTATTATTATTATTATTATTATTATTATTATTATTATTATTATTATTATTATTATTATTATTATTATTATTTTTATTTTTATTTTTATTATTATTATTATTATTATTATTATTATTATTATTATTATTATTATTATTATTATTATTATTATTATTATTATTATTATTATTATTATTATTATTATTATTATTATTATTATTAACCTTTTAAATGAATTGATGGTTTATTTCCCTGAAAAAGTATCTAAAATGGTTCTAAGTGTATTTATATAATACTGTAATGAACAAAGAGATTTTCATTTTTTTACAACCCTTTTCCGCAAGCTAGGTCTCAAATTACGCCCGTTATTGAATGTATGATAAATCCGTCACACCATTTAAAGTCGTTTCCAGTTTTTCCGATTCCTATTCAGCGTTTCCATTGCCACTTAATGATATAATATAGCTTTAAACTAGAGTTCACTTCATTCTCTCTCTCTCTCTCTCTCTCTCTCTCTCTCTCTCTCTCTCTCTCTCTCTCTCTCTCTCTCTCTCTCTTATTTTACGTCCTCCTACGTTAAGTCATATCGGACGAACTTCTCATTCTTGTCATTTCTCTAACGTGACTTCAATTTTCCTTGCTACTCCACTTTGCTCAGCGACTTAGCGGCGTAACGAAATCGCGCAACGTAGCCTCTTGTTCCGGAAGGTTACTCCCTGAGGATATAGCACAACACGTATCGAATCTCTTGCAGTAACAATACTCACCGCACGTCACCAAACTCACAGTACTTTACGTCGCACGTGCTATCTCGCTCGCTGACTGACTTTGTCATATCTCATCACTCGTCATACTGAGTTGCTTCGCGAGAGTACTTGCTGATTTAGCAGTATTATATTTGCAGAACGATTGAGATGACGAAACATTCAGAATGTGCTAGTTCTCTGGCGATAGCGCTTACCCTGTTAACGCTGAGTGAGCACGCGGCTTATCTTGTATTTACTCCCTGGCTCAGACCTACCTAACTTCAACCATAACTGCTGCGTTACAATGCTGCATTTTTGTGAATTCAAGTTCATGTCATGTACTTAAAATAACTCTGCACTCAAAATTTTTGTTAAGAGTAAAACAACTCATGAAGTAAACATATATGTGCCTACGCATACTTGATATGCATTTCTTTCGAATGTATATAACTGCATTGGCACACACTAAAAACATTATAAGATGTATTACTTTGTTTATCATTTTGCTTCAAACGTTTATGATATGCAACATTACAACTTAGCGGCACGGATGGTAAAAATCATTAAAGTAATTAAGTAGGGATTTGTGAACGAACGATCTGCGGTTCAAGCCCCGCCACGACTGTCCTTCCTGTCGGAGATTATTCCCTGAATTTCCCCAGTCCTTATAACGAGGAAAATAAGGAGTCCTTATCTAGGCCTAAAGCTTCCTTTCTCAGTATTACTTCGCATCCTGGATCATACCTGTGGGCGTTAAACACTTCAGGATGTGCAGCAATTCTTAGTTGTTTAACGTGCAACAACTGAAAGGATGGGCAGATGTACAAAAACACGATAGTAAGTGTTCTACACCACTAAATGCGTTTAAAATTGAAGTCAAAGAAATATTTTCAGTAACTCAGAATAAAATCTGGTTGGATGCAGATAAATATATGAACTTAGACTTGTAATTAATCGAAAATGAAAGTAATGAAATAAAGTTATTTAATTAAAAATATGACGGAGTTGCAATGAATATCTAGGGAACAGGACATTCAAATTCTTATCCGTCAGACAAACGACTGTACTTAGTGGCTCTCCGGTGCCGGATAGCTGCCTTAGTTGAACAATCGTTTTCTAGGCCCTATATTTTATTGCCAGTGTTTAATAGGAATAAGAATTTTTTGCTAACGGCAATTATTGGCTGTTTTAGGATGTGTCTTGCTAAGTGTTGTGCTGGACAGATGACCTTAGTGGTGTAGTAGCCTTCTTACCTGCTGGAAAAAAGTGCTAGTAGATGCCTTAGTTACATATCCGTCTTTTGGTTTCTAACGTTGGCTCCCATTTCTTATAATCTACGAGTGTAATAGAAATTTTTTCCCAGGTACTGGAATATTCGTTTTAGTATTTAACTAGCGGCGTGGGAAAATCATTAAAACGAATTTCAGTCGGATTGGCTGGTACACGAGAATTGAAACCTGAATCTCCTGAATGCTTGATTAAAATCTTTTCTTTCATAGATATTCTCTTAATTAACAAACTGACGTAGTACATATTATCATCTGGGCCACTTTTGCTTCGGAATGTCTTTCAGAGCCATTGTGTAACATAAAAATAACGTAAATACAGTTTGAGTTTATCTCAAAATCTGTTGCAGTTAAAATGTTCACCTATCCTTTATTTCTGAAAAATTAGGTTCTTTCTATTCCAAAATAGGCCCAGGGTTCACGCTACCTTACGTATCGCAGTGAAGGTTACACGTCATTTCACTGCCATTTGCTACATCCTATTCCACAACGATATTCCATTGAAAGTTGTGATGGTTTTATCCCACTTCCAGGAAACGAAGTATCCGGAGTAATTTTATAGTGCTGTTGTTGGCCACGGATGTAATTCCACAGACTGGTCACACTTAACCTAACATATATGTCAATGATGCTAGCTCCAACAGCTATATTCATTTATGCAAGCAAGAATAAAATTTAACTTTTGTTTTCAAGGTAACAAAATATTGTATTTAAACTAAAATTGGGTATCCAGATTATCTTGTGTTAGGACGTAATTTATTTTAAAAAAGGGTTACCAGTATGAACCAAAACTGTTTAAATGTAAAGTTGTAACCTATCTCTGTTTTATTCAGATTTTAACAGTAATGCATATGCTGTTATTCTCTGAACAAAATACACTCACACGTATCACTTTTAGAAAAAGACACAAATGTGTGTACATCAATTGTGACTATTTAAAAATTAATCGACCGCTAATAATTCTTTCTTCGCTAAAAGATGCTTACAGACCGTACAATATTTCAAGAACTTGGAAGACTTTCCAAAAGAGCCTACAATAGTAAAATAAAAAGTACAACACATGCCGATATTCCATGTGCATTTTTAAATACCACGACATTTTTATTTATTATTAGAAATAATATCGAGGCTCTACGAAATTACAATTATAACTATAAGGGGAAGAAAAGAGGGTTTACGCAACTATTCTAGATCACAATGCAATAGTTTATACAAATTACGGGACAAGGTAGATGAACTTAGTTCTCCAATAAAATGTATGCAACGCCGCGAATACAAGTTATACTAACAAAATGAAATCAATTCTAAGCAGATGAGTATCACAGTTGGAAATATAATCCTTTATTCTCATAACGGATAAAGTCCTATTACAGTTGTACAAAAGATATTTCCAAGAGTGATGCAATTTCATTTACTTAGTTAAGGCTAAGAAGAATTTATCGCTTTGGTGTCAATAGAATACTACTATGCCAGGTATAACTCATGTATATTCAAGAGACCTTGTCTTTTTTACATCTGAAGAAGCGTCTGCAATTAAGTGGGTACTTTTCTAAGAGGTGGTGACGTAATGAATGTTGTGAGTGACTGGGCATTATAGACACAAACACTTCGACGAATGCTATGGAACAATATTTTCATCTGTTTTTTTTTATCTTAATATAATGTAAATCCTTAAATAAATTTAGTGCAGAACAAGAGTGACATTCCAGAAAGTCGACACAAGTTTTATGTCTTCAATTTATGGATTAAAAGAAGCACGTACTTCATAAAAATGAAAAAGGCTATTAACAGATGCAGAATAAGGAACTTTTTCTTCTCAATTCACGGACTAGTTCATTGGCGTCTTCCAGTTTCACTTCCACCAATATCGGTCTTCGCATGTTGATTGACTCCCAGAGGCGTACTCGATATGGAAAGAACGTGTTATTCGGCAAAAAATAAAGCATATGCAACACAATTATTATAAATATCACACTTACGGAGCGCAGATCAAACACAGAAAATCACCTTAGTATTGCAGATATGGAAAGTGAAAAAGGATGTTTGTAAATGACACTTTGTTTGTTTGAGGGGTAGATATGTACAACAGTTGTTTAAGCAATTAAACGTCTGATACCTAGGCCAAACGTTAGACAAATGAAGAGCAAACAGAGGTAAAATCATCCATCTCTTATTTATTACAGGATTATAGAAATGTGTTAGGAATTACATATTGGCATTTAGAATTAGGGATCGCCAGGAAAACATTAAGTATAAGTACAACTTATAAAACTGGCAAGAACATGTTTTCAAAGTGTAGACTGGGAAAACACATAAACTATACTTGAAAACATTGTTACATCTTAGCTAAATTATATAAACTGATATAATGAATGATCCATTGATGATAGCAGGTGCCTGTTTATTAATCTCCATTAAACAGAACTACACTTACTATCAATATGGTACCTACTCCTCCATACCATTAATCAGATATACTAATATTATTTGTTAATAATAATAATAATAATAATAATAATAATAATAATAATAATAATAATAATAATAATAATAATAATAATAATAATAATAATAATAATAATAATAATAATAATAATAATAATAATAATAATAATAATAATAATAATAATAATAATAATAATAATAATAATAATAATAATAATAATAATAATAATAATAATAATAATAATAATAATAATAATAATAATAATAATAATAATAATAATAATAATAATAATAATAATAATAATAATAATAATAATAATAATAATAATAATAATAATAATAATAATAATAATAATAATAATAATAATAATAATAATAATAATAATAATAATAATAATAATAATAATAATAATAATAATAATAATAATAATAATAATAATAATAATAATAATAATAATAATAATAATAATAATAATAATAATAATAATAATAATAATAATAATAATAATAATAATAATAATAATAATAATAATAATAATAATAATTTCCTAAAATATATGTGACAATTATCTTAGGAAGCATTTCTGCCTAAAAATTGTTTCAAATTAAGAAAAATAGTATTAAAATGCTTATTCATGGTAACAAGCTCTTGCGATGAAAAGAAAAGAATGGGGGGGGGGGGAATAAAGAAAACATGTTTCTTAGGTGAGGCTTAAAAAAGTATAACCTGTAGCAGGAACATTTTGAAAAAAGCCATCGCTAAGGAAATACGTATTTGCCAATGAGTTCCACGTTTGTCATATTGTAAGTTTTAACTATCTTGTTTAAAGATTTCCATGTTATATAAAATGCAATTAGAAGAAGGGAAGCTGACAGGAAGCCCGTGCACAGTTAAACTGCACATTTTTTTTTTTTTTATGTAAATATATTAAGCATATGGAATTTTAAACACAATTTTAAGGGGCGTTTTTGAAAAAAAAATGACGAACAATTTTGCAAATAAAGGCTAGCATGGGGTGAGGGGATCTTTTTACACACTTTCATGTCACATCCTTAAAAACGAAAAAAGTGATTAACCGATTTTTTGTTTTTGTGTTACTCTGTAGAGGTAGACAGTCTCTCCCTCTTCCCCCAATACAGATTTCTATAAAAATACTTCTTGGGTTCATGAAGCCGAAAAATTGTAAATTGCGTGAAATCTCCATATCAAATTTTGGAATTGAATGGAGTGTATCGTATGTACTCTATGTTTATGACAGAGAAAGCCAATATATATATATATATATATATATATATATATATATATATATATATATATATATATATGTGTTCAATCGGCGAAATAGTCACAACTGACAGCTTACAGCTTGCGCGTTTGAATATTACGTAGGTCCTCATTAATACATCATTTAACTGTTTAAAATGCAAGTAGCAACTCCGGTTATTCAATGAATCCTATTGTTCTCAGTAAAGTTTGTGATGAAATGCAGATACGTGTTAAGGACGATGTTACCTGTCCGACTCGGAAAATTTTAGGTCATAGCCCTGCTGCTTAGAAAACTTAATTAGCGTCGGTGTTAAGCAGGGTGGGCAGACATTCTTTTAGGTAATCCTGCTTCACGGAGTTGTTACCCTTATCACGCAATGCACCAAATTCCCTGCCCCGAGGGAAAAGTGATCTTGTCCAGGGTAAGACTTCAATGTTGTCCGAGGCACCAACTGAAGAATAATTGACGGGAGGAGCGGAGGGGTGTGCTTCCCTTATAGGCTTAACTATTCTTAAACACGAAAAGAATAGAAACAGCAGAAATGAGATTTTTAAGAGCAATAATTTGTCCCTCTAGACAAATGGTTGAATAAATTCGCAAACAGATATAAACATTAAAAAAAAAACAACAAAAATAAGAATAACGGAACCGGCATGTATTAAGAATGAAAGAGGAACGAATATCAAAACTGCATTAAATTATAGAGAATACTGCCAAGCAAATATACTGAGAATAAGATGGGATGATACGTTTGAGGGCGCAGCAGGACTAGGTCTTTGTCTTCTGGAAGAAGAGGAGGAAGAAGAAGTTGAAGTTATCAGTGTGGCGTATATGTACCATAGTTAGGAAAACTAAAGATTAACTTATAAAATTCATAGCACCACAACGTTCGTGTAGTGCTGTGGAAGATTGAAGTGACTGACAATATAATGGGTATTTTTATCTACTGGAAGTTATGGTACGCGATGCACACAGCCTCGTGAAGTCCTTGAGTACCAATTGAGGAGCTCATTGATGTAAAGTATGGTTCCTGGTCTCAGAAACAACACTAAATATGATAGTCTCTATAGGATCTTCACTATTGTTTTCTATGCATAGTGTCCTGAGAGGACGGAAACAGAGGATGTCGTATCCAAGTGACAGGCAGCTATGTCGTCGTGGCAGGAATTTTATATTTTTGAAACATAGTCTAAGACATGAATGAATGACTTTTACTCGCATATTATTGGTAGCAATATTGGTGTGTGTGTGTGTGTGTGTGTGTGTGTGTGTGTGTGTGTGTGTGTGTGTGTGTGTGTGGTGTATTTTTTGTTGTAGTTTACCTCCTCCAACGTTAAGTCATATCGGACGATGAATGGAATGGGTGAAATGATGCTCAAATGAGGCCAGGGTCCATGGAGCTTAGAGTTACCCAACATTCATCTTTCAGGATAAGAGAAAACCCCATAAAAACCTTATCCAGGTAACCTACCCTGACTGAGATTCGAACTCGGGACCTCTTGAACGTGAGGCAGATACGATACCACCATGCTACCGAGACGGGCTATGTGTGTATGTTGTTTCACTTTTAATACTGTGCTCCAGTTCCGAAGCTATAAAATTTCCGTTAGTTCATCCTAGAGGTGAGGTTAGACGTCCCTTGAGATTGTGCAGGAACTAATAACACTCACAAGTCATGCAGGGGTAGATAGTTAAACGATCGATTGGGATGTCTCACTTTAGAGGGGGCGGGATCTATGAACTCAGACTCGAGGAGCAAGAACCAAACAATCTTACTGTGTGCATGCTTGTAGTTGCTGTTTCTCTTATAGTGGCGAGTCGAAAATGGGTGATGTCTCATTTCCTTTATTTCACTTTCCTTCATCCTCTAACTTGTTACCATCTGATAAGTTACATTGTTTCGACTGTGGTATGGAAAGCCATTATTACCAGCGATTGCACTTTGGGGTCGCTTTCTTCTGCAGCTATTGGAGTAGAACGCACGGAAGGTTTGAAATATGCTGATTGTTAGCAACAGAGCCGAGCGTTCCAGTTCAAAAAATGCCAGGTTCCGAATCCATTCGGATGTTACCATTAGTGATATCACAAAATACTCCTGATCTACCGTTAATTGCCTGACTTGGGTTCCTCGCAGTGAAGTTGTATTTCTACGAACACGATTCTCTCCTCCTTTGTTTCACTCTCCCTCTAATCCTACCTTCAGCCATACAGAGTCAAATTCGTAGTGCACTGTTAACAACGGTGTCATATGCATCTTATCTTTAGCTTATTGCTCGTATTAACTCATGTTAAAGGAGTTCAAATTCATTACAACTATTATCTTCTATCACTTACGAATGTGTATTCCAAAATGTACCTCAGGTAATTGACTTTCACCTGTGTATCTCAAGAAGGCAGTAGCATAGTTAAATATAACATAAAGGCTTCGAATTGGTGTTGACCCATGCTGAAACTCAGAAACGCAAAAGATGCTACTTTACGTCTGCGTAGAACATTCACTGCGAAGTATCCTCTAGGAGTAGTTAATTATGAAACCGGCTATAACGTATCCGAACGAATGCCTTACAGCAAAGACTTATTGGTAGATTTATTTTAGAGCTATGTCGTCTCTACTGGTACATTTTGACTGCAACCGCTCCATGAATTCTTGATTTCACTTCTCCCGTCCAGGGACTTGCACGCACAACTTTTAACTACAAGTCTGAGCTTCCTCCAGTGATTCCTCATGCTAATCTTGGTTATAAGAGTGTAGATGCCTATTATGTGTTTAAAATGGGAAGGTGTTTGTATTTGAGCGCTACTAGGCGAACAACCAATTGTATTGTCGTATTGCATTCCCGCTAAGAGCGCCAACCTAATCAATCTGTATGAAATACTATTCGCGCTAAGACAAAAATTCAGATTTCGCCAACTGATACATGTGGAAGGTAGAGAGTAATGTATCTAACATAACCATGAAAACCCCATACTTTTAGCCCAAATAGTTTTTCTAATACAAATAAATAAAGCACTATTACCTGTATCATAACAATAAATCGCGACGTAAGCACTGTATGAATATCATTATTGGTTGGCATGTATGCGTGTACGTATATTTGTTTCAGAACTGAAACGTAAATGTTTGACATGACGTGATAAAAGAATTACTTTGAATAAGCCAATTCGAGTGAGAGGAAAGAATAAATTTCCTGCTGCCCTGGTAGAACGTGTCTGGTCACATATCTTTGTTTATGAATGGTTCGTAATTTCTATTTACTCTAGAGAGTTCAAAGTGGTTGGTGTATATGTATGTACATATACTTTTAATTCCTCAGAACTGAAATTTAAACTACTGCATGACGTGATAACAGAATTACTGTGAATAAATCAAGGTGTTAAATCCAAGAAAGGGCAAACACTTCATTTCCTGTTAGCCTGTGGAATGCTGTATGCTTATGTTTATGAATGAATGCTGGATAAGAAGTGTTTATTTACTCTGGAGAGTTCAGATCAATATCATTCAGTTGTTCTTTACACAACAGCAGAGTAAGAGTTAAAAAGTGCAATGGCTTCTTGCGGTGAATTTAGTGGCGAGTCAAAAAGACAATTATTGCGAAGTCAGGTTCGAAGTATTGTTTTTAAGGTGTACACATTCTTTAAAAAATTGGGTAATGAGGAATATAGAAATCAGCTCGATTTCAAAAATGCTCAACGGCTTACTGCTAAAGCGTGTGGTGTAAGTAAAACAAGTGTGTCCCGCATTTGGATTAGAAAAGCAGGTAATTCATGAACTATTATTATAGTTATAGTATTTAGAACATACATAATTTGCGAAAATGCTTTTTCCAATTTTGATTTTGGTAACTGCATCATTGTAAAAGTTTGTAAAATATAATTCGCTTACCCTTACATCTAGCGTCAAGCAGACCTGCATGTTGTATGAGTATACGAGAGAGAGGGAAATATAAAAGGAGTGGGGTAACAAGCTGGCAACACTGAGTGTGATACGGCATCTGATTAGCTGGATACCAGAACCATTCCCAGTTGAAATTTAATATATTAAATTTACTTTCATTTTTCCGGGGGGTAAACATTGATAACATAAGTGACCTCATTTCGTAATCATTCCATTCATGCCATTTATTGAATCGAACGACCCTGATGAGGGAGCATTGAGCATTACGATAAAAGCTCTTCAAATGGAACAAGGTCCCAGCGGCCGCAACATTTATGGAGCTGATATTAAGAGAAACACCAATTTGTTACGTGCCTTGTTTGTATAGAATAGTGATTAGCACATCCATTGTACTGCTAGCCAATGGCAACCTTGTGCTTAATTTATTAGTTGCAAAATGAGCCTTAAGCTATGTTATTGCATTAATCAGACTTTGCCTCAAACTGTTGCCTCACTTCTTGGAACAATTTGGCAGACCAGCGAACTTGAACACTTTGTAAAAGTGGTAAAACTAGAGCTGTGACTTATGGTTCCCACCTGCGTTTAGAAGGAATTTGCTGAGGAATTTGAAAGGTGCTCGCTCTACAGTTGCTCTTTGAGAACGATGCCAGAAGACTGAAAGTTGAATGAAAACTTTCTTGCGTACTTAGATGCTTTGTGTATGTTATGCATCTATTTGTTTTAGCAGTAAACTTATCGCACATTGCCAAAATTAGCTTTAAAAAGTTTTAGGGTACTAATAGAAGTTATTGCGACGTATCTGATATTCTGAATATATCACAATTAAGCATCTTCGAAGATAGAAGATATTTGTCGAAATTCATTGTAGTATTGTCATAAATATTGTGATTACTAATGGAGGTAAAAGTAATTATAGCTAAGCCAAATGTAGTAATCATTAGTTTAATATACTGCTTAGTAATTGAGTTAATATCAAGAAAGCACCAAGATCTGATTACTGCAATATATGTCCGAAAAAGATGGCAAATTTGGCTTCGGTAGCATAGCGCAAAAACTGTGAGAAAGTACGGTGTACGATTGCTATATTCCTTCGGATTTCGGAGTTGTAGGAATTTGTTGTGCTAGGAAAGCAGCATTTTTTACACACACGCACACACACCAAAGGGAGAGAAAAAGAGAGAGGGATAAAAAGAGAGAGGGAGAAAAAGAGAGAGAGAGACTTCAAAAATATACATTTCCAGAATTTATTGATCCATAAATCGCAGCTGACTCTCCTTCAAGTACTGTTGTTGTTTTCTCTGTCGCAGTTCAGACGGAAGTTAAGTGTGTACATTAAACTGCTGTACATCTGTTTCGAATGATACAAAAACTTACACTGAAGTTTACATTGCGTGAGCCAAGCAGGTGCTTTTCAAAGCGTGTCGCGCAAAGCACCCGTCTTTCGAAGTTGAACTGTAATCCTTTGTCCATGGAGCGACAAAGAGCAATTTGGAAGCGTGGGTATTCAATGAGGAAATTCGACAGCTACAATCTGAAGCTAAAGTGAAGCATGCTCAAGCATTTCCCATGAAAGTAACATTTTTCTAATCTGCCTTTTGACAAATTACGAGAGAGAATGTTGCTTTATCGTATTTAAGTGTATTTTAAGTTGACCTAACAATGACCTTACCTCGGAAGCTGGGATTGGTGTTCACCTCTTAGGGAAAAAAGAAAAAAATCCTATAAATAAAGGCCAAAAGTACAGGAAGCAGGGAAGCATAGAATTATCAGTCTCAATTCTAAAAGCTCATTACAGTTGTATTTCTATCCAGACTGATATTCATACAATGGCGAATTCATGTGATTCACCCTTCAGGAACCCATATTCTTAATTGAAAATTTAATTGGGGATATACAGGTTGGAGAAGCCTAAGTGCAAATATATATACATATTAACGACATTAAAGTTTAAACAAATGGATGACACCAATTCTATCGCAAGTTCACTTCCTAACCTACGGACCGGTTGTTAGTGTGACCTTTTTATTGACTTTGTTCAGTTAAAGAGCTATTTACGGCAAAGGAAGAGTGAAAATTTGATCTACACATCAGCAGAAGGCTAAGGAACTTCCTCTCGAGAAAATGCTATCGAATTGGCGATTTTGGATTGGACCATTCTTCTTCTTTTTCTGAAATATTTTATTTTGCAAATTTTAACAACATAGCAAAACCTATGGGGATAATTATGCAAAGTATGTTTTTAAAGTATAAAAATATGCATATAAAGTTCATCGAACTTTTCAGTAAAAAATTAAGCCAGTATAAAAAGTCCATCAGTTATTTTTTGTGATAGATTACACTATAAATATGGAAAATAACATTTAACGTGAGAAAAATGAACATATTGTTTGTCATACAAAGTTATTTAATTGATTTAATTAGCACCACGTTTTAAAATAAAATATAACGTATCCTGAAGTGGTATTCGTGGGTGGTTATGTAGATAAGTCTATATGAATCAAGGTTTACGTGTCTTCTATCCAAGAAGTGCATCATGTAACTAGAAACACGCAGCCGTACACATAGACATTGCGGTTCACCACAATATTGACTAAAACAAAGCTTATAAAATTATACGGGTGGGCTACATAAAGTGTTACAAGTAAATAGGTATGTCTGAAATGAATAGAACAAATCAAACCCAGAAATTCTAAATTCTACTGGAGCAAAGAACGTTCCAAATCGTTATATGGAAAACATTATATCCCTTATAGACCACAAGGGTCCCCAGCTCAAAATTTTAAATGGGATCAATATTTTTTTGGTTGATAATTTCGTTCTCCACCATAAACTACCTGGAAGGAAGGAAAGTATCACAGGAGGTTACAGGCAGCACACGGAGATGCTCAGAAGTTCATTACAGTTGCAGACCTATTCCATTACTGAAGCTATCTAGAGAAGGCAATGAACTATCCATTGAGGAAGCAGCCATTCAGTGTTCACGGAAAGCACTCTTTACCTTGAGCAAACATCCACGCCATCTCTAGAGCCCGTCATGAAACTTAGGGGCACATCTGAAAGATGATTATAATGATGTGTATCATCACCCATCAGCACCGACTCCTGAAAGATGATAAGGAACGAATGAAAGGGAGATAGTAGAAAGGAAACTGTAAATAAGAAACCACCCCAATATTCGCCTATAGACCACGGAAAATCAAAATCGAACCCGTGGTTTCCCGAATGCTTGCCTCATACGTTACTGCAAGGTCCACTTATTTTGCTTCAGTGTTTTTCTTGAAGTGTCACTAGCTTCGTGAAATGGACTAGCTTTAGCGGCGTTAAAAGCAGAAAGCTCTCCATTTTTTCACTGTAGAAATGCGCAATCACAGCTGCAGTAGAACTCCACTATCTATCGCATTACATTCAGTTATAAGCTTCGAAACTAAACGTAAAATAAGTAGCATTTACTTTAGGGAACGCATGTGTCTCTTTTCTAATATTTCATGTCCTCAGCGACCGCATCTCGCTGTTGTGGTCAACACATTTTGCCGACAATTTTCAGCAGTGTTCTGCGAAGGTCAGGAGAAATCAGCTGTCATTAGCTGGCACCAGTCATGTGATTTCTCTCTCTCTCTCAGCCCGCAGATTATAAAAAAGTATGAGTGTGTCATGTCGATACTTCTCCAATGTCTGCTCGTGTAACACCGAACCGATTATTATGCACCCTGTTTGCACTGAGTAGAGAGAAAGTCTGTCCCATCTGGGTGCTATGCTTTCTACACCGACGAATGCGCTTTTGGTTAATGCCTTAGAGCCACCATTGGAGATCTGTCGACACCTCTTAACCCAGCGCTTTCTATTGCAAGTTTTCCTCTTGGATGCCCACCCAGTATTGCGGACGTTGCACTATCTCGCTGCCAATTATCTCGATGCGGATTTTCCTACTGTGCGACTTTTCTTACTCTTACTGGGTTTTCGGGATCTATACTACGCTTTCCCTTAATTTTGAAAAGTTCCTCTCTTCCAGGGTTTCAATATCCATTTGAGTTACACTTCCTGAATATTTCGGTGCATTATCTTCCTGATTACATCATCCGGAGCCCTGACGTGAACGTCGCCCTCTCTCATTTCTTGCAGGTCACATGGCCAGATTTCACCACGATCTACACCGACGGTTCTAAATCTACTGATGGAGTAGGTTATGCATACGTCTGTCCTTCTACTAATGCCTTGGCTCGATACCGCCTACCTATGGAGGCTTCCAACTACACTGCGGAGGTTCTGGCCATTCGTGACGCTTGGTAATATGGGATTTCTCGGGGCTTCCCCAAACTGCTGGTCTTAACCGATGCGCAGAGTGTGCTGCAGAGACTCTCATCTCCTCTCTGGACGAGAGATATACACTGTTATCTTTACGAGATCCTGACGTTGGTGAACAACGCTACCGCAGCCGAAGGCCGCGCTGTGGCTCAGTGGTTAGACCGCTTGGCTCTCACCAAGGCGGCCCGGGTTCGATCCCAGGCGACCGCAAAGTGAGATTTGTGGTGGACAACACGGCGCTGGGGCAGTTTTCTCCGGGACCTCCGGTTTCCTCGGCCATCTCATTCCACCGGTGCTCCATCTTCATCTCATGTATCATCAGTGTCACTGCCTGCGGTGCCGTATGTAGTAAAAGCGGGCTAGTCGGAATTCGATACAATGAAGTCGCCGATCGCCTGGCAAAAGGACTCGCCCAAGGCACCTTTCAAGGCATCCAACTGCCCTACACGGATTTTTTACCAGTCCTTCGGCGTGACGCCTATTGCCGCTGGAATGATGCCTGGATTCGTTCTCAGTCCATCAAAGGCAAACACTACGCCGCCGTTCAGACGCGTATATCCACGACCCCTTGGTTCTCCAGCTTCAGGATTGCACGTCGACATCTCACCTCTATCATTAGAATGTGATTGGACATGGATGTTACCCTGCGCATCTACACCGACTACGTCTCATCGATTCCCCTGTATGTCCTGATGACACAGGCGAATCCGCTGACCTCAATCATCTCCTGTTCAGTTGCTCTCACTACCGAGCCCACCGTTCTTCCTTCCTCCGCCGCCTACTTCAACAGTGTTCCTTTTCCCGCTAGCGTCAACACCATATTATAGTTATGCCACAAACCTGTATGTATACCAAGCTCTTCTGCAATTTCTTTAAGAAAGTGATCTACAGATCTAGTCTCCGCCCACCTCCATCCTCTTAATTTTCCTTTCATTATTTTTCTTATTTTTCCCTTCGATGGCCATATGGGATTTTACCGAAGGAGGCCCCCCCCCCCCAAATAAAAGTCTGTCCCAAATGAGACACAAAACCCGTGTTTTCATTCATCTACTGATCGTAAGTGTATAAGAAATAATAATTCCAAAGCAGCAGTTCCAAGTACATACAAACACTAAACTGAGATAAAACTTAATTTTAAACGAACGGCGTGCCAAAATTCTTTATAGCAGGATTGCAGTAAGAGTTAAGAATCGAGAGCAAAGTCAAGAGTGACAGGGACCTCTCCTACACGGTAACTTGATGTGAAATGTGGGTCACAATTAAGCCTCGTTGTCACGCATGTTATTTCATCAAAAAAGGCACGAAACTGTGACGTCATAGGCTTACGTGATCGTAGCAAATTATTTGAGTTGTGAGAGTCATCGGCTTATGAATCCACATTCTTTCTTCAGCTGTTAACCTGCTATGACTCTAGGGCTGAACAAAATAACATGTGCTTTCTGCAGTATACAAAGCATTTAAAGCTTTGAATCAGGGACTAAAGGGGTCTTGTCTCTGTCATAGGATGTAAAGATAGTAGTTTAACATTAGCGACACAGCTAACTTAAGTGTCATTGTTGTGTAAATAATCAATTATAATCTTAGACGGAGTAGGATATAATTCACTCGTAAAACAGTTTCTTATAATATATTTTACAGTGAATATTTAGCCTATCACTCAGTATAAGATTACCACAAATGTCAATGAATCACAACTAACTGTCACTTATACCCGATTTCACCAACAGATGTTAAGACTGAACACGAGTTTAGCAATAGTTAAAACAAAAATTGCATTTCACCAACAAGCGCTAGCTCCACACTCGTGTTAAATATCTTGTTAAATTAACCAAAAACGTTTCTTTTTTAAGTCCTTAACAATTCCAAATAGTCAAGATGAAGGGCGTGAACGCAGCTGTTGATGTCGATTTGCTATATTTAAGACCGTCTAAATGGCATTCGTCATAGAGTACGGCCTATGAGGAGAAATTATTTTGAGGAACTATCAGAAGAAAATTTTCTACGGAGGTATAGACCGTCGAAACGAGTTGCTATGAAGGTTACTGTGGAAGTGCAAGAGAGGTTAGAACATTATCGAAAGGAATATGCCGATCTCGCCATTGTTTCAAGTATTTATAACTTTGATATTTTATAATTCACTGAATTATGTGGATACTACACTGTCCACCTCCCGTCATGAAACGTTCAAGTCACTCGTCACTTGTCCTTCGCCCCTCGTTTTGAATTTACGTAATACTGAGTTAGAATATGCATCGAAAGGAATACGCCAATCTCACCTTTCCTTCAAGTATTAACAGCTCTGCGATTTTATAATTCACTGAATTACGTGGATAATACACTGTCCACCTCCCGTCTTGAAACATTCAAGTCACTCGTCCTTCTTCGCTCCTGATTTTAAATTTACGTAATACTGACGAAGTTGCTTCATGCTTGTATTTGTGACAATGCGTTTTAATTAAATGTCTTTCTAATGGTGACATCTTTCTTTTTCACATTCACCGCATCCGTACTCCTTTTTTTTTCCCACGATACCCTTACACTTAGTCACCAATTCACTTAACAATCCTTTGCCCATCGATGAGAAATTTGTCTCACGGATTTTGTTTACAATTTTGTTCACCCGCCATTTTTTCAGCTGTGTGCAGACGAAAATGAAAACAAAAGCGCATCGCAATACGTTCAGAAAATAATAGGACTCATCCATAGCCTTCTCTAGCTGTAATATTTACAAGTCTCTTGGCGTTAACACGTGTTTGTCAACATTTTCAGAAAACAGGTTGGTGAAATCCAAGAAATTTAACAGTAGAGTTTGCGCTGTAACACTTGTTACGTTAGATTTGTTAACGTCGATTTTAACATCTGTTGGTGAAATCGGGCATTAATATCATTTTCATTTAATCACTTTCATCTACAAATGCTTGTGCTATATATTTATTCTCTATTATTGCCGCTCTGTTTTTAATACTTCGTCAAATATAAAATAAATGCAGCTCCAGCAACAGATTGTATAGCTGTCGTTATCTTAGTAAAGCAAACAAATCTTAAGAGTACTTTCACAAAATCTTTTTAAATACGTCGTTCATTTGTATGTAGTTTCTACAAATTCCTTTTATTCTTCTTTTTTACAATTTATGGTAACTTAAATAAACATTTGAAGGTATATTCTCCTTACATATTTTGTGAAAGTTCAAAAAGATACAGGAGACTTACAACATATTCAGTGCTGCACTTTAAAAATTTGATCACTTATATTTTATGCTGGCTTTGAAATTAAATACTCGTTCCATGACACAGTGAAAAACAGATGAATGGTGATATCATTAAAACCAAAAATATATCTCGAAAATGGGTTATTCCACAAAAACATTATTTGGAATAAATTCTGTATTTTAAACAAGTCCAAATTTTTGTACTGTCAACTTTTGCATATTTCTTATGGTTTGTCATTACACAAAACCTTTCAAAATTAATTCCAAATTAAGATGGTTTTCCGGCTATTCGCAGAAAATTCTACATATCCGTCTTAATAATTATGTAAATATTTCAAACGTATAGCATTTTAATCATAGTTGTTAGAGCTGTTTTTGAGAAAATAAATTCTAAAAAGAAATGTTTGCACAGAATGAGTGGTAGAGTAGCTTGCTGAGGACATTTTCATGAAAATATTCGTATTCACACACATAAACACCCTTAAAGTTATATAAATAAACACATTTGTATACGCTTGTGCTAGGGGAACTGAAAACTTGTATCTTGGTAAATCTTGTGTAACTGACACACTTCGCTTTAAGAATTAATCATTTTAGAGATTGAAAAGATGAAATTTAAGCAAAGATGAAATGTATGACAAAGAATATTAACATATTTTATTAAAATTTTGAAAATTATACTTTCAAAATTTATTTGAAATTTTGTTTTGATGAGCAATTTATGTTAGGAATTGTGCTGCGTCGATACAACATGATTGTGTGGCCAACTACAGTTTCCCCTTATAAATTTTCCTAGAATAACAAATAATCTTCGTAAGATAGGTTTATATTCTAATGTTGAAAAAAAGTGTTCCGCGCAGGAATATGACCCTTAGGCTATTTAATAAAGTTAAGAGATACATTATATTGAATGAAAAGAGGATAGAATGGAAAGGTAGAAGAAATAATAGGAAGAAGAGTACTAGGATTAGAGTACTAGGAAGGGAAATAACTAATTATTATTTCATAACAAAGTGGCAGCAAGAATGGGTTAAATTAGAAACCACAAAAAGAGTATACGAATTATTTCCATCTATAAGAGAAAGCTAAATTTAAAGCATATCAAACCTATGAAAGAACTTTTTCATTTTTTATGTGGACATAGATTTTACAAAGGATATTTGACGCGGATAGGAAGGAGGAAAAAGCGTACAATTTGCGATGTTGAAGATACACCAGAACATGTTATCTTTGAATGTAGAAGATATGCGAAATGTTGGGCGATGACAAGGAAATTACAAGGAAAAAGATTATGGGACATAGTAAAAAGTCAAGATGACTAAACATTATTGAAAAGGATGACGCAACAGGTAAAGACGTTGGAAGAACATCTACAACAAGGAAGGGAAAGGAACATTGATAGAAGAGATAAAGGAGGTACGCAAATGGTAAGAACAATCTTGACTCGACGGAGACTAGAGGGGGAGACATAATTTATAAGAAGTTGGAAGTAGAAAGTTGACCAGTGGATAAACCAGAGGTAGAAGATGCTTATGGATTTCGACTTACAGGATGCCGGCGACGGAAGCAAGTAAACTAAGACCTAGAAGAAGGAGTTATGAAATATACAAGAAAAATACATGAGTAGAATCAACATTAAAAAGGAAAATCAAAGAAATGATTGAGGTGAAACTTAAAACAAATATATTAGTTAGCGACTGATGCTGGTATAAAAATGTATTATAAACATGAAGGCATATTTAGGATATTAGTTTACAAAATAGACGTTATGCACGATAGGATAAGAACCATCTCAAAAACATATTTCTTTTTTTAATAAAAATAAAAGTTGAAATGAATTATTATAAATATAAACTATGAGACCGTTATTAGCCTTCTATATAAAATGTTTTAAATTGTGAAGCTGCTTTTGTACCCAAGCAGACATTGGTTCAGTTTAGTTTAGTTGAGATTAGTAAATTCATACCTGAATGTTAACTGATTTTTTAAATAAGCCAAAAATAAATAAAGCATATCTAATGAAAATATTTCACATAAATAGCTTTATAACTGTTCTTTTTTAACACAAAATAAATGGTATACAGCAAGCGTAATGAAACATAAATTCTAAAGTATTTTGAAACCTGGTAGGTATACTTAGCGGAATTAAACGTTGCAGAAGTAGTTACTATGAGTTTAATAAAGACCATAAAAATTAGATCATCAATTAACAAAGCAGAATATCACATATGTATACTTAGCTAAGAAACATTTTGTCCATAAGTGGTACCATATATTGGCATAAATGTGATATTTATATATTATCAAATATAGAATTGCCTGTTTTTATGGAGTTATTGTGCTTTGGAGGCAAATATGATGCTATACTAAAATTTATAATGCATGTCCTCTTCATTATACGGTACAATTTATATTTTATTTGATAATTTGCGTTTGAGGACCTAAACTTTACACTTCTGCACCCTTTCAGCATAGAACGTACAAAATTAACGTTATATGTGTCTGACCTGTAGAATCATTGTGAAATGGTTGTGGACAGATGCAGTTGTTTGGATGTGGTCCATGAACTTTTATAATTGTAGGTTATACCTTGGTTTTATATATTATTACAGAATGAAAGGGCTTATGACGTACGTGTAAAGGAGCAATGCCATTACAACATATAGAAATTAAGGAGGAATCAGTAAAACAAATGAAATGCGGGCATAAAACGTGGTTTATGTATGTTCCAAAACAGAGCTAGAAACTGACACTTTCCTTGGTACCATTGTTATTTCGGAAAACAATTATGTCAGACAACATTGAAAATGCTGTTTTGTTTAGTCCTTATTTGCTAAGTGGAGCGTGGGAAGATGCAGCAATGGCTTTTGTGAGTAATCTTTGTATGCATAATTGTCTGGGGAAGATCAGAGGCTTAGAACGTCTATATGAACTACTTAGTCCAAAGTAACAGCTGTGAAAAAAATCCCGTACAATAATAATTCTACTATGCGAATCTGCTACAACAAATTCTGTTTCTTTTTTGCATTTTTATTTTCTCTACTGCGTGAAATAAGTAGGGAAAATATACATTCCACCCAAAAATTCATGGTGAGATTTCACAGCAAACATATATAACGGGTCAACAACTTCCTCTGCACCATATCAGTGCCTTCCGCTCGAGATAACCTCGATAGATCTAGATTTCTGTCACTCCTCTCAGACCAAGTGACCGTTTGTTATTGTTACCTACATGTTACGCACGTAATCGCTGGGTGGTAATAGACGAGTTGTTGTGATGTGAGCATTGACGGCTTTGACATGTTTCGAAAGTGAACTGCTCACGTGAACCTAACAGATATATTCCCCCCCCCCCCCCTTCGCGGAATGTTATCATTATACGCTCGCGGCAGCCAGTACTGCCAGAATTCCGATTTCTAGAGGAATCTTGTTCACATGAGAACTGCGGAGCGACTTCTTGATAAACCGTTATTCTGCGATTCTCTGGAATTCAAAAAACTTTGCGTGTTTGTGTGTGTGTGTGTGTGTGTGTGTGTGTGTGTGTGTGTGTGTGTGTGTGTGTGTGTGTGTGTGTATTCGCCCGTCTGTCTATAAACAGCATACCTCAAAAACGAAAGTCGGTTAAAAACGAAATTTGCTATTTAGAATTAACATCCTCCAAGAATGCGACCCGAAGATATTCAACAAAATCCTCTCACCCTAAGCTACATTTTACACGGAAAATGTTTAGAAAAGTTCTAAGTTCTCAAAAGTGGCTCTAAACATTTTGGTTAAAAGTTTATATGTTAAAGATATTATCATAACAAATGAAGTGTATACTATGTTGAATTTGCTGAGAATAACCTCTAAAGTCCTCTTTGATCTGGATGAATTTTGCATATCTGGTAAACTCTAAGAAACAGAATATTGCAACACAATAGAAGATAACAGAACTGAATTTGTCAGTTACAATTTTTTGTTCTGGAGATAGCTATTTTCAAGATATTCTTCGTTAGTAGTTTGAATTTTCAAATACTCATACTTTTCTTAGGTTAGAGTCGTGATTGTTTTTTTAATGTCTTGGCTAGCATTTCTTAAAAGCTTTCACTGGCTTAAGGATACCTATGACTGAAAATTTGAAATCCTGAACTAATAATTCTAGCTTTTTAAGATATATACCACAGATGTAACTTAGTGCAAGTATGATACAGCCCAAGTTTAGTCAGTTGGTAGTTTGGAAAATGTGTTCAAATTTATTTATTTTTGGTTACGTCACCTAAAAGGTCCCTTGCGACAAAATAACTTAAATTTTGGTGTAATATTTTAGCAAAATGTTTCCCATGCATCCATTTTTTAATTTGCCCTAGGTTTCTCTGTGTCTCAATAACTTCAGGCTCCAGAAAATTTTAAAACTATAAATATGACTTTTTTACCCAAAATTCAAAATTTTTGTGTTTTGAAGTACAGAAAGTGTACTTAAATGCATCTCACATAAAAACCAGAACAAATTCTACTCATTGTTTTTCTACGAACGTGTGTAGCAGGTTTCATTAGTCTAACATTAAAACTAAGATGCTAGGAGCATTCTAAATGATGAAAAATGCCGAAATTTTCAATAGCGAGAAAACAAGGATAACAATTAGAATCCATATCTAACATTAGCATTCACATAAATTTTAAACTAAATTAGAGCATTTAAAATGGCTTACGGATGCTATCTAAGCATTCTTTGGATTCATGAAGGCTTACAGTATTTTATAGACTAAAAAGAGGAAACGGTGATTTTTTGAAAATGTTCATGAAATTTCAGTCATACATATACTTAAGCCTACTGTATTTCCCTATTCGGTTGAACGCATAAATAAATATTTAATGGAACCATTTTCACATATGTTTATCTCCATCAACACGAAGTAGAAAAATGAGCGCCTTTAAGAGTAATTTATAGAATAATAAGTAGAGAAAGTTGTAAGTTTTTAATTAGTCATGATTACAATTTCCCAGTTTACTACTACGTGAGTGAATGGAATGATCACACTTTATTTCCACTTGGAGTATATAACACACTTATCAGCATTACTCAAAGAAAAAAATCTTATTTTTAAAAGTTTTAAAATGTTGATTATCTCAATAATAAAACCTGCTGGTTCACTCGAGTGATTCCACATTTCTCATTGTCCTTTTCTCTCCCTCTACTGCATATTTATGGGTCGGGGAAGGGGGTAAATGCAAGGAACGGAGTATGTTTTGAGGTTTGCTATGAAGAAGATAAGTAAAACGTTATGTCAGTAAGAATTCAACTTTTTAAAAAGTGAAAACAGTTGAAGCTTTGAAACATTCAGTTTAATGGTGAACACATTTCGCTGTTATAATATATTTTATATTCAAAATTTAACGGTTTACCATACGGATCAGAAATGAAAGCGATATGCCCTTACTGTTTAATAAGGGGTACGTAGTTGCAAAAAGCTGCTTGACTCATTTGATTCATTACATCGATGTGCCGATGACAAACCTTGTTATTTGGGTTAGTACTGCTATAACTTTTTGTTACGTAACCATCATTTACGAGGTACGTCCAGAAAGTAACTTCAGTTTGGTAATACAATTAAATTGTGTACAGATACAGAAACATTATTTATTGCAAAATTCTACAACTCTTAAACTACTTTTCCACATAACTGCCGAAATTTCGCAGGCATTTGTCATAGCGAGGCACAAGTTTTTGTATACCTTCTTCATAGAAGTTTGCTGCCTGTGTTTTCAACCAGTTGGACACATTTTCTTTCAGCTCTTCGTCATTGTTGAAGTGTTGATAGCCAAGGAAAAATTTGAGATGCAAAAACAGATGAAAGTCGCTAGCAGCGAGTTCAGGGCTGTATGGGGGATGGTCAAACACGTCCAAGCCAAATCCCTGTAGAATGTTTTTCGTCGCATTTGCAGTGTGTGGTCGTGCGTTGTCGTGAAGAAACACAATACCTTTTGACTCGCAAATTTGCTGATAAATTTCAATTGATTTCACTTTCCTAGCATTCAGAAAACGAATTACAGATCTGATTTCACAAGCGGCGGGATTTTCAAACAACATCAACATTGTAAACAAGCACAACAAAGTGTACGTGGCTGACAGCGATCTCACAATAGCGCACGTTTCTTCTCCTTGATACAGGCATTTACCGCGCATGTGGGGAACTGCAATCGCAGCGCTGCAGTGGAAACAGAACTTACTTTATGGACGCCCCTTGTATATAACTCAGTAATGAATGACATGTACAGTAAAGCCTCTCTAAGACGGACACGATCGTTCCGGCATTTATTTTCCGTTTACACAGGTTTCCGTGTTACAGAGGGTTGTGGTTGAATACAAAGAAATTACGAAATAATCGCACAGGCTTACAGTAAAGGAATGATATGAAATGAAGTGTAAATAATAATAGGCTGATATGTGTTATATAGTATATTTTTAACTTACATAAATACTTGTAGTTTATCGCCTAGTTTCTCTGGCTGTTTTCAATTTTCCCTTTCCAATCTCAACTGTCTGCACAGCAACACCGTTTGTTTCACCAGACACAGAATTCAAAACAATGTTATAATGACGTTTAAAACTCTCGAGGTGTCCATTGGAAGCTCTGACATTGTCTTTGCCTAATTGATTGCAGTCTCTAAAGCTTGAGTCTGAAGCAATGGTCCAGAAATGGGAATTCCTCTAGCCCGCGTACTAACAAACCACTGAAACACAGCACGATTTAGCTCGGGTTACTCTGTAGATTTTGTGTGCGTTTCACATGCCCCGCTGCTCCCTTTAACCATTCGTCTTAAATTTTAATTTTTCTAAAATACCATTAATTTGAATTTTCTCTACTTTAAACAACACACTTAATTCTTTAGCTGTGTGTTTGTTCTTTTTGTGTCCTTCTATAACCTTATTTTTTCCCTCCAGTGATGTCTTATGTTTAGAACTCATTTTACAGAATTTGTGTACACACAAACTGTGTTTTTGGAAAGCAACAAAGTTAACAGATTACTTCCACTCATACTTGATCATTTGTAGAACGACACCGAGAATGAACACACTGCAAAACAGTTGTATCCTTACCATGTGCGTTGCAAGACAGTTGAGAGAGCTAATGATACTGGGCAACAACAAAATAAGTTTTGAATGTTTCGAGCGCTTCATGAAGCAATTCCTACAAATTTTGGGTTGAGTAAAACAAATATGACAATGACAAATTTGTATTAGCTATAGTGTCTATGATACATAAAAGGTGGAAGTATTACATATTAACAAATTGAGAGAAAAGGATACATTTTAATTACATGTATGCTAACAACAATGAAAGTGCATTTGATTTTTTAACTGGTAATTACACGCTAAGAGTTCTAAATTGCTGGAAAAATACTTCGCAGATAGTCGTGTCTGAAGAGAATCATGTGGTGGCCTATTGACTTCGTCGTCTGTTAGCTTGCCTCTTGTGATGGAGTTCCGCAGAATCCCTATACAAAGACCAACAGTAATCCGCAAGCATTACTTCATTCCAACGGCCCTGATATCTTTTTTCCATAACAGAAATGGCCTGATGGAATCTCTCCTCATGTTCATCACTAACAGCTCCACAATTAGGAGGGAAAAAGTCTAGGTGGGAGTGGAGAAAATGGATCTTAAGGGACATGTTGCATCCAAGGTTAGGGTATTTTTGCAGGCGCACTGTCATCAAATGCTTGTAATTGTCATCTCATTTGTTGCCTAAAATGCATGAACAACATCCTTGAAGGCTTCCCAAGCTTCCTTTTCTTTTCCCTTTCAAAATTTGGTCGAATGCAGGATCCTTTACAAGTTCTCTTATTTGTGGTACGACAAAAATTCCTTCCTTAACTTTTGCATCACTTAATTTCCAAAATGCTCTCTGATTATGTTTTGTTATTTCACAGGTGTGCCAACTCCCAAAAATTTCCCCAAATTAAAAGTCTTCGCTCTAAAATATAAAATGTCACTTTATCTTCAAATAAGAGCTAATCTATCATTTTTATGGTGATTTTTTAATTCAGCAGATGGAAATACGTGTAAATTCACTATTTTTAAAGCGGAAACATTTTCATAGTTGCCCAGTGTGATTTGTTTTCCCTTTTCCTCGAAGGATCACAGTTTATATCTTTATGGTTCATGGAACTTTGCAAACACATACAAGCACAGCCGCCCTCAAGATTATTGCTCTTTTTATAATACGTACATTATAGCCCGTTACACACAAAGTAATCCATTTTAATCAGGTTACTTACGCAAATGGTTCCCGAAAAATATTTCTGTTTCCGCGCTATTCACTTTTCCGGCTTAGAGTATAATTTTACATGGGAAATAGCTATGTTCCGAAATTTATTTTCCATTTTTCCAGGTTTCCGGTATATAAGGGGTCCATTTTAGGCAGATTTCACCGTATTTATATTTTTCACTAAGTGCCTGATTATATTATCCACGTCTAGAGGAATAGTTAAATGTGGCGTATTTCTAAGTGCTGTTTAAGGAATGTTATATTTACACATATTTGGTATCCTTTGAATCACTTTTATAATTTGAGGTACTGCATATACGCATAAACACTGTAAATGCGTTGAAAAACCGACTAGAAATAGTTTTTTTCAATTAATTTTGACGTCACTGTTACTAGATTCCTCCAATATAACTTTGAATGCCAGTTTTCGCTTCGGCATAACCAATTATCTGTGCATGTTAACTTACATTATAGTGTTTACCCCCCAGGGGCCTACTTCGGTAGGTACGGGTTTGGCACACCCGGGGTCCCGAGCCAACAGTCTCCCTCGTGTGGGCTCATCTTCGTGGTTGAGGGAGACGGTCAACAGGCCCACCCACGTGTAGGCCGTGTGGAGACCCGTGTCGGTGGAAAGGTGAAAAAAAAAGGTGAAATAGTTGAACGAAATTTTTAGTAGGTTTTGATTGATTTTTTTTATGTACGTGTATTTTTAATAGGTTTTGTTACACTTGTATAGTTTTTAGAAAGTTTTATATCTGGATTTTGCCATGACTAGTTTTTTAAAGGGCGCTGATGACCGCCGTAGTTGAGCGCCCTTATATATCATCATATTCATCATCATCATCATCATCATCATCATCATCATCATCATCATCATCATCATCATCATCATCATCATCATCATCATCATCATCATCATCATCATCATCATCATCATCATCATCATCATCATCATCATCATCATCATCATCATCATCATCATCATCATCATCATCATCATCATCATCATCATCATCATCATCATAGTGTTTACCTGCCATGATTCATTTCAAATGCCCTAAACAAATGCTTAACAAGTTTCACGAGGTAGGCCATGACAAAGCCGCCAATGAAGCTACTCAGCTTACAGAAATGGAAGCACAATACAATATACCATACCAAGATGCCATAAGCCAACTCAGCAGGCAACTCAGAATGCAATGGAAACAAACCTGGAACCAGACGTCACCATTAAAATTGAACATGGTGCGAAATGGTGACACTAGTTGTTCACCCGTCTACTCTATCAAAAGGAAAGATCAAGTGATCATCTCACATCTCCGAATTGGTCACACTGGATTAATCCACTCACATATCCTCGCCAAAGCCAATCCACCTTACTGTGAAGTCTGCAACACGCAGTTCACCGTTAAACACCTCTTCACAGAGTGCAAACAATATGCTAAACAACGACGGATTCATGGGATCGCTGGAGACTTATCTGCTATACTCAACAAATCATCGAATTTCAAGCAAGTGCTGCTCTTCCTCAAAAGTACAAAAATGTATATGAAAATCTAGTGTTCATACTATTAACACGTAAATACATAATAATTTTCAATTGTAATTTGTATATTTTCATATGTGTATATAGTTTCATTGACACTGTTTTGTATTGTAATCGTAACTTAATATATTATCTCTGTGTGTAACTTCAGTGTTTTATGTACTGTTACTGCATTTCATATATTGTATGCATTATACATATACTGTATATTTTGTATAACGTAGTAGCGATATGACCTTGATGTTAAAGCGACTTTAAATAAATTTAAAAAATGCTTAGCACTTAGAGAGCTGAAATAAAGAAAAAAAAAGTAATTACAATTAGGACTCCAAATAGTATTCAGCTATCCATGCCGGCGCTTTCTGTATACTGTAACGGTAGTGCTTCAAAGAGGCGAAGATCGTATTTTGAACCCCAAGGTGGCGATCAACACCTCGAATTATATTCAACTTTTCAACTTAGGGTTTGCTAAAGAATACATGATGAGGCACCTCAACGTTTCATTTCAGAAGTGTGCTTTTTTTATTTATTCTGCAAGAATATGCTTGATCTCTAGTTCCAGGATCCGAAGGCAATTAGTGTCACTCCATTTAAAGTTCTAGAGTTGTTGCAACACGTTTATGTAAGATATCTGTTACATCTGTTACGTAAATGCATAAATGAAAATATAAACTAACTCTATGTTACCATTTGCTTGATGATATTGGGAGTGTTTCCCAGCTGCAGCACGCATCTTTGACTCAGGCAATTAACTTTGTATACAAAACACGCAACTTCTCTCTCAATTTTCTGCTCATGGTCCTCAGTAAGGGCGAATGTCTTGTGTTTTTTATAGAAATATAGTCCCTACAGTCAGAATTGGCAACAATTCCAGAATACTTGCTTCTCCAAGGCGCTCAAGTGGAACTGGTTATAGCCGCTAACAGGCATTTTGTCTGATACAGCTCTGCATTCCATACGTAGCTCTTACTAGAAAGTATTACTCGGTCGCTATATGCAACGCTGCAGGCAAGGGCAATACCAAATAGCAGTTTACCTAACTGATTGGTGTAATTTAAAGTCCAAGTTTAAGCTGTAACATTTATCTCATTAAGAATCTGGTCGAATCTCTCCAAGAACAGGATTCTTGGCAACTATTTTCTTCTTCAGTTGGAGATGCTTGCCAAGGTAGATGTTAATGAGATGTGTTTTACATACGTCGTTAGTTATTAATTATTTTCTAAGTAGATCGTATTTGGTAAATGACTATCCCAAAAATCTGATGTGTAACATACGACTTTGGAATAGAGATTTGAAATCAAGGAGGATTTTAACATCGCAGCCAAGGCTAGAGCTATTAGCCCTGTTAAACCTCCGAAAGGAATGGATACGATGAGAGAAAAAACGAAGGGCTAAGTTTGATGGCACCAAGCGCAATGCATCGCAGTTCTTACGTTGCCTGATTCAGCATCACTGACTGCCCCATGTGCTTCTATTCCCACATACAGTTCTCCTCAAAATACACCCACCGTACAGCACTGTCCGCAGCGTCTAATCTGCGACCTTGCAAAATGAAAAGAAACAAAATGAGAGACAGGAAAATTTGTGGAAATATGTAATACATCCAAGAATTTGCCTACTAACCAGTAAAAACGAAAAAAGACTCCAGACCAAAGAGACCAGTCTAATGATTTGTAATCGAACATATTACTGCCTGAGCCATTCACTGGTTACCTTACAGAATTTACTCAAAACATAATTTTTCACTATTTATACATATTTATACATATTGTCTATGTGTAATACTCCTGTGTTACGGCGGCAGTGAATGGATTAAATGTGAGTCACCCTACTGCACCGTTTTTGTTGTTTACCTGCAAGAGAAGCAAAACAAAACAAAACAAAAATAAAAAAATAAAAAAAGAAAGAAAAGAAAAGAAAAGAAACATTCAAGAACAGTCATGACGTTATCAACCAGAAGTAGCCTCTCTGTTGTTCTGCACTGGTGTTCCAGATCGATTTCGACGGAGCTAGAAGATTCGATTCTTTCGACAGTGTTCTAGTCCTTTTTTACGTCCTCCAACGTTAGGTCATATCGGATGATGAATGGAATGGATGAAATGATGCTCAAATGAGCCCAGGGACCATAGAGCTTAGAGTTACCCAACATTCGTATTTCATGATAAGGGAAAACCTCGGTAAAAACCATATCCAGGTAACTCACCCTGACCGAGATACGAATTCGGGACCTCTTGAACGTGAGGCAGACATACTACCACCAGGCTACTGAGGCAAGCTCTAGTCCTTCGATTCGAAATTTCGGTTTCAAGAAACATCTAATCAGTGACCTGTTTACTATAAAAAGGGAGAGCAAAAACCAGCCTACAGTTCCCGCGGACGTGGCACGAATTCCCGTGTACTTCAGCACCTCAATCCTGAAAAGGTGGTGGAACCAGATGGGTTGGTCCCCGTTTTAGTATACCATTTTACCTTCAATGCAGTGTTCTTTCTAGGAAGGGTTTTTAAAATGCGTTTAAACCTGGGACACTTTCCACGTGAGTAGAGAGAAGCCCGAGTGTTTTGAATATTGAAGCTTGGGACGAATCCGGTACATACTTCCAACTACCGATCTGTAACTCTTCTTTCTACCCTCTCTAAAGTGTTGGAGAAGTTAATCTTAACCAACTTATCCTCACTATTGGTCAACATTCACATTATCTCCAACCATCAATTCCCATTTCATCCTGGAAACTTGACCATTCAACCAACAGTAGTGGAGGTAGCCGTCCTGGGATTAAAGGAAGGTACCTTCATGACCGTAATATTCTTGGATGCCGAAAAGGCCTTCTCAAAGATCTGGTACGCCGGACACATATACAAAAATTAATTCAACTGGGACTTCCCACACAAATGCTCGAGATGTTACACAGCTTCTGAGTTACAGTTGTGGGGGAAACATCTATAAGGATCGTAAAAGACGGAGTTCTGAAAGCTCTATGCTATCCCCACGATATGCAGTGTATTCATTGCAGACTTTCCAATTCAGCAGCACATTGATTGGCTCAGTATGCCGACGATACGCTACTATTCTGCAAAGACAGAAACGTTCTCAGAGCCTTCAACCCTATGTAAAAGTACCATACCACCACTGACCCAAGAGTGATATTGATGTTGGCGAAAGTCCGTTAATCTGGACAAAAGTCACGCTATACTATTCCAAAGTGCCACAAACCCGCAGGCTGCTCCATATTTCAATATGGAGGCCGTAGGATCGAGTGGGCAAGCTCCTCGTGCTTGTCAAGTTGGACAGATGTCTAACTTTCCACAAATACATCAGGGACCTCTAGACGTGGGTACAGGGCCTCGTTGTATCTAATGGTGGTCTCGATGAATGTTCGCTTAAGTTGCACCTCTTCCGAGCACTTGTGGTCCTGTTAATGCTGTATGCTCGCGAGATACAGAGACATGGCCGCAGACAGAAAAACAATCAGGTGGATAATTATGCCTTCAACGTGCACAGAATGGAGGATTTTGGTCTATCTGTTCCGTTAGCCTCTTTCCACGTGAGGTTGCTTCACGAAGCCTCATCTCTTCCATACGTGGTGGATGAAATTAGGAGCCACGGTACAAAATATTGGATACATATCTTGGACATCGTGAACCCAGTAGTCACCGTTTGTCACTTTTACGGATATCCCGCATGGTATGTGGGCATCCGAGATAACACCGGAGCTAATCCTTCGCCGTATATAATTCAACCAAGGGCTGATTGGTCTCAAAATTTATTCCTTAACCAATGGATATTTAGGTTAAAAAATAACCACGTCCCCAGAGTACAACAGTTTTGCATTCTGTCATTCTCTCGGAAGAATATAATAGCTGTCTCATAAACTTCCTCCTAATATAATCCTCATAACTTAAAAAAAAAATCCTGTGAAAAGTCCCTCTTTGCGGTTAAACTCGTAAAGGATGGACAGCCAGCAAAAACCTTCAAGCTGTGTATAGCTTGAAAATAAATGTTATGTTCCGGGCTTATGAGCCATGTTCTAGAAGTTCTCGAAGAATGAACCCACGTTTCGCCAGGAACTGCGCCTAGCATTGTTAGGATAATGATTCGCCTACTGTCAGAAGGCAAACAGTTTTTTGGAGTGGGGGATTCTTCTTAAAGCTTTGTACTGTGTTCTTGGAAGATGCTGTACTTTTGTCCTAAATTTGGTGCTACTCCGATTTTTTGGTTTTGAATTACGCTTCGAAGGAACATACAATATGAACATTGTAGCGGATATTTTATGCTGTTCTTGTAGCATCTGCTAGCGTGTGTTTCGGTGTGATGGTTTGGATGCAACATTCAAGACATACATAGTGTAGAAAAGTCATTTGACCTTATAAAATACTATTGCTTGCATTAACTTTCTTTTAAACAAATGACTAGCAGAGACTACATTCTTGCTATGTTAAACAAATGAGCGGCAGTGTAATATAAAATTCTTTTGCATGTAACCATCGCTGAATACGGACGTGTGTAAGTGTCTGTCCGAAATCTTGCAGATGTTTTTTGAATGCATTTAGCATTCATGGTTTGCGTGTGTCCGCTAATGCATCAGACATTCTTTAAGAACGAACAACTTTACGATTATATGTATAGGAGAAAGTTGATTCAGTAATTTTAATTGAAAACTCAATTTATCGAATAAAAGAAGCATTATTTTGTAAAGTGTCCTCAATAATTTCAAAATATTTTGTTATAATTAAAACATCAGTTTGTAAAGGAAATAAATCGAATGAAGAGTAATTATTTCACTATCCCAAAAGATTATATTATTTCTCAGTTCCGAGACTACGACTCTGGGTGCAGAGAACTTCGCTTGAGAGCAGCCGTGGTGAACAATAATTCTGCAAGAACTTCAACAAAGTTGAGAAACCCATCATCAAACACCTTCATCACCCCCCCCCAAAACCGCTGCAACATTAAAGATAAACTTTAAAAAATGATATTTTGCATCACGGAATTCTCAAAACATGTCTTCCCGAATAATTCTCCTATACAAATTTCAGATGAAATACAATCAACACTTGAACCTGCCTTATGTAACCAATACAGGAAGTAACTTCGTTTATGTATATGTGTACATCATAGTTCAAAAACTAAAAGTATATTAGTAAAAATCTGATATTCACGTGAAGCATTTTTTAAGAACACAAAATGAGTATTTTCTAGACATTTCCATTTTCTGCTCATAGGTTTAAATATATGGTCAATTCATTTTATGTGCGATATTTATTAAGAAACATTTATAAAAAGCAGAAATAGTTTGAAGCAGCCGCTCTTTAGCTGTTGTGGTTCTCAGTAGCCGTTTTTACCAAATTTGTCGCAAAGGCATCGAGTCCTTGGCTCCTTGGCTTTCTAACGAGCTAGTTCGATAAATTAATGTTAATGGGCCCGCAATACAGAGCTTCGTTCGGCTATCTTAAACTACCAGTCAATAAATCTATAAGCTTTGGGAAATTGCCCAAGAGCTGTAGTTCAGGGGTGACCATATGGTGTTCATAAAGCTCTTTAAATAATATGTGCTCTTTGTTCTGTATATATACATATATTTCTCTCAGTCTGAGAAATTTTAGTCATTGACGCGCCATTTTCACATCTGATTACTTTATAAAAATGCTATATTTTAAAAGTAAACCATGCTAATTTTACATATACTTTCTTTTCTCAAAATCTTATGAATATTTTTCAAGAAAATTGATAGAGAACACAAACCTTCATAACCTTCATTCTGTAAAATACGCCAAATAAAATATAATACTGAATGTCATATATACACTGCCCATTTGTCCTAAATGTAGAGCAATAAGTATGTTAGAAGCTAATCTATTCACGAATTTCAACGTTAGAACTGGTTGAAAACTAAGCAAGTCTGAATGGGGGGAGGGGATTTAAAAGTTACGACTTTCAAGGCAACATCTCCAGGTAAGGTATATATTTTTACAAGCTGGAAAGGAAGACTAATTCTACACGATATAATGAACAGCCAGTAAAGGTGCTAATATATTTAAGTCCGTATTGTCAAAATGTACAATAATTAGCTGATTACAGTCGACAGACAGCGAATCTTTGAGCTGATGAAACAGGTTGGACATACTATATCACAGGCTATCAGGGCTACAATGTAGAGGGAGCGAGCGGCAAATGAAAACAAATGGATGTGAACGGGAAACTACACTCGACATACTGTCCAGTAACACAAACAAGGTCCCTGAAAGGAATGTGCTGCCTTACACAGTGGGACAAGGACAGCGAATGTGTGTGACAGAGAACGCATGCTACACAAGGAGCAGACCGTTAAAAACATGCGCCCTATTCACTCTGTACACTGAAACCGAGAAGGTTCACTAAAAAAAAGTAGAAGCCATCAGAATGTTTTTGAATGGTCTGTAACTGTACTGACATGGGGTGTCATAAACCTGTCCAGGGAGGGCGTGGGAACCTTCGCCAAACCCCCCTGTGTCTCAGACCTTGGAGACTTTCTCTCCTGTGGAGGACAGTATTATCTGCCTCACTGTTCACGCTTCGAAATATTTCAAGAATGAAATCGGCAAGTTTCATAAGGCACTTATGTTGGTTGTATGTTTCGATCATACTTAATAAACACCTGTGCAATTCATGTACTTTATTATTCCCAGGTACATTATTTCTTTTCAGCAAATCCTTGTCTGCACAAAATTTCACATATGCACAATTTTTATGTACAACTGCAACAGGACAGTGCTGTAAACATCAATAGCTAATACTTTCTGTCAGCCTTTTATTTCCATAGCGATGGATATATACAAAAGCGTACTCCATTCAGCAGTGGCCGCACTATAGCTGAGTGACTCTCACCAAGGCAGCCCGGGTTTGATCCCAGGCGACCGCAAAGTGAGTGGTGGACAACATGGCGCTGACACGGGTTTTCTCCGGGTCCTACGGTTTTTCCCATAAGCATTCCACCAATCGCTCTATCATCATCATCATCATCATCATCATCATCATCATCATCATCATCATCATCATCATCATCATCATCATCATCATCATCATCATCATCATCATCATCATCATCATCATCATCATCATCATCATCATCATCATCATCATCATCATCATCATCATCATCATCATCATCATCATCATCATCATCATCATCATCATCATCATCATCATCATCATCATCATCATCATCATCATCATCATCTTTTCTATCATTCATCTCACCCTCAAATATATCATCCACTTCCTTTACCTTTACATCAGGCATTGGGCTGATCACCTATCCTGGTTCTCTATCGGATCCAAAGCTTCGGTTCCTCAGGGCCGACCTTAAGGGATAAAGGAATAAGACTATCCTAACACCACAATAGTGGTACAGCTAGAGAATTTAAAAAAGGAAAAGAAGAAGAAGCACTCTTTTCGGCACACTTTTTTGGTTGCTATGCCAGCGACTAGAATCTTATCTATTGTGTGAACTTGCTGCAAGTCGCGTTTCAAATGTTTTGGGCTTGCGGGTTATTGTTGCGCTATTTTACAGCTTAATATTATAACATTTTATTAATAAACTTTATCTAAATGATTTCTACATTATCTTAGAATGAACGTATACTAATGTTTTGGTTCTGAATAAATATTTGTAAGGGATTTGACAGAATTTGACAAAGATTTAAAATGTGATTTAAATCTATACGAAAATGGGGTTACTTATTCCGAAAACCACCTACAATTTTAAGATTATTGCTCAAAGTATGTACATAATGATAAAAATATTACTATAGCCGTTGTAATATTTAATCACCAAACGCCCGCCTCGGTAGCGTGGTGGTAGCATGTCTGCCTCGCGTTCAAGAGGTCCCGAGTTCGAATCTCGGTCAGGGTGGGTTACCTGGATAAGGTATTTTCCGGGGTGTTCCCTTATCCTGAAAACGAATGTCGGGTAACTCTAAGCACCATGGACATCGGGCTAATTTGAGCATCATTTCACCCATTCCATTCATCGTCCGATATGATATCTAATTGATATATTCTGTTATAGTTAAATAAGAAACTCTTGCAGCATATTAAGATGGGAGTGGTACCCTCTCATGGGTATAATGTAGTTAAATTAATGCATAACTGTAAAACCTGTTGAGGATAAAGATATTCAAGCATGCAATCAACTTACTAAAATGTTAATTGGGAGTTCATTTATGACTAACTTAATTGACTGGATACAGTTTAAAGCTACAGCTGAATGCAATGAAATTAACGACGTTTCTGTCCCATACCAGTCTATGGTGGACCAACCTTTTATTGGTTTGAACTGAAGTCCAGCACAAACGCATTAATCTAGAAAAGTTCAGCCCTAGGGAGTGGCGAAGGAGAAAGTAAATGGTAGTTCTTTGGGTGGGGAATTTTCTTGAATATCTTTGTGTTTCTTCTTCGAGAGATACTATACTTAAATATGAAGTTTGGTATTTATCAGAGTATTCATTTTAGGATTATACTGTTCATTGTCAAAAGGCGCAGTTGCACACACATACACACAATATGCTCTGGTCTCTCTCTATTCTCAAGTTCCAGTAGTGTTGTATAAATAATTAGGATTCCTTTTTCTCTAGTAAATTGAATTGTAATGAAGCATCTTCGTTCTTATTTACTAAATATGAGTTAAAGGCACAATAGATACTGGTATACATACAATTTAACTCCTTACTTGTACCATCTGCGTGGGCCCATTGCTCTCTAATATACATATAACTTGCTATTATTAAACATTTTATGATCTTAGGTTAATTACTGACAGAAACTTCAAATAATGTCACAAAGTTTGGAATCAGCTTCGTATAAGTTACCTGAAACGTTGTTATCTGTAATTATAGGTTATTTATAGTAAGCTGTCTATGATTATTGCATGGAGAGTTGACGTATGTTTTTGCATGTTTCTGCTGTCTGCTGCCTCTCTCAAGACTCCAGCATTAATCGCGTGCAACGGAGTCTTTTAAAGAGACCCATCAAGAAAAATTTTGTGGGTGGTTTGGATTTATAGTTAAATTACCCCATTACACCCACGTCGATGTCTTCCTCAAGGCTGCCCTATAGATCCGTGGGTGGAACACGCGAAAACCAGATAATGCAGTGGTCAAGGATAGAAGGATGCACAGGTTTTAGTTTAGATACAAGGAAAGAAAGAAGAAAATATATTCTGAAAGGTGACCTAAGACGAAACCCAGAAAGGTTAATGCCTACTGAATTGTTATGCAAGATGTGAGCAAAGATAGAAACAGGCAAACCAAGGACAGAAGACAGTTAAAGAAAAGAATGGTAGGATGTACTATTAGTTTTAATGTTATAGTAGCTGACTAAACAAGTAAATGACAGGTATAGGTATTCGGTGATAAAATTGAAGTTTCATACTTCACTGGGAAACGTTGTTCTCCAATGACAAACCAGTTTCTACCAGATATTGCTGCTTCGAACACGTACGCCAAGAGCATCTGCCAGGTACTTCAACTAAAATTCCTAATAAATGTTAACTAAACTCGCCAAGCATGAAAGCAAAGCCATCAACTTCCATCGTTTTTGCCAATATTACCTACCACCACCAATTCTGGATTCATCAAGGGAAGATGAAAATCGTCGTCGACTATTCCATATTAATAAAATATACAATAATAAAAATCTTATGTTTCTCTGAGATCTTGACTGCAGCTGGAGGAGTACATATTAATCTGTGCGTATATTTGTTTCGAATGACACAAAAAGTTACACTGAAGTTTACATTGCGTAAGTCAAACAGGTGCTTTTCAAAGCATGTTGCGCAAAGCACCCGTCTATCGATGTTGAACTGTAATCCTAACGGTCCATGGAATGACAAAGAGCAATTTGGAAGCATGGAGTATTCAAAAACAAAACTAAATTAGTCAGTTTTTCGATTTTGTTTTGTATTTTATCAACAATGGCTTTAATCTTTCTAATAAAATACCATACATTTATTTTGTATTACAAATTATGTCGAATTTTCGGGAAATAGCGCACAAAGTCTTCATTTGGAATGAATTATGTACTGAATACACTAGATGTTACTTATGGGGTCATTTTAAGGCATTGTGTATTCCACAACTACGGGTTCCTAATGTAGTGATTCCTAGTCAGAGAATAGAGAACGGAAGTTAACAGATGCCTGAAGTACGGGAGAGAGTAAGGCAGTTGATGATAGCTTTGATAGCTCTTCAAAAAATTACAATAATAAAATCAGTTCAAACAAGTATCTTAGAAATGGCTGGTATCATTAAAAGGTTGTTTTAAAGAAATTACATGTTTTAAATAGATTTAAATTTCTCTACGGCATGTATCTATTTCTTATGGTTTACCAGTTAAGCAAAATACTATGATGCTATGGGACGAAGCCTGTATTACAGCTCAAGGTAGTCATTTTGAGCACTTTTGTAGAACAAAAACATCGTCGGTTGCCTACGTTGAGGTTTAAATTAATTAGTTAATGCTTATCCACACACTCATTAGGCATACCACGAAAGATAACTGCCTCTGATTAAATCCCCAACCATTCCGAGTTATTTTCATATACCCGATATCCATCTGTCCGTCCGTCCATACGTCCGACCTCCACCCATCCATGGTGAGTGGGCGCGCGTGACACACACAAACACACACACACACACACACACACACACACACACACACACACACACACACACACACACACACACACACACACACACACACACACACACACATACACACACACTCACACACAATATTTTTGATGCACAGGAAAAAGAATAATGTTATATCTTAAACGATTTTCACTATGGGAATTCCAAAGTATTAAAAACATAAAAGTTTGCTTTAAACTTGGGTATAATAGATATTACTTTTATGGACTTAGAACATAATAAGAGAAACATGGATTGGAGTGTTGCAATTTCAGTGGTGCAAATTAAAATGTCACGTACAAGAATGAACGAAACAAAAATGTACTAATTTCAGTCCACTCAAAGGTACTTGTTTTTATATAAAACCTAAAAATAATATATTTGATATAAATGAGGATAAAATATTAGTGAAGTTTAAGTAATATTTTCTTTGGGCAAGATTATAGGGAAATGTTGACGATATTCAGTTAATGACATTCTTAACAATTTCCTGTCTTTCTATTCTGAATTACTGTAAACAATGGGATATTGAAAGGAGGTAAGTGCTAAATCCCGAACTCGAAAACATAAAACGTCTGTTGTATATAATAATTCATAAAGGATACCTAAAACAGATCTGCAGCAGAAATATATCAGCGAAAATTGGGTAAGTTGGATACCCCTTTTGGCACACCTAAGGATCATTTCGAGAAAATATTGCGTTATAAAAATGCAGATTATGATGATGATGATGATGATTATTATTATTATTATTATTATTATTATTATTATTATTATTATTATTATTATTATTATTATTATTATTATTATTATTATTATTATTATTATTATTATTATTATTATTATTATTATTATTATTATTATTATTATTATTATTATTATTATTATTATTATTATTATTATTATTATTATTATTATTATTATTATTATTATTATTATTATTATTATTATTATTATTATTATTATTATTATTATTATTATTATTATTATTATTATTATTATTATTATTATTATTATTATTATTATTATTATTATTATTATTATTAATACTATTACAAGATTGACATTCAATAAACTGGTAAAAAGAGGGAGAAGCCTAAGGGGAAACGGAAGAGAATGAAAATAAGTTCTTTTTGCTGTCGCTACAGACATATGCGAATTTATAGACAGCAACTGTAGCAACGATGTAATACAAAAGGCATGCAATAATAATGGTATATGCAGATGGCAAGGTTGGTGTTCCAGTCAGAACGAACTGACATGTAACGTGTCTAACATAAAAGAGTTTCCTACAGTTGCCGGATATGATTGGGCACAAAATGCATATCGTTTTTCTTACTCATCTCATAAAATAAACCATACATAGATAATATTATTCAAAACTTTAAAATACTTAAAAAATATAGAGCGCATTAGAAATTATGTTTATCAATATAAAACATGGTCTATTCCTAGGAGATTGATTGCGCTTAGGTATCGCATTTGTTAACACATTCAGTTATTACTGTGCATCCAATGTAAGTATATTTAAGAATATATCTTTGCTAGCATTTAAAAATGTCTGTACGGTTGTAACACTCTTCACTGAATTATAAAACATGTAGTTTTATTTCACTGTATCGGACATTTTAATTCGCAATGATACTTTTTCACCTTGATGGCACAATGTAAACCCGCATTCATATCTGCTTAAAGCCCTGAATGTTGTACTCTAAAAAGTTGTGGATTACATTCATAAAAAAAAATGTATAATAATTAAACAATGCAAATTGATGTAAATATTTGTTATAAAATTATCAACATAAAAGGTAAAATAATGTTTTATTATAAAACTACATTATTTGTTTTTTTAATTAGCTAAATTCAAAGGAGGCTAAATTATCTCTTCATTTTAGCTACTTTGGAAGCATAATTAAAACAGCATCCTACTGACAACCGTTTTAACAGTTCAGTGCTATTTTAGAAAATTTATATTAGTATGGATTTGAATAAAAATACAATAAATTAATAACATGTAAATAAATTATTCGAAGTTCATATAAAAAGCCTGCAGCACAATATTGTTTTGCATTATGCACAAGAGTACCTTGTGCTCTACGATGATTAGTTGACGGAATTTTTAGTTAATTACAGTAATATGTACATTTAGCAGTTTTAAGCAAAATGTCATATAGCACTCATGCAATTGAAAAATCCAAATTTCAAAATTGTTTATCACCATTCTTAATGAACTACTCAGATACCTTTCAAATATTTTCCTTTTCTCCTTTAATTAAAATGTTTTGTATAATGAAAAAGTAATTTTGTTAGAGAGAGAGGAGTAATCAAAATTCACGATACTGCCAAAGAAACTTCTGTCTAAATGTCTAATATGTGATAGCATATTGCAAAAACTATTTTTGCCCGAAAGTATTGAAAAATTGAATTAGGAACAAGTTAAGAGATTTTATAGCATTTTAAAATTCAAAACAATTGAAAAACACGGCAAATATATTTTAATAATGATAACAAAATAAACACATTATATAATTAATATGTATACATACCTTGCGCTTTGTCATTGTGGTTTTATATAACTTTCCTTTGTAATCAAGGACTTTCACTTAAGTACTTCGGTGTATTAATTTTAATGCGGACACTGCTTATTAGTATCAATCTAGAGAACGTTTACTTCAATAATGGTCGCACTTTTAGCATTAGTCATTCAGTTTTGGACTGTCACCTTTGAAGTTTCACTTACTGCAGTTCTGCTTCAACTTACATGTACACATCACTATTGGTTCAAACGGCAGTAAATAGAGCAATTAATATTCAATGTAATTTCACGATTTATTTCACTCTCATTTCAAGTTCCACACGTGATCATAAAAAAGTTATCACAACTAAATAAGCCTTGTTTTGGTAACTGGATTATTCAGACGTTTGAAGTATAACTAGAGGATTCCGGTACGTAAACGAAAGTTAGGTTCTGGAACTAGCGTATGCGCCTCCAGCAAGCGACAGTACGCGGTGTACTGTCAGACTCCATAGAGTTTCACTCACATAATCACGTATCTGCTTGAGAGGAAGAGAGGGGGCAGACCACTTCTTTAAATTACTAATAGCATTCATCCCTTCCATTGCCCACTTCCTTCCTCAAGCCTACAGTAGGCGGAATTCTGTCCACTATCACCTGGAGAATATAAAACAAACTGCTGGAGGGCTACGTAAGAACTAGATTTCGAAATTTGTTTATTAGACACCGGAAGACCTTGGAAATGTTCAACACACTAGATATGTCCATGGAACTTATGCTAACAATTGATTATTAAATCCCTAATATTTGTTATTTGTCATATTACATTCCTATTATCTTCGGTACTGTTACATTTTATGTATGCAGAAGCATTTTATGAGTATAATTTGTTATACAATAATATTTGGTCCATAATAAAGTATTAATACATTGGTGTACTTAGTATTTCATGTATGGGAACCACTTTTGTTGAATTTAGTTTGTAACAGGTGAAAAAGAATAAAGTCAGGCACTGAAGTTAAGCCTGATTTCGACAGTTTTGCAGTGACTACAAACCACGATTATTTGGAAGTGAATAATTTCTCGGATTGGATGCTCAAAATCGAATGAATAAAATATACTGTATCCAGTAACATCACAACTGTTTTCTGTTTTGTCAGTGATTATATGGGACGAAATGCAAAAACGCTGATGGCTTATATATAATTCTACAGAATAATTCTAACTATACAGAATGTTCTCTGAATGACTATGTTATCTCTATGATAAAAAACATCTCTCTCTCTCTCTCTCTCTCTCTCTCTCTCTCTGTGTGTGTGTGTGTGTGTGTGTGTGTGTGTGTGTGTGTGTGTGTGTGTGTGTGTGTGTGTGTGTGTGTGTAGTTTACATCCTCCAAAGTTAAGTCATATCGGACGATGAATGGAATGGGTGAAATGATGCTCAAATGAGTCCAGGGTCCATAGGCTTAGAGCTACCCGACATTCGTCTTTCCGGATAAGGGAAAACCCCGGAAAAAACTTTATCCAGGTAACTCACCCTGACCGAGATTCAAACTCGGGACCTCTTGAAGGTGAAGCAGACGTGCTACCATCTACGCTATCGAGGCGGGCAAACTATCTCTGTACAGTCTTTGAACATTAATAGGATTAATTCTACTGGATTCCAGCCGATTTGTTGTTACCAATGGAGACGGACATTAAGTATTTCACATTAGAACATCACCAATAATGTTCTTAACAGCTTTGTGACTCAAGAATATTATTAAAGTTTTAAAGAGTGAAAACCTTTTATGGACAGTTTAATATTGCTGTTTTTAAACGATAAATCATATTATGAAGCCTGCTTTGAATTACTAAAATTTAATGCAATATACAGGTAGATTTTATATATTGTAGATATTAAATGCACGTAACTAATATACAATGTTATGCACTGCAAATAAAATAAACATAGCTTGCTGAGATACACAGGCTCATGCAAAGTTCTAAAGCTATATGTAAAAAAAAATGTTGTTATTTAGATTCAGCATAATTGTATTTATAAATATCTATGCTCTGTTTCTAACTACAGGGAAATAATTGTACACTATATTTTCTATAGCTATACATGTCGCAGCATACTTTTATTCAGTTTAATTTAGTTTAATTAATTTATTTAGTTTAGTATAAATAACCTCTTTACATGTATGTTTAAGTTATACGTATAATAAAATTTGGATATCTATAATATATCCATGATCATCAGTGAACTCAAACGGAAATCTAATTAATTTAACTATAGGCTACTCTATAATAAATTGAAAATCAGGCACATTAATAACATTTTGGAAAATTTACAGCCACAGCCGCTATTAATTATTTGAAAGTGAAGGCACTCATACAGAGCTAGCTAATTTTAAAATATCTTACGGTATAGCTTTCGCAATAATTCCATTGCATCTTATCAGAGACTGACAGAGCTCTTTGAGCAAGTATTTGCTTCTCAACTAGCCGACTTCAGGAGGTAGTAACTGCTTAATACGTTTGCAGAAAAAGACAATAAACCGCCAATAGTTTATGTGCGATAGTAATTTTTTGTAAGCAATTTTTTGAATATAGTGTAGCTATTGTCAACTTCCAGAACAGACATTGCTTTAAAACTTCTTGGACGTATTTATTACAGTCCTGTGGATATTTTAACACAATGAAAATGAATTTACAGTATTTCTTAGTTTACACCAAGATATGTTTTGAAAATCAATCAACCAAATATACCTTAATAAATATATATTTAGTTAGAAAAACTATTCCCAAATAACTTTGTGTGGCCAAAAGTTACCTTGAATTTTGCCAATTTAACACACCAAAGATAGGGCCTTCCGGAATGCCAGAGGTTGTCTTACATCATCTAACATGCTAATCGTATTAATCCTAATCAATTTCTAAATGTTATATTTGTTACATAAAATTATGCGTATTTCATATTCTTTATAGAGTATGAAATACGTTGTATTTACCTACTAGAAAAATCACCCAGTGAATAAGCATAATCATCGGTCGAGGTCAGCTGCTCTTTGTGCTGCACCTTTGCAAACCTGAGGTGCAGCATCAGCAAATTTTAACGTTCACAATTATTCCTTACGTTGCAACGGAATTGGGAACAATCATTCACCAAAATAACTGTGACTTTCTGGCAGCAAGGTTTCGAGCTGCAGTTGCTAGAACTATCGTACATACGTGCTTTTCTAAACATCAAATACCAAAACAGAGACAATTTAACGATGTAAACTTCCTTTTGTAAAGTTGATTGATTTATATACACCTTTACACATTCGAAGAAACTATAAAACTACAAAAACGACAGATTAATTTAGATGACTAGGCTAAAAACGGCAAATTTAATGTAAAGCTCATGGTTTTATTTTGTCAGTTATTTATAGTACAGTGCCTTGTTTTTCACAGGCGGCCGGCAGGTAGGCAGGCGGTTAGCGCTGCAGCAAGAAGGCACGCTGTCGCCGCATTAGGCACGCGGTTGGTGCATCGAATACTGAAATTGTAGGTTTTAAGTGTATTATGTAAATTATAATTACAATAATCACGTTCCTTTTCACAGAAGGTGTTGGAAACTATGTCCTTGTGCTGCCAAGCATGTCTCACAACTTCGAAGAATATGTCTATGACGTGCTAATTCATCTTCTGAAGTTACAATAAATTCTCTTCTAATATTGTCTTCCAAAGCGTGCGGATTGTTCCAATAACTTTATTTTTTAAGTTCTTCCGTAAATAAAAACCGCATATCCTAAGGTCTGGGATTCGCGGTGGCCATAATACTTTGCTGATAACCGTATCTTCAAAAATTTCCCTAATTAATTGTAAAGATGAGTCAGCTGTATGTACTAGGCCCTATAATTCAGTACGCACACCAAACATCGATTGTCTTGTCATGCATTGACATTTCGTGCACGATATCAGTTTTTTCTGCATTACAATATTTGTTGTTTTGTAACGAAAAAAATTAACGTTGATGCATAGAGCCATTATTCACTTTACCCGCCACCCAATTGCAGAAATTTACTCTACTCACAGTATCACGCGGTTGCAGTTCCTAAATTACGGTTATCTTAAATGGTTTTAATTTCAAAAGTTTAGTGACTTTCCAAGCCGAGAATTGTGGAACACCCTTTTCCTGTGATAACTTACTCGGAGATTGTTTTGGGCTACGTTCCATCTTATGTCCTATCTCATCGGGTTTTTCCTCTGTAAGAAAATGGTGAGTTCTTTTGAGTTTCTTATTAATAATAGAACCAGTTTCTCTGTATCCCTTTAGAAGTTCACGAATTGTTTCCCTGTGAGGCGCAGGAATACCAGGAAATCGGTCTAAAAATAGCCGTGTCACTTCTTTACAAGACTCTGTTCGCATGTAGTAATCATACATGAATATGCGGCATGTTAAAGTATACATACTTCTTTGCATGATAGTCACAATTTGATCACAAATAATAGAATGAGAATCCGCACTAACAACGGCCGAACATGCACTGCCGCGGAGAAAGGCAGCTGCCAGGAACGGTGAGGCGTAGCTACCTACTGCCAGCCGACCGGGCACCGGTGAGGCACTGTACATAGACGAAGTATTGTATTCCACCCAAATCATTGGTGTTAAACTTTTATCTGGAATGCTGATTTTGAGACCCTTGACTATACAAGAGGCACATTTAGAAAAAATGACAATGTATTTGTGCGTGAGTCTGTCTGCACGTCTGAGTGTGATTAAGGTGTGTGGGGAATGGGGGTGGAGGTGAGGGTAGTATGAATGAGAACAGCGTATGAAGAATAGCGTAACTTCAAAGCGCAATGTACGATAAATATCAAAATTATTATGTGTTTCAAATTGGAAGAATTCTCGCCTGTAACCAATCAGATGCGTTAGAGCCTCATTATCCCCACTCTTTATATTTCCCTCTCTCTGGCACTCTTGCGAGTGTTCGTGGTGCTAGACGTAAGGGAACGCAACTGAATTTTTCAAAGTTTTATAATAATACAGTTGTTGAAATCACAATTGCAACATGAATGAATATTCGTATATTACGCAAATGTTTTAAATATTAAAAGTTATTTATAGTTAATGAATTACATATTTTTCTAATCCAACGAAAATAGCAGCAGTGCATAGCTGTGAATGTTACTTACCTTAAGAGATAATTCGTCATTGTCATTGTTTTCAACGTTTGAGTACTACAAATTTGTGATGACAGGTTCCAAAATCTCGTTATGTGCTATTTCTTTCCAAAAGTCGTCGTCCTGTAGTTTATCTGATGTCTCACGCAGTTTTCCCAGACTTGTTGTATTCCTTGTCAATTTCTTCGTGAATAAGTCGTTCAACGTCAGTCAGTTTAAAAATATTATTTCTGTTTGAAACATAATTTGGGCCCACATTAACTCAATTAGATTGTTCTGGCAGTAGTAAGGGGGGAGGTGGATCTCGTCTCATTGATCCAGCTGATACACTCTTTCATGGAAGAGTAACTGAATAATGCTGCTTTGAACTCTCTAGAGTAAATAGAGATTACGAACCATTCATAAACAAAGATATAATGTGACCAGACACGTTCTGCCAGACTAGCAAGAAGTGTATCGTTTCCTCTCGTCGAGTTGAACAAACACCTTGGCTTATGCAAATCACATATTTCTTTTACCACGTCATATCATATGTTTACGTTTCAGTTCTGAGTAATTTCAAATGTACTTTCACGCATACATGCCAAACAATAATGCTACTCGTTACAGTGCTTACGTCGCAATGCATTGTTGTAATACAATGACATCTAATTTATTTGTATTAAGAAAACTATTTGAGCTAAAATAATGGATTATTACGGTTATGTTAAATACACTACTCTCTCCTTCCTCATGGATCAGTTTTTGCAAAATATGAATTTCTTTCTGTCTTAGCGCGAATAGTATTTATTAGAGATTGATTGGTTTGCCGCTCGGCACACACCACTTCGGGGGAATGGAATACAACAGGACTCCGATTGGTTGCTTACCTAGTAGCGCTCAAGGACAAACACCTTCTCATTTGAAACAAATAAAAATTCAAAATTTTCCAAACACCTGACAGGAGGATTAAAAACAAAACAGAGGGAAAGAAAAAGAAACAAGGAAATATAAAGAAAAGAGAAAGATGGAAAGAAAGAGAGATGGAAAAAATTGCATTATATTTTTATTGTAAAAATGACTAAATCTAAGTTGCCCTTTGCAGTTGTATACCGCGGCCAAGGACTTCACTTTTCAAGGTCGTGGATACGAAAGCGTGGCGTTGCTTATTTCTCATCAAATCATCAGGCGCACAGCTTTGAAGGAGGCAGTAGAAAAAAAACCACACACACAAGAGAGAGAGAGAGAGAGAGAGAGAGAGAGAGAGAGAGAGAGAGAGAGAGAGAGAGAGAGAGAGAGAGAGAGAGAGAGAGAGAGAGAGAGAGAGAGAGAGAGAGATTTTGTCATTTTAGAAACCTCTGTACTAAAATTTGGTCAGTGGTTTTTTGTTGTTGTTGTAATTTACATCCTCCAACGTTCAGTCATATCGGACGATGAATGGAATGTGTGAAATGATGCTCAAATGAGCTCAGGATATATAGAGCTTAGAGTTACCCGATATTCGTCCTTCAGGATAAGAGAAACCCCAGAAAAATCTTATCTAGGTAACTCACCCTGACCGATATTCGAGCTCGGGACCTCTTGAACGTGAGACAGACACGCTACCATCTACGCTATCGAGGCGGGCTAATGCACTGGTTAGTTACATCACCTCGATATTTATCCGCTGTTGAGGTTGAAGGTACGCAGTTTTTTACACGTATTACTTGACATTGCCTTAGTGTTCTTATTTCGAAATAAAGGGATACTTACTAGAGTGGACTTTTATTTTACAACGCCCTCTTTTTAATTAAGCTGTTTAGAGATACGATTTACCATGACATTATTTACTCCATTATGTGTTCTGATTGGTACCCACGAAGTACACATTTGATAAGTTACGATTTCAATTCCTTTTACATTTTAGTGCAAGGGTAAATGGTATCCGAAGTGGACGAGGAATGAAAGTTACAACATGAAGAGCCAGCATTAATATTGGCAACACTTAGGTATGTTGCCAATTAACCAACTGCAACACAGTATTAAGTCAAACCTTAATTCACTTTAGCAGTACAAGGAAAAGGAATCTTATCCAGAGAATGGAATTCCCAACGGATATTTAATTTTGCATGACGTCACGGAATACAAACATTCAGGCTCTGTGCCAATACTGAAGCAGTTTGCTTCGAAACTGCCAGTAGAAATCGAGATAAGTTTGATATTCGGGAAACATTAATTACAGGTAGAGATTTTTTATTAATCGAAACACCTTAATAAATTTATCCCAAATTGTACCTACATTTAGGATAGCTACGTAAAGTTGACGATAAATACGACGACGAAGACGATATTAATAATAATAATAATAATAATAATAATAATAATAATAATAATAATAATAATAATAATAATAATAATAATAATAATTAATAATAATAATAATAACAATAATAATAATAATAATAACAATAATAATAATAACAATAATAATAATAACAATAATAATAATAACAATAATAATAATAATAATAATAATAATAATAATAATAATAATAATAATAATAATAATAATAATAATAATAATAATAATAATAATAATAATAATAATAATAATAATAATAATAATAATAATAATAATAATAATAATAATAATAATAATAATAATAATAATAATAATAATAATAATAATAATAATAATAATAATAATAATAATAATAATAATAATAATAATAATAATAATAATAATAATAATAATAATAATAATAATAATAATAATAATAATAATAATAATAATAATAATAATAATAATAATAATAATAATAATAATAATAATAATAATAATAATAATAATAATAATAATAATAATAATAATAATAATAATAATAATAATAATAATAATAATAATAATAATAATAATAATAATAATAATAATAATAATAATAATAATAATAATAATAATAATAATAATAATAATAATAATAATAATAATAATAATAATAATAATAATAATAATAATAATAATAATAATAATAATAATAATAATAATAATAATAATAATAATAATAATAATAATAATAATAATAATAATAATAATAATAATAATAATAATAATAATAATAATAATAATAATAATAATAATAATAATAATAATAATAATAATAATAATAATAATAATAATAATAATAATAATAATAATAATAATAATAATAATAATAATAATAATAATAATAATAATAATAATAATAATAATAATAATAATAATAATAATAATAATAATAATGTAGGTGTCCCTAGATTAGCTTTGCTATATGTTTTTTGTATATTCTGCTAGAAGCTGCACTGCTGAACAAATTCTTTTCCGGGTGTGTAGAGTTGCAATTGTAAATAAAACAATAGTGAAGATGTGGTTTAAAATTAACAAATTAGAAAGAGATTGGATTTATCGTGTTAGTTTATATACGGACTTCATAAGTAGAAATCTATATTTACTGACGTAAAATGTTCTTGGTCTGCCTATTGATTGGGTTATTCTTAGACTATTCTTAACATATACACAGATAAACGAACCGAGCTCCGCTGCGAACTATGTAAGTACATACGTGTGCTTGATTTCATGCTATTTCATGCTATTTCAAATGCAACGAGACTCGCGGGTCACATGAATTCAGGGGACCTTTACTTGGCCCCCTCCCCTCGTTCAAGAAGCATCGCATCTAAGGAATGCTGGCGCTTTAGTTATAAATATTTGAAACACATTTAGGGTGTCTGAATGCAATCAGTTGCTCTGTGATAATCGCTCCGTCACTTCCTGAATTCGCGAAACGTAGAGCTCATATTATCCTGTTTGTCTCAGGCTCAAAGTCTCAACTCGAGAAACATCGTGTACTTCGTCGCGTACGACAGATGCTGCTCGCGACGAGGCTCGATTCGCATTTATTAGCTTGTATTCTCTGATTTCATGCTACTTCTGAGGGTTGTGCCCATATTTCTGAACCTAAATTGTAAAATACATACGAGGAAATCGGATAAAGGCAAGCCATCCTTCAAGATTATTATAAATTTCCCAGAGATCTAAAAAAATAGCGTTCGCAAAAGTGCAGCAGTGATCACGACCTACAAAATGATTTCCAGCAGGAGTATAGGTAAGGACACATGCATGCGCAGCAATATAGCTTCAAGAAGAACCACCAACTATAAACAAAAGTTGTTGTCAACTGAAACTGAATAGAATAGAGGTCATGCTGTTTGATCAAGTACTACATATGTCGGGAACACCCAGGGCATCTTTACATGGATCAGTCATCATCTGCTTAATCAGTGATCAGGAAATTGGATGGGGTATTGACCTCAAGGGCATGTAATTTTGGGCTATCAAAGTTCAACCAAGAGGAACTATGAGGAAGAATAATTAACATTAGAATGGAAGGAAAGGACAAAGCCGAGGACTGAGAAACTTAAGGGAAAAGAATGCATTCGAAGGCTTGACTTGACATATTCTTTTCATGACAACGATCAATGATGATAGCATTTCAAAACAATTTAAAGTTCTTGAACACTCAGATTAATAGCAAGAACATATATCACCCGCCTCGGTAGCGTAGATGGTAGCGGGTCTGCCTCACGTTCAAGAGGTCCTGAGTTCGAATCTCGGTCAGGGTGAGGTACCTGGATAAGGTTTTTTCGGGGTTTTCCCTTATCCTCAGAGACGAATGTCGGGTAGCTCTAAGCTCCACGGGCCCTGGAAGCATATGAGTATCATTTCAACCATTTCATTCACCGTCCGATATGATTTAAGGTTGGAGGACGTAAAATTAAAAAAAAAAAAAAAGAACATATATCTCAGAAAAGTTTGATGTCAGAAAAGTCATTTACATTAAATTGTATTAGAGAACATAAGCTTCCACAGCCGGAGCCAATATTATAATTAATTACGATTACGTATTTCCAGTCTGTTTTACGGAAATAAAGAACATTTTGAATTTCTGCAGCTTTGATTTTTAATTTCACAAACCCACAGTCACAATATTTTAATAAAAAGTCGTTGGAGCCACTTTGTGACATTAAAAAACTATGAAAGATGAGGTCCATGAATAGAGTAGGTTACGATGCGGGAATTGTCTCAGAATGATTTTGTGGTATGTTTCAAAGATACATAAATACAAAGTACATTTCATTTCAATTTTAAATAATGCTATTCACACGTATTTACACGCAATACATCACATGAATGCAAGCATAGATACCCCAAACATATATACGTGCGAGTATACACGCTTACACACGCACGTATAATTCTTTTTATTCGGGGGAACTGAAATATGATTATGGAAATTTAGACGAAGTTCCATACTTCCTCTATGTGCTAAGGCGTGGTCGTTAAAATGTTTCATTTTAAGGTGATGTGGTATATACAAGTTATCATTATAGAGTAAAGGTAAAAGAGAAGTGTAGTGTATGTTATACTTAAATGAAAAAGTACTGGTTTAATAATAATAATAATAATAATAATAATAATAATAATAATAATAATAATAATAATAATAATAATAATAATAATAATAATAATAATAATAATAATAATAATAATAATAATAATAATAATAATAATAATAATAATAATAATAATAATAATAATAATAATAATAATAATAATAATAATAATAATAATAATAATAATAATAATAATAATAATAATAATAATAATAATAATAATAATAATAATAATAATAATAATAATAATAATAATAATAATAATAATAATAATAATAATAATAATAATAATAATAATAATAATAATAATAATAATAATAATAATAATAATAATAATAATAATAATAATAATAATAATAATAATAATAATAATAATAATAATAATTTATTCCCTCGAACGTATTTTGTTGCTTTATTGTCTTGCTATTGTAATTTATTGCTAATATTTCGTATGCCACAAATATGCAATCTTTATAGCACTGAAATACCTCTAAATTCCTGAAATATTTATGTATATTTTGTTTATATTATAGTTATGAAATCACAAATTGTTTTAAATTTTTATTTATATTTCAGAATATTTTGTTGTATTAGAAGTGGCTAAAATCCTTCTTAAAATAAGCGAAAATTCTGATTGAAGGTTTTAGTGCACTGTCCGCACGAATGTCTCCTGGTCCATATTTGTTGTTTCCTCTATTTCTCTCTTCAGAAGAATTTTAGCAATTGCATGCACTATGCAAACTTAAGGCCTATCTGCAGAAGTACAATATGAACGTAATATCGTAACGCAAGTTCATAAATTAAATTCTTGTAATTTTACAAGAGTTATCACTCAGCTGTTGGCAACTAAAAGGATAATTTTCTCTGTGGAGTCTCCATGAAAGCAAATAATGACAGGTTCAACGGTCAGAAGCACTTAAGCAAACTTACTAACATAATGGCCGGCCAGTAAACATTGACGTCTGCATTTATCTACTATTACCAACAGCCAAAGCAAACAGTGAGGGATAAAATTGATGTCTTCTTGACAATTCTGCTTTTAGGATCTTGCTTTCTTCTTGGACGTCAGTTTCAGCGTTTCCATAAAATGTTGGAAAGCAATATACCTAACGTAAGAAAGCAGATTAATGATCCATAGCTAATGTTATGTATGCAGGGCATTGACGTCAATTTATATTAATGATCGTGGTACAGTATTGTCAAAATATGAATCTCAACACTTCAACACGTTCAAAATGTTAAAAAATTTCTTTTATGATTATAATATCTCTTTGGTTCCACTTATTTAGGTTTTATATGTGTAAAAGTTACAATTCGTTTAAGGAAGATTATTTAACTTTCTTAAATAACACTTAAACACATTTTCTAAAACATAAGCTTTTTATTTTTTTATTTTTATTTTTAACTGTTCTCTGTTGTTATATTTTATGCAACAAAAGTTTTTGCTAATCCTTTTTATAAACATTTAAATATGTTAATGTAAAAGATATGCTTTATCAAATATTTGAACAAGTATATACATTAAAAAAGTCATAGTTTTCTGTGCCAGGCGTTTCGCTTCGATTCTTTCCTCTTCGGAGCTTTCTCCTTCGTCTTCTTCTACCTCGAATATTTTCTTCAGTCACCATTCTTTCAGCTTTTATATTACCATCATACAATTTCTGTTCTTGATCAGCTTCAAGCATATTTAGCCTTTGCTTACTTTTAAAATAACGTCACTATTTGTTTACGACAGTCAATTCACACTTTAGATACTTCTTAATGCTTCCGCACTTTTCTCGTTTCGAACATATACGTTTCTGCACGTAAAGCTTGTACTGTCAAAAAGCCTTTTTAAGCTCTTCCGTCTTCAAGGGTTCACAAATACATTTCTATGTATCAAGCTAGTGAATTTGTGAGCTCATTACTTCATCCCGATATCGCAAGTGTATCTTCTTTTTACTTTCTCTGCCACGAACGAGTGCATAATAGGTAGACAAGGCATTGCATTTCATCAGAAACCTCACGTTTTGAGGTCCCCCGAATAAAAAAAAATTGCAAAAGGATCTGGCCGAGCACACGAGAATTTTCAAGAAAATGTTGATACCCAAAATGTTTTTCCGAAAGGTTCGATTTTCTCGAAAAAGGCTGTAAAAATACTTTTTAAATTAAATTAGCGATAATTTTAGGCATTGTCACGAAAAATTAGCATGGATTGTGTTACGGAGGGGATTCGGCACTGCGATTAGACTTTATCGGGTGGGGTATCCCCAAGAGGAGGGATGAGGTGAGAGGAGACCGAGGGCGGCCGACCCAAGGAGTCGCGACAGTGCAGAGGACAGAGTCCCTGCAAATGACCAGGGCAGTACAATCGGTATTCCACTCACCGTGCTGCTGATAACCACCAGGCCAGCCCGGAAACTGTCCTACCGGAGGAAGTGTTTATCAGGAGCATATCATTCTGCCATGCACCACCGAGAAGTTCGTCGGCACTTCTACTCTGAAAGAGACCACCACATGACAATGGAGATGAAATTGAGGGACAGGAAATTCGGGGGAAATAATTAACCTACCCAGCATTCACCTAGCGACACAGGAATACCCCTAAAATGCCCTGGATCGGATAGGCGGGGCCACGGACCACCTCCCGAATGCAGGTCACAGACCAACCCACCTGAGCCATCCCGCTCGGTTATGAAAAATAAAATGCAAATCTTAAATTTTCCTGGGAATAACCTTTAATGTCTTCTTCATTTGGAATTCTTTAAAATAACTCGAAAACCATAACAAAGAGACAAAATATTTTTCACACTAAATGTGGATCTCGATAAATATCAAATACATTTTGTGTGGCGTAAACCATTTTGGAGACATTCCTTGTATTTGGTTTAAATTTTACAGTAGTTGTACTTATCTCAAATAGGAAGTCGTTGTTCATTTTTTCTTCTAGTCATATAAAGAGAATGGAAGTTCAAGGCGATCACATAGCGACTAGTTCTTAGAAGATTTGATTGTCGATTAAGTCTAATGTATTCCCCTATTCCTATTGTATCTACAAGGAAATGTGAATACTTGTAAGAATAGTTGTTACAAAATTTACAGATAATGAAAGTAAAGAAACACACATTAGATGTTTTAATTTAATCTCTATAAGTTTAATTTCAAACTACTCTATGAATTTTTTTATCAGCACATTTCGCTTGCGGGCGCATTCTTTATTGGCTGGAGTAGAGTTGGTTTTTAACATCCTCCGACAGAATATCGGACGACGAATGAAATGGGTGAAGTAATTCTCAAACTATCCCAGGGTCCGAAAGCTAAGAGTTATCTGACATTCGTCTTTCAGGACAAGAAAGCTCCTGGAAAAAGTCTTATCCATATGCCTCCCTTACCGAGATTCCAACTTGGGAGCTTTTGAATGTGAGACAGACACGTTACCACCACATGCAGAGGCGGGTATAAAGTTCATTGGTACTCCACTTCCATTCAATAGGGATAGGTTCATATGTAACGTTAAAAGAGACATGAGAATATCTTTCCCAGGTGGAGTACATTACGTATTGTCGCGAGGCATTGTTTCGCTGCCGCGTAGACGAGCGCCGAGAGAGGTAGAAGCAGGGAGTGAAAGAGACAGATAGCACCCAAGCCACGCCCGCGGAGCGATGAGCACTTGGCACTTGCCAAGAGAGAGAGAGAAACAGTGGGAGAAAGAGAGAGACAGTTCCAATGGTGCTCTCGCTACATCACGAAAGATCGTGTGGCTTCGGCAACTTTCAAGAAACAGCGGCTCATGTATAAATGCGGCTGTGGGAGCTCTTGCCACTCAGTGGTGCAGGGAGCTGCTAGGAGTGAACGGAGTTACTAGTCAGTTGTAATTGGACTTGTGAGTTTTCGTGCAGTGTGTGAGTTGTATGGACGTTTGAACTATACCGAGTTTCAAGTTGAGAACTGATAATCGTGTAGTGATTTGAAAGTGAATTATTTTGTTTACGTGTGGCGAAGTCACGAGAGACCGTGTTGGTGTATGTTACGTCAGCCTGCTGCAAAGGGCTGTACAAACTGTCTTTCTATAGAAATAGGCATTTTGAATTTTTGCAAACTAGAGTTTTAATTCTACGAACCGACAAAGACACGGTATTAAGGGCTGGTTTCACTTTACTGCTGTGAACACCTTGTGTGATGTCGGTATAATTATAAAATGAACTACGCCCACTGAGTTTAACGATCTCACAGTCATTCGCTAGCAAATATGGACATTGCTCTTTGAAGAATAGAGAATAATTCCCCAAATCACTAAGAAAGCGAATATGCATACCTTGAATGTTATAGCTTGTAATTACGAAAACACACAAGGCTAAAAGTATTATTTTAAACTAATATCATCTTTCTGTATGAGAGAAATCATAATATTTTATTTTTCTATCGTGTTCCGTAAATAGATAACAATACCTACATCTGCACTTCATGAGTTACCTACATTATGGAGGACATAATGCACCTTTTAACACTTCGTTGAAATCTGTAAAGTTGTTGCTTCTGTGGAAAATTTAGGAACTCCAGAACGTGTCACCGTTTGATTATTACAGTTCGGTAAGACTATCTATACACATAAACAGGCGAGAAGGATTTTTATCTTGTAAGGGGGATACACGCCCACAAATGTACCGTTACATATGTTGGCCAGCTATCGCAGACTGTCAGGCTTAAAATATACATGAATGTTATTTCATCCATCCTACCGACCTTCGTGCAAATGTTAAAACCCATATGGCACGAGTCCAGCAGTCGCTTTGGAAGCATAATGTATATCCTGTAAACCCTCAATGAATTACTGCGAAATGTAGCGTTTTAGCTCGAAATTTTGTAGCCGATATTATACTTAGTAGTTCTCATTTGTAACACATGACAACATTTTACTAACAATGATAATGTCTATACAATATTGTAGGTATGTATATATAGTCATGTGGTTATTTTATATACGTAACAATACCTATAAGTTGTGGTCCATTGAATAAAACTTAAAAAGAAATTTCAGAAAAACGTCCTTACATGAGGGTTTCTATAAAACTGTTAATACTATAAATCAAATATGGAAAAAAAAAAAAAAAAAAAAAAAAAACGAGAAAAATGTTCTAAAAAGATGAGGATTTTATTTATACTACCTATGTTTAAAATGGCACTGCCCGTGGTGTAGTGGACTAGAGCGCTGTACTTTGATTCCCTGTCACGGAATCCGTCCGGTATCGATCATACCCCTGTAGGGTGCGGATTATAAGTCCCGGGTATAGAACCGGTACCCACTCAGCATCGTGAGGAAACTGAGGAGCTACGCTGGGTAGCGAACTCTGGTCTAGAAAGCCAACTTTGTCTGGGGGTTCCGTGATGCTGACCACATCTCCCTCCCATATCGGTTGGATGATCGCCCATCTCTGCCTTGCGTATGTGGACGTGAGACCGGCAGTCGGGTTGACAGGCTCTGGCCCGCTTGTAAGCTGTTACGCCATGGTTACGTTATGCTTAAGGTGCATGAATTGGTAACACTGAATTTTGGGTATAAAGCCTATGAAGTGCTCTTCACTGTGATTAGATTTTGTATAATTTTATGTAACTAGGAAATATACGAGAAAAACAAAAGCTTATTCCAGGAAAAAATATACATATTTTTTAAATGTCATATGCTCAAATAATTTTCCATACTTATTCTTTTCCTTTTCTACAGGCCATCTGAATCGATTACTCCTTACCTTCGATAATGAACCAGAACAGCAAGAACAATTGGAATAGAGAATATGGAGAACAATTGGAATTCGACTACAAAATGAAGATAGTGCCAGCCCACAAACAACATCCCAAGTTGATTCAGTGACAGAGAAATTAATATAATCAAAGTGTTAGTGGAATTAAATTAATCAAAGTGACAGTGAAATCAACTCAAACCACACAAACATTAGACACAACCTAACGCGAAGTAGTCACCGCCTTGGTGTAACAGAGCTACCCTCTAGCAGGAGGCCCTTGCCCCTCAAGGAACACATTAGACTATCTATTAATTATTATTATTATTATTATTATTATTATTATTATTATTATTATTATTATTATTATTATTATTATTATTATTATTATTATTATTATTATTATTATTATTATTATTATTATTATTATTATTATTATTATTATTATTATTATTATTATTATTATTATTATTATTATTATTATTATTATTATTATTATTATTATTATTATTATTATTATTATTATTATTATTATTATTATTATTATTATTATTATTATTATTATTATTATTTATTACTGCTACTACTACTACTACTACTACCTTCGATAAGCATTTGAACATTGTTTCCACATGTCTTGTGCAGCTAAGTTGCACTGGCTCATTTGGTTAGGCGCTGTTATACTGATCCCAAGATCACAGGTAAACAACCCAGATCAGTGGTTTTTAGGTGAGGTTAAAAGTGACAGCTCCATGTCAGTATATTTACTAGCATGTAAAAGACTCATGCGGGATGAAACTCTGGCACTGGTGTAAACCTGGCAATGCAGTATCATTGCATTGCAATTGCATTCGATTTTTTCTTTGACATTAATTTGCATGTGCTTTTAGACATAAGTTTAAAGTTTGGTTTACTGTTTTGAAAAATAATAAATGGTTTTATGAAGAATTGTGTAAAGCAGCTAGGTGATTTGTAAGACAATTTAATGATTTAAAAGGTAGAGCATTCTTGGAAAATTCAATGCCACAGCCGGGATTTGAACGACGTATCTCCCGGTCTCCCTCCCGGTCTCCGTCCTGTTGCTCTTAACCTTTGAGCTTCCATGGCAACATGCCAGCATAACACTAAAGCCTTACCTCATTGGAATGCAACTTGTACTGATAGGTTTGTGTCCACATCATTAAGAACTCGTTCTTCACGGTCAATGTTTCTCTCTTGGTTTCCCAACATCCTCTCAAATAAGCCACACACACACACACACACACACACACACACACACACACACACACACACACACACACACACACACACACACACACACACACACACACACACACACACACACACACACACACACACACACACACACACACACACACACACACACACACACACACACACACACACACACACACACACACACACACACACACACACACACACACACACACACACACACACACACACACACACACACACACACACACACACACACACACACACACACACACACACACACACACACACACACACACACACACACACACACACACACACACACACACACACACACACACACACACACACACACACACACACACACACACACACACACACACACACACACACACACACACACACACACACACACACACACACACACACACACACACACACACACACACACACACACACACACACACACACACACACACACACACACACACACACACACACACACACACACACACACACACACACACACACACACACACACACACACACACACACACACACACACACACACACACACACACACACACACACACACACACACACACACACACACACACACACACACACACACACACACACACACACACACACACACACACACACACACACACACACACACACACACACACACTCTCTCTCTCTCTCTCTCTCTCTCTCTCTCTCGTGCGAAAGTGAATTCTTGAAAGTTTTTGTGAGTAACATATTGGGGTAACTATCTGCATAAAGCTAGTGATACACTTCCATTTGCAAGGCCATTAATGTCGATGTTCTCACACAGAATACGTTTTCTTCTGCCTTTTGTGTACTACAATAAACTAAACAGAACAACCAACTATCAGTCCTCAAAATATTTGACCCAATAAAGATACATCCTGTATAGGTTTTATAGAATTTACTAGGCACCGATATGAATACTGTGCATAAAGAGAAGTGTAATGTTTCTCTAATTTCCTTGGGAGTGACACACTGAATGACAACTTAATGTATGCCACATAATAAAAAACACAACGCTGTCTAAAATAAGCACTCAGATACTAGCATGATTTTGTACTGCTTACAACGAGACTTAGAAAAGCCCAGTCAATCTTCAATTAAGTTGTGTCCATCAGTTTATAAACTGGCTAGGGTCAACATCCGCTCATTGAGCCAACATGCTTTTGGTGAACCATGTCATCCGTGACTCTGGTCACATAGGCAAAGCGTAGAGCATGAAAGCGAAAGCTCAATTACATCTACCCGAGAGGAAGGCGCTCTTTAAATAATCGTATATGGATCAAATGTCCTATACTAATATAAGCTGAAGTGACCTTTAATTACTAATGCCTGTTGTACGTATTGGTTCCAGTACAATGGTCGCAAACATTAACTTGATGATCGATCATCCAGCCTGTTTACTGACCTTAGGAAAACCGATAACTGCTGCTCTATAGTTAGGTGATGCATGAATTAAATTGTAAGTAAACATCAACGTACAAACAGAAAGTAAAGAACCAGGTAAGCTTTAAATGGTGTAAAATTCAGCAGTCAAATTGGATTAAATTCCATCTATGCAATAACAAATACATACATCAACAGTTACAGTGTTTAATATAGTTATACCTTATATATACATTTTCAGTAAGTAGACAAACAAGCAAGTAGACTAGTTAAGCGGCAATGATTGCAGAAAGGTATCTACATACAATGAGTAAAACAATATTGGAATAACTTGAAATTTCAAGTTATTTTTTCAGTAACATCAGTCAGAAGTGATGCACAGTATTCATAATGCATAAGATATTTATAAACAATAAAAATACAACATAACATTTATTTTGTGGTATCTTTAAGGTTAAGAAACATTATATATCCGTGTAAAGTAAATATTGGGATACCTAAAGAAAAATACTCTATCTTGTGCATCAAAACAGAAGTTTTAATACAGTGTTAGCATTTTCTCTGCGATTTATTGCCTTTCTCATACGATTGGGCATGCTCCTTAAAAGATCAGCAGTATATGCAACTGAAAGTTTGGCTCACTCTTCACTGAGTCTTCTTTTCAAATGTTCCTTTGAAGATATTGGCTGACTGTGGACTCTAATAGCCAATGCATCCCTAAATTTTCAAGGATTTAAGTTCGGTGTTTAAGATGGATGAAGGATATGTGGAGAGCTGTGGAGTAGCCATAATAATGTTTAGGGGTCACTATCTTAAAAAAAACTTAAAGCTAGCACTGATATAAACTTTTTTACTTTATAGATTCTTCAGTTCATCCATTTTCTCGTCGATGAAACTCAGTTCTCCAAATCCAGATGCTGCCAACCCCAGACCATCACACTGCTACCACCATGTTTTGCGGTACACAAAATATTTATTTTCCGTTTCCGTATTAGGTTTTCTCCAGCCCATTGTTCTTCTACTCAATCCGAAAATTTTAGATTTGCTTTCATCTTCAAAAAGAACGTTCTCCCAACAGTTTTTTTTTATTTATAAATAAACTCCTTCATGACCACATGACCATCGAATCCCTTCCTTTTCAGTACGTTCTTGCGAGTTTATACCTACCTCGGCACACGGTTTGCGAGCACTCAATTTAGGATATTTCTTCACACTGTCAACAATATTTGTTTTTACTCTCGGTCAGTAAATGCTTTTTGGATCGGTTTGAGGTCAAGTCAATTCTGTCTTCATGCACACATCCGTTAATAATATTTCCAAATGTACTTTTCTCCATTTTCAACAAATCGACAATAATTCTGTAACTCTTACCTTTTTCATAATGGAAGATGACGAGTAGCTTTTGCTCTATTACATTCTTACCTGTACGCCCATTTTGTGTAACTGAACCTTTTGTTTTGAACTGGACTCTTAAGACTGCTTACCGTTGTGCCTCCCCCAATGAGCGAGCATGTATAACGTATAATAGAGCGTACAAAAAGAGATGTCCCAATATTTGTTTTGCCTACAATTATTTGAATATTCGAATATACCGTTCTTATGGTTAACACAATAACAGTATAACGATTTTTAATAAATTTTTCGAGATTAATAGGCTTATATAAACCAACAGAAAACGAAATTATGAATTTCAGTTTCAGGTTTCAGTTATACAGCTAAAATAGAAGGGATATTATTGGGTAATCCAATATTTTTTAACAACATGAAAAGTTATGTGAAAAAATTTACTATCTTCAGAAAGGGTAGTGCTATTTGTAATTTCTGTATGCATTTTAGGGTAAATATTCAGCTGATGGATTACACACCATTGCACGAATGAATATTTAAATCTGAAAAGGAGAGAGAAGTAGGTATTTTAAACAAAGGCCTCCCCTTTTGGTTACCCTCACTGACACTGTGATATGTAAAAGGAAATCTTACCGTGTACATACAAACTAATTACTTCTTCACATCTCAGAGTTATAAGGCATCGTGTAACTTCAGTCATATTTGGGAGATAAGTAACACGGTAGAATAGAGTGTCATGCCCTATACCTCAAAGCGGATTACAACTTTCTCCCAACACTTTCTATTTTATCATTAAAAGAACACACATATACACACCAACATGCTCTTGACACCTAACATATAATGCAGTCTCCTAATAATTATACATATTTTAATATGTATGAAATCAACTACCAAGTACAGCAACAATACAGTAGATAGTTAATGATACGTACGCACTGTATGAACGAAGAATCCCTGGGGTCTGAACGATTTCACTACTGAAATGGTTAATGGAAAGCAATAGTTATGACTCAGTTTATGTCTCCTGGAAATGAGTTTCGTGCTTGTGGGGCATTGTTATTAACGCACATGGAATTGAAGAAGTGAGATGTTTTCACGAAAGCAACACTAACATTAGACCAGTGTGTCCCTTCTTTGTCTAGTTAAAAATAATAATTGGAATAATTTTATTTTTTATACATTTCCTTATCTTCATTCCCTCTAGTTTCATATTGTATTCTCTTACTTTGTAATAAGCTACGAAAAATTATTCTCCAATTCATTATTCCTACCTATGAGCCATTTGCCTAAGCTACTTATAGATAGGTGATTTTAGCATTTCTCTTGAACCACTAATACTGCCCAGTATGTAACAATGTATAACAATTATATCCTAAATTTTAAGTACTTATAACCATGATTTATTGAATTCCGTAAAATACAGACAAGTATTTAACATGTATTCACACGAATATAATAGTACAATGTATTTTTTAGCTTATGCTTGTGAGAACCTAAACGTCCAGTTGTAGTTTTAATCACTTCGCAACTTGGGTCCAAGATTTTATAAATTAAGTCTGAAAATAACATTTTCAAATGCTTCTTACAGTGCAGAAGCTATAAAGGGCTAATGTAAAACTTAAAATAAATGTTCAAACGAGCTCTGTTAATGTTATTTACAAATAATGTGGACTAATGTATTCTGCATTGTTATGGACTGTCCAGAGCAAGTGTTTGTTCTCTTTCAAAGGGTGCTGAAGTTAAATTTGAATGTGAATGAACAATTAATATGATCTTCTTTTTCTTCTACTTCTTATTCACTCTGTGGTTTGGGCATATCGCTTCATAGATCTCTCCAGCGTTTCCTGGGTCGTCCTCTGTCTCTTCTTCCTTTTGGATTATAGTTTAGTACTGCATTTGGATATCTTCCATCCTCCATTCTTAATATATGTTCATGCCATTGTTGCCTTCGTTCTGATATTTTGTCATGGATTAGTTCGATTTCTAATTCCTTTCTAATATCCTCATTTCTTATTTTGTCCAATATTGTACAACCTTTAACACTTCTTAGAAATTTCATTTCTGCAGTCTGTATTTTATTTAAATCCTTTTGTGTTGGTTTCGCTTCCATATAGTAAAGTTGAAATAGCCATTACCTTATACATTTTCATTTTTGTATCCCTTCTCACTCTGTTTTTAAAAGTTCTTTGGATTGTCCCACATATTACTCGGAATTTGTTTACTTTTTCTTCTATATCAGCATTGTTTCAAAAACTTATGCTACATCCTAAATATTTAAAACTCGATATTTGTTCTAAAATCTTTTTTCCCAAAACAATTTTTTGATCTTACATTATAATTTCCTTTAAAAGCCATAATTTTTGTTTTTTCTTCTGATATTTTAAAATCATACTTTTGTACTATATTATTTAGAATATAAATTAATTTTTTCATTTGATTTTCATTCCGATGAAATATGATATTAATATGATTTAGCAACATATTTTGTAATCTTACTCGTCCTCTTCTTATTCTTATTGTTATAATTGTAATAATTATAATCATTAATATTATTACTTAAGATTGTTTCTTACTTACATTGTTTCAGTGTTGAAATTTTAAATGGCATTTTTTTCCCAGTATTTTTAGCAGCTTTTGATGTTGGAAGCAATATGAAGCAATTTTCATGTAGTACGAGTTGCGTTCAAGTTATAACACCTATTTTTTTTCATACAAAGTAATCACAAGAAACACGTGAAATTAGTGTCAGTTTGTCAGTTCTCAACATAATTTCCCTCTAACCGTACGCATTTTTCACAACATCGACGACATGATTCCATGGCCGCTGCAAACGCTTCTTTAGGAGTGTGTTTTGACCACTAGAAAATAGTTGAGGCAATAGCTGCACGAATAGTGAATCTGCGACCACGGAGAGTGTCTTTCATCGTGGGAAACAACCAAAAGTCGCTAGGAGCCAGGTCAGTTGAGTAGGGAGCATGAGCAATCACTTCAAAGTTGTTTACCGCTGGTGCGTTGTCTTAATGAAAAGAGCACACGTCCAACCCTTTCTGTCCGTTTTTCACGCAATGCTTGGAGGAGTTTATTCTTCAAAAAATTTTGGTAGGATGCAGCTGTCACCATAGTCCCCTTTGGAATGCACTGAGTAAGGATTACACCGCTGCTGTGCCAGAAGATGGCTACCATCATTTTGTCAGCACTGGCACTCTCACCCGAAATTTTTTTGGTGGCGTTGAGTCTGTATACTTCCATTGAGCAGACTGGCGCTTCGTTTCAGGGTTGAAAAACGGCATCCACGTCTGATCTATTGTCACAATCGATTAAAAGAAAGTTCAATTCATGCCGTCATCACGCCTCAACATCGCCTGACAATTTGCCATGCACGCAGCCTTATGATCATCCATCAGCATGCGTGGCACTCACCTGGAAGACACTTTTCGCATTTTCAGATCTTCATGCAGAATTGTGTGCACAGATCCTACGGAATGCCAATTTTGGAGGCGATGTCTGCAACGCTCAATCGGCGATCCTCCCAAACAACGTTCTCCACTCGCTGGATCATGTCGTCAGACCGGCTGGTGTGAAGTCGTAACTATCTTGGTTTGCTGTCACAGATGTTCTGCCTTTATTTAACTGTTGCACCCAGGAACGCACATTAGACACATCCATTGTACCATCACCAACTGGCGATGAATTTCAATAGGTGTCGTACCACGAAAATGGAGAAAGCAAATGATTACACGCTGTTCTTGCAATGAAAACGTCATCATTTTAAGTATCAAAACAGTCCTAACTCTCGTCGTTGCCACTAGAGTTCTATGCACTGTATAGTACTGCCATCTGTCACGAATTTACAAAGAGTCTACGTGTATTGAAAAGAAAAACAGAATTTCCTATCTGGCCCCAGTCCTAAAAAAGAAGTAGGAGCGGTCATTACTTGAACGTACCTCGTATTTCTGACAGTTTCACTAATAGTGAATTAAACACTGACTGAAAAATAGTCGAAAAGTTAACTATTTTCTGCGTCACAATTAATTTAAATGGAAAAGGAAAATAAATTGTTGATAGTTGTTATTTTTGTGGAAAACTTGTCGATAATATTTACGCAGATCCCATGCCAGTAAGTTGATCTTAAACCTAAATAAAATAATAGATCAGAAAAGTTTAGTGGTTACTGCAAAGAACAAGTTCATACAACACAAATGTTGCGACATAAAAACTGAGGGAGATCTAGGCGACATTTACATCACATATTATGTTCTGATCATAATTGGAGGTAGATAAGTTAAATTTGTCAGATTTTCGGATTTTCACGTATAGGTTGTTCCAAAGAAGAAACATCAATCTGTTATTGCTGTCGTTCCTATTTATGTCTTTTACGTTAATTTTTAATATGCCATTTTTATGCTAAATAAAATCTAATTGATTCCTAAACATCGTATATTATATACATATATTTGTTTTTAATATTAAAATAATCGATTTGGAATGGTCATAGATTTTCATTAGCATGCAGAGATGTCATGTACTAAATTGTTATTCATTTTAAGAGGAAAGTATTCCAGAGATGGCTGGATTAGTGATCCACGAGGCAACATTTCAGGGGCATGGTATTTGTACTGCTGGCGGGCCCCTTTCAATTGGGGGCCTGCGGAATATTCGTTTTGACAATTTTGACAATTTTAAAATATGTATATTATTCCAAATAAATTTATTTTCAGGAAGTAATGTTCCAGTTAATTTAATGATAACTTTATCAATAAGATTAAAGGTTCAAATTAACACTTTCTAATAAAGTGCGCTATTTTATGTTTCTATGCGTGGAGTTTCAATGGTCAGCACTAAACATTTCTCAGCATTTTTTATCTCCTTACCTTTCTTATAGAAGAAACACTTGCGTTATGCTGTTAGGAATCATAAGATAAAAGGCTTCAAGCAAAATTAGCATTTGTTGTTCTATAACACTTCATTTCACTCTAGAGTCAAACACTACAGCATTAATCGAAAACATTGGTATAGGTACCACTCTCAGACTTTACACTATTATTCAGGTTTTATTATCTTGCTTTCAAGGAAAGTAGTGTGAAACCAATTTCAGTAATGGTTTAGTAGTTATCTGTGTCAGTGAAATGGCGCCTTTGTGGAAAAAATATAACAGCATCTCAGACTGAAAAAAAGGAAACAAGAAGAATGAACTGAAAAAAAAAAAAAAATCCCATTAAGAATAAACGAGTGAAAGGATACTCATTTTAAATGCACTTAAGGTGAAAGAGAAATCACTTTGTGATTGTCAGACATTCTCTACGAGTCAGCCATTGGAGAGCTTAATATTTTATGTACCATAGGCGGATCCAGGGAGTCAGAAGGCGCTACAGTCCCACTTCTTAATTATATAAAGACACATAAAGGAAAAAATCAAAATAAACAGTTTTATCATCATATATTCATTCACAGTCAATGAAGAAATTTATATAGCGATGGATTATTTCTCAAAAGATGTCCAATAACTTAAAATTAAAGCAAATCAAGAATAAAAGGAAAAGCATAATCAAATATGCTTTACATCTACTATAAAACTAATTCTGAATAAGAACTAAGCTTTCTAACAATGATAACTATTATAGTGAAACTGAGTAAATAAGCCTAATTAAATTACGTAGAAAATGAAGCTAGTTACAGTGAAGCAATAAATAAATAAATAAATAAATAAATAAAAAAATAAATAAATAAATAAATAAATAAATAAATAAATAAATAAATAAATAAATAAATAAATAAATAAATAAATAAATAAATAAATAAATAAATAAATAAATAAATAAATAAATAAATAAATAAATAAATAAATAAATAAATAAATAAATAAATAAATAAATAAATAAATAAATAAATAAATAAATAAATAAATAAATAAATAAATAAATAAATAAATAAATAAATAAATAAATAAATAAATAAATAAATAAATAAATAAATAAATAAATAAATAAATAAATAAATAAATAAATAAATAAATAAATAAATAAATAAATAAATAAATAAATAAATAAATAAATAAATAAATAAATAAATAAATAAATAAATAAATAAATAAATAAATAAATAAATAAATAAATAAATAAATAAATAAATAAATAAATAAATAAATAAATAAATAAATAAATAAATAAATAAATAAATAAATAAATAAATAAATAAATAAATAAATAAATAAATAAATAAATAAATAAATAAATAAATAAATAAATAAATAAATAAATAAATAAATAAATAAATAAATAAATAAATAAATAAATAAATAAATAAATAAATAAATAAATAAATAAATAAATAAATAAATAAATAAATAAATAAATAAATAAATAAATAAATAAATAAATAAATAAATAAATAAATAAATAAATAAATAAATAAATAAATAAATAAATAAATAAATAAATAAATAAATAAATAAATAAATAAATAAATAAATAAATAAATAAATAAATAAATAAATAAATAAATAAATAAATAAATAAATAAATAAATAAATAAATAAATAAATAAATAAATAAATAAATAAATAAATAAATAAATAAATAAATAAATAAATAAATAAATAAATAAATAAATAAATAAATAAATAAATAAATAAATAAATAAATAAATAAATAAATAAATAAATAAATAAATAAATAAATAAATAAATAAATAAATAAATAAATAAATAAATAAATAAATAAATAAATAAATAAATAAATAAATAAATAAATAAATAAATAAATAAATAAATAAATAAATAAATAAATAAATAAATAAATACATACATATTTTCTACTAAGGCCACTTAGTGGCAAGAAATTGATATTAATACTTCTCTCTTCTTTCTAAGGGAAATCTATTTCAAAAGCAAATCGCTTTCGTCCTCAGTCCATCAAAAACAAACTCCGTTGTCAAGGAAATCTCGGTTACCATGTTTCTTATATGTTCTTTTAGCATTACCAACATCTGAAGACGAAACAAATCTAAAAACAGAATCAACTGCTGGTATGTCAAAATTCATTATGCAATGTTTATTTTTTTAAATAAATGTACTTTCCCAAACTATTAAATCTATGGGACCATTTAATTGTTTTAATAATTTAACTTCGGAATTTATTTCACGGTCAAATGACCAAAAAGGATCTGCTACGGCCGATTTATCAGTTTGTTTATATTTAATTTTACGAAAATGTTCTTTCGTTCTGGTTTCCAAACTACGTTTCGTCTTTCCAATATAAACCTGATCACAATCTAAACAATTAAATTGATAAAAACTATATTTTTTATTACTGGGAATTTTATCTTTTTTAGAAACGTGTAGTAAATTTTAACACTATATTTATTTTGAGAAACTAAAGTTATACCAACTTATTTAAAAAAATTGAAAATGTTTACTAACCCAATGATGGTAAGTGAATTTTTTAAAATTATAATCGTCTTTTATTTTTTTAAGAGTAGGAATATCATTAACAGTTTTCTGATATTTAAATTTTTCAATTTTCTTTTGTATAAAATCTTTATTAAAACCATTAATTAAAGCATTATTAATAATATGTTTATATTCTTTATTAAATTCCTCTTTATTCAGGGTATATTTATTAATCTATAAATCAAACTATTAAAAACAGCAAGTTTATGTGGGAAAGGGTTAAACTTTTATTTTTATGTAATTATCAATATGAGTAGATTTCCTATAAATACCAAAATCTAATCTGTTATTATTTCTTAGTATCTTCAAATGTAGAAAAGGAAGAAATCCATTAATTTCAGTTTCTAATGTAAATTTTATAGCTTTATCTTGTAAATTTAGTAATTTTAAATCAAGATTTTCTTGACAACGGATTTTGTTTTTGATGGACTGAGGATGAAAGCGTTTTGCTTTTGAAATCGATTTCCATTAGAAAGAAAAAAGAAGTATTAACAATTTCTTAAGATAAGTGGAGCCTTAGTAGCAAATATTTATATTTGTGTAGTAAGCCTAAATAAATTTCCATTTCATTTACAAGGGATTTTAGTTAAACAATTTTATAAGCTTTCTCAAAATTTAAATTAATATTTCCATTCAAGGGATCACTTATATGGATTTTGAAAATTTAGAAAATTTATATTTAATGCGAGCGTTTTGTTCAGCCCGCATTTTTCTGGTAAATTATATATTTTTCAAAAAAGTTTAGCTCCTATATAAAGAATTCTTAGATCCGCCTCTGTTGTGGACCAATAATACTCTTAAGAAGAAGTATTCCCAGGTCATCTGACGAGGAGCCCTGCAGCAGCTGACTAAAACAAGCGTATATCAATCAGAAAGTAATTTCTTCCTCACCGTTGTGGACAAAAGCTCCGAATGTGATTTTAAAGAAACAAGTGATTTTGACTATAATTAATCATATAATATGTGATAATGCCGATGAAAAAAACAGCGACATTTTAAATTTTGTATCACTTTGTTTTGAAAATTAATTTTTTACTTAGATGTACTATTTTGACTTAGGTTTATGACATTTTGTGGTAAACTCCTCTCTTCATATTCACAAATAACACTTTATTAAATATCAGATACTAGGTAAATCGGGATTATAGAATATGAATGGAGTGTCTGCTTAATACTTGCATTTTGCCGTGCCAGTGCCGTATTTCCTGACTCGTTCCCTTACCAACTACCATGTATGAGAATGTACATATATATTACATAATCTAATTGCAACATTTTGTATGGTTCCTGCCGAGCTGAACTAATGAATGATGCATTTGATTCGTACTATGAGCTAGAAAATCATCAGCGTGCTTGAACATTTGAAGTTCTAAACTAAAGCAGTGCACAAAAGGTATACAAAGACTCAACTTACGTAATGATCGTCCTTGGGAATCTGCGGATGTAAACAAATAAGCACTTGAATAACACATGTACTAAAGGAACTTCATCAATTTATTAATTTTATCAAATAATGCACATCTAAGTGATATTGTAATATCATTTTATATAGAAATAGCAATCAAGATGAGTTATAGAAACATCAAAATGTCATACGATTTGTTTTATAACATATGTCATTTTATATTAACAAGCACCTTTTAAGTTGCTTGACCTTGAACCTTAGTGGAAATCCCATTACACCTTTGTCAAGGCTAACCCAAGAGTTTTATTTTATTTATACAGCATCAACTTCATGTCCTTTTACTCCTGCAATACACCTTCTACTCGTACATAGAAATTTAATTTACTAGCAGGTGGATACGTTTTTTATCTTGTAAGAGCAGCTGAAAATGGGTGAAACATATTAGTGTAAATGAAATAAGGTTTCACTTTAAACCAGTAAAGCTAGGAATTGTTCTAAACCCATGTTAAAGGATTAGAATTATTTCCTATAACACAAGTGTTAAAGGGGAGTCTTATTTCTGTTGCATTATTTGTAGTAGTAGTTGGACTACATATCACAGAGAGCCTAGAAACCTGGCAGAGCATACACTTAGGCTAGCAGGGCCCTTAGTGCTTCAAACGTGACTTACGGAAGGGAGGGATGTGAGAGGAATCCGAAGGGTGATGACATGTGACGCAAACATAGACGGGAACCCCAACGATTCCATATTGAACGCCTCAACGCCGGCTATCCTACCCACAAGCCTAAAGAACTCTGGGTGTCCTTAGAGCTCCAGAAGATCGATCTGTCTGCAGTTCAACCGACGCCACATACAAACTTCCCCAAAGCGACCCTTCACTGCCCAACCGCAACCATCGAACACCACCTCTTGATACTCTGAACAAACGATAGAAAATAACGGAAATTCATGGTAGAAGAGGAAACACCCCAACATTCGTCTACCGACCCGAAGAAAGAATGGAAAAACCCGTGATCAGAGTGACCGTCCGACGGGAACCGAACCCGGGATTTTCTGAATGCCAGCCTCACCTCTCTGCGGAAGCCATCTCGCTCTGTCACTCGTTATGCTACAGGTAAGATTTAACTCTTCTCCAGGTGAACTGCTTCAAATAAAGTCCAAGGATATATGATAGTAGACGCAATATTTTGGAATTGTTTTGTTTGTAAAGGATACTTTCCAGATAATAAAAATAGTGAGAATACTATGACAATGCATAAGATAACGAAGGAAAGAGCTGAATTTTTAAATTTTCTTAAAGTCTCCGGTAGTTAATATGCAAAAATCGTGCAATAGTCAAGAGTGAAAAATAAAATGTCTAGTTTTGAACATGTATATAATAGGTATTTATTATTGTGAAGTAATTATAATATTGCTAAATCTAAAACTAATTGATAGATACATTGTAATTTATATTACACTTTTATAAACTACATATATTTTCAAAGGCGATATGTCCTATTTGTAATAAACAACCATAGTATTTTAATTCAAAAGACAAAATTGGCAGTAACCATTTGTAGAGTATAAATATTTTTCAGTATTCATTCTAAATTAAACAAGTTTATGTACAGAGTGGCCAAAAAAACCTTTACAATTATATAAATTATAGTGAAAGTATATTTTTGCTTCTGCTTCAGGACGTGTAAGAAAAATAGTAATGAGTTTGATAAATGAGAAATAAGGTACTCTTTACATCAGACATTTTGCGGAATTAGATCATTTGTGCATCGAATTTTTCGGCATTCTCCGATTACACACTTGGTTTAAATGAAACATTTTTCTTATTCTTTACAATTTCTGTGGAGAAGTTTAGATCGAAATTTCAAAAGTGCTTATTTCGGAAAAGGATTTCATGTAAATCGCATCAGAGCTCCTATAAACCAAACTTCCCTTGCGCTTTGTTTTGTTTCAATACCCAGAAGCTCTCCATAACACATTGTTTACTAATACAATTGGCTGTAACAAGCATTTGGAACAGAATGTACAAGTTGTTAGGGATATGAGTATGCAGACTTCAACGGCAATTTCCTGACGTTAAGCTGAAACATAAGTTCGTCCCCTTTTGATCTATATGGCATGGTTCCATAAATACAAAATAAAACTGATCAAAGCATTGATCGCGAATATCACTACACCTTTATCATTTACTTCTGAAATTAAAATAGCCAGGTGGAGCTACAATAGATGAGCTATTTGTGTCTTTATCTATGTTGCAAAAATCATTCTTTAGCAACAAAATGATATGAAAGGACTGGATTTCAGCGTGACTATTGCAATAAAGTCACTAATTGGCAAACCCACAACAATGGCGTGTGTACAGAGCGGAAGGTAAGGAATGTCATTATTCTTCATATTTGGATCTCATAGTTCGCGAAATCTGAGCACTCATACCTCTAACACCTGTATACCACAGTTTTGTATTCAAAATTAAGGAATCGATGGCACCTCTGGCAAAAAAAGGCAGAATATAAAATAAAATATAATTTAATTCCTGGTATTCAATTACCTACAACAACTTTCAAGTACATAAATGTCATTCTTTGAAAAATTATTCATATGTTATGATTGTGTAACAAAATCATATTATTTACTATACAATTCATCGATTACATGGTAACACCAGTAGCATTAATAATATTAAAATAAATTTACCTTAGTTTGGGCAGGAATTGCTGCCACAAAAGTCTCTGGTCGAGCATCAGGAGATTGCTGTGCAAAGCAGCAGTAAAGAAAAGAGCATTTCTATGGTTAGTTTCAAGGATAGAATAAAATATTATGTAAGAGAAAGATTTACATTTACTGAAAGCATAAATCAAGTTAAAAGCATAAGAAGAAACTGCAGCCATAAGCTACGAGGTGTGTCCGTAAAATAAGGTCTCCAATTTTTGTTTAATATAGAAAACATGTTTATTGTCAATGAATGTTACATTGATGGAAAGGCGGAACTTACAGCTATTTTTCAATGTAATCACCATTGCGATCGATGCACTTTTGCATGCGCTGTGGCAGTTTTTGTATACCCTTGTCATAGCACTCTCCCGCCAAGTTGTGCAGGTAGCTCTCAACCTCGTTCTTCAAATGATGGTCGGTCTGGAAATTTGTTCCACCCAGGTGTGACTTCAACTCAGGAAACAGATGATAATCAATAGGTGCTAAATCTGGCAGTAGGGGGGATGGGTGAGGATATCCCATCCAAACTGGGCCAGGAGATCCACCTCACACACACACACACACACACACACACACACACACACACACACACACACACACACACACACACACACACACACACTTTGCGATAATGCAAATGTTGGCTCAAAATCTTGTCAATCGTAGTCTTACTGAGTTGAGGAATAAGTTCGCACAGCTCGCGAACTGTCACACGCCGATCTTTTAAGCATTTCTTCCTCCACTTTTGCAATTGTTTCGGCTGAAACCGAAACTCGACCAGAACGCTGTTCGTCATGGACGTGTGTACGTCCGTCTTTAAACTCTCTGTCCCACTTTCGTACGTTTTTGACATCCATACACCGTGGCCCATAGACTTCGCATAACTGACGATGAATTTCAGTGAGGATAGTGCCCTTGGCACGCAAAACGGATCACTGCAAGCAACATGCACTAGGCGGCGGAAGTGATAGGAAGCTCCATCGCAAACGGCTGCCCAGCCAAGACTAATGGTTGCAACGGGTTCGTTTTTATGGGGATCTAAAGGGGTGAAAACAAACTACACGCCAATGTTGCCGGATCTCACGTAATAGTGTTTATCACGGCCCCAGCGCCTTGGAGACCTTAATTTACGGACACGCCTCGTATATTATAAATTTAAGCCTGAAACTGCCCTTATGTTACTTATTTAAAATATGCTTATAAGGAATATTTTCTTATTTTTAAGTTAAAATAGAAAATGTTAAACTTTGCATAAGTCACACATGCATATCCATTATAATGAGTCATCAACAGAACGATTTCAAAACCAATCAGCAGAATTAAACAACACTTGTTAGTAAAGGTGTGTATATATGGTTTACGTCACGGAATAACGGGATTCAGCTTAACATAAAGAGGTACATTATAATATGTGAAGTCAAATTCCTAACTCAAGGCATACTTCCCAAATGTTGACTAGCAGTTTAAAGGCCAGCATTTTACTAATTTACATTCCAATGCTTATGTAACATTTACTGCGGCTTTTTACCACATCGATCACATTAGATTGAATTAACTATAAGATAAAGACAATATAAAATTGTATTGTAAATCATCTGCATGCTCTCTTGTGCTTCTCTCTTTGCCAGCTGTGTGTGCGCTACTCTTAGTTGTGCATTGGTTTTAGGCTGCTGTGGTATACGGCGGATCTTGTGTTTAAAGTCCGCATATTGCGTTGCGCAAGCAACATGACAAATTGTGTAGATCTCGCATTTATTAATGCATTAATAATAAAACACACGTAGCCTAAGTGTATAAGCATATAAACCGTCTGATTTACCTACATACAGCGGATAGGGGCACATATACTCTTTAGAATTATTGATTGTATTAGATTTGGAGCCGGCTTTAACAGGGTACAGCGCAACAAAAACACGGAACAATCCATGTGTCCTTTTCAGGTTTAATGGATTTATCTTCTGATACAGAGAGTGCAGTGAAAGAATATGTCAAAATGATCAAGTTTTAAGTGGGTTTCAAAACCAATTTAACAAAATGAGCTGTTGGATTTTATGTTGGAAACTAGTTCAATAAATTAGAAATAAATAAATATTATAGCGCATTGTTGCATATTTTCACAAGTCATCGTTGATTAAAAGAAAAGATCTGGCATATTCTAAGAGAACCGCCAATTATATGCTTTGTAATAAGTACTGCTGATGCAAATCAAGAAACGAAACCAAGCCACTTCATCTCGACAAGCGAATGGGTAAGTAGTATGTTCAGCAGTTACTGAATACACGTTGCCGAAAAATAATAATCCAGGAACATCTGTCAAGGTAGAATTTCGTATTATAATTTTAAAAAAGTTGAAGTATATGTTAAGGTATATGGAAGTACATTTAGAATTCAGCTGCTTACTGAAACCGAAACTTGTGAGCAATTAAATAGAATAAAATCTCAATTACAGCCACCATTAAACATAAACCATAATCAAATTAAATATGAAACAAGTGCGAGTAATCCTACAATAGATAAAATAGTGTACTTTAAATTGCCACGTTTTACTTGTATTAATGTATGTTTAACAATGTATGAGAATCATGTAAATGTAGCTTTACAGTTTTTCAGTGACTTGAAGGTATGATTTGAAAAAGGATAGTTTCAGTCTAAGCCGTCACATTCTCCAGTTCACTAAGAAAAGAGAAAGTTCTGAGCATTTCTATTGTTCAGTCACGTACAAGCAATGTTCTTTCAAGAAAAAGCACCCGTGTATGTGTAAACAGGGAAGAAATGGTAGAGTCAATGTTACATTCAAGAATTCCAGTACATTCTAGCCTATAGGAATACGTTATTTCGGAAGTAAGTTAGAGGGTAGAAAGCATGCATAGGTTCCACCAATGAAATTAAAAGAAATGTTGGAATGTACTAAAGTAGTTGGAATAAAAAAGCATGCAAAATTTAGTAGGCAGTTAGTGTGGTTAATCTTATATGCTACGTGTCACATGAAGAAGTCAAAAGTGTGAAATAAACATGCAATAAATACGTTAGTTGAACATATTTCCGCGATAATGGCCGGAAACATGAAGTCGAAATCGTTGAATTGACGTTAAAGAAATGCATACGTGTAAAGATGTCTATATATGATTTTTAGTTTAGAAATTAAAATACTACAATTAAACATTGATTTCAGTGTATTATCAGAAACAGCTCATTCATACTCTGTCTTATATACTAGTGATTGGTAATGAACAGCATTAGTCAAAGAATGTCAGGGTCTTACCTTCTTTGGCAGCTCTGAAGCTGTTTCATCCTGTTTCTTCTATAGCAGCGTGCATCAACAATGTAAAAGTTAGATTTAGGGGAACAAATAAATGAACAACATGCACAAATTTGGGTAATGGTTTAGAGCTATATCAAGAAGCAAATCCACACGGTGACAGCCAAAATATCACAAAGAAATGTGACAAATGAATGCTTTCTTAGATATTTATGAAGACATGTTTGTTGGAAAAGACTAAGACTAAGTATACTACAGTATATTTATCTTCATGCGACTACCTAGACACTGCCATTTCTGGGAAGCATTGCTTCTCAATAGCAGAACACATTGCTTTATTAGACATCTCGAAATATTGTCTAACAATCAGATCTGTTTCGCCACTCTACAGACTAGGGAACAAAAGTTCGTAAGCATCTGTCAATGAAAAATTGAGAATAGAGAAAAATAGCACTTTCTTCAGTTCTCACCTATTTCTTATCATGTTAATTTTATATTTTTGTGAACAATATCAATTTTCTGCCTTTTCTAGCACTAAGTAAATTTACTAATGCCGTAGGAGTTTTGCATTTAATATGGCATGTGTTTAACATTCTATACACTAATAACAAGAATAATTATTGGCTGGCCACATAGCTCAGTCGGTAGAGCACCTGCCTGCCGTGCTAGGGGTCCCGGGTTCGACACCCGGCAGTGGAGGTGGGGATTTTTCTACGACCTACATATTTCCTCATCTTCCCCAGAGTCTGAATGTGTGCGTGATCTAATGACTAAATACCCAAAGAATACGAGTTAACATCTTCGAATGTTCCAAAGTAGAACGGCCGCTGATATGGCCATTGCAGTTAAAGACAGGGTATAAATGGAACAAGTAAAAATAAAAAATACGTGTATTTAAGCTAACGATTTATTTACTTCAGAAGAAAAAGAAGACCGTAAGACTGAATTGTCATGTCCGAACAGCATAGTAGGGGTGAACTAATTTACGAGTTTTGGTCTGAAAGAATTTAGTTCTAGATTGTAATTGAAACAGAATCCGTACTTAAAGAAAAGACTCGAAGGAAAACGTTGATAGGTATGTCTTAAGAACTTACTAGTGTTTCGGAGAAGTTCCTCCTGCAGATCTTCTAGAAGAGTAACTTGATCATGTTGTTCGCTTTGTAAAACACAGTTTATGTTCCATAATAACTTATAGCACATTACATAACTCGAACAGTACTTTACAAATTTAGTGGGTACTCACGCAGACGACTTAACCAGACTAGACCTTAATGATTTTCTCTGATTTACCTTTTCTATCCATGTGTATTAATTTGACTCAGAAATCAGCAATAAATAAAACTAAAACTTATGCATTTTATGTTATCATCCCAAGACAAGAGTAATACATTTTAAATTTCCATTTACAGCTTTTTGAGTTAAGAACTGGAATTAAGAAAGCCACTATATTCTAACCCGTATTTTATTTATGAAGAATAAATCAAAGGAAAAAGTACAGCTTTCATAACAGAAAGCATCATTCTGCAACAAAGGATGTTACAACTGATTGCAGTTAATTATACATTTTTTGTACAGTTATGCAGAATTGCTCTAAGATATGTATTAGTTTGCAGATAATGCTGTGAGAAATTTAAAGAAATGCAAACATAAAACACGAACAAATTTTTAAAGAAGCAAACGCTTTTTTTCAAACCTAAAAACCAGTTTTTATATAAAAGCTTTATATCAGATGAAAAACTATTTCAGCTTTAATAGCCATTTTTATGTGGAAGTCATAAAACCGTTTATACCACCCCTTAAATGTTCGTTTACACAAACTGATGTGTCTCAGCTTGCATTAGATTATCATAATGTTTAAAATTTTCAATAAAACTCAAGTATTTTATGACATTTTTTTCTTCAAAATGTTAAAGGAAAATATAAATTATTTAAGCAGCAGTCTCATTTGGTTTCCAAAACACTTAAATATTAATACGTCTATGGAGTTTGAGGAAGAATGGCTTGTGTTTTTTGGTCATATCCAGGTCTTACCAATCTGATTTTATTAACAATTTAATTTGTACATTGTATGAAAAATATTAATCAACTATTTAAATATGCAGTTTAAGCATTTTTCTTCTAGTCTAAACAAAATATAACAATAATAGTTTAGATATGTATCATGTGCTTAAAATAAATATAAATTTGTACATAAATTTGAAGTACGTAGGCACTGCAGAATTTACGGCTTTCCTCTAAAAATATCTCTTTAGAAATGTGTCTCTCTATGAGAAAAAGTAAACACCCTTACGTTCTGTTCAAAATATTGGTTTAATTCACAGCCAGAATAATCATATGTAAACATTCTGTTGGTTTTGCAATTCTGCTCTAGAATTCTTCACAGCTGCCGGGTCGCAAATTTCGTGATACAGTTCCATCTGGCTGCCAACAGCCCGCCCTCATATTCCGCACATTCATTGGCTGACCTGCTTTATTAACTGAAGGTCACCTTAAAGCTGAAGTATTACTTCTATGCAGCTCTTACCTCTTTATCATCCATTGCCAAAGATGATCCTGTCCAGCATGTGAAGAAAGAAAACTCAATTATTCAATAATTCAACTTCATGGTTAAGTTCCTTGCAATCCAAAAATATCTAGCGAAGAGACCCTAAGGATATACAAAAATGATGTTAAAAAAAGACAAAGGAGCATGCAGGTGAATCAAAATGTTGCAAACTATAATAGATATCCCATAGTGACAAATAGCACCAGAGTGGGCTTCTTTGCTTTCTGTATCAGCTTTTATAGCTGGTAGGAAAAAGTATATTATTTTACCAAAAAAACTCATAGGAAATAAATGCGTCCTCCGAAAAAAGGCGTGTTTGTCTTTGTGACTCTGTAAACAGCATAACTCAAAGTCTAAAAGTCGCAGAAATACCAAAATTCGTGTGCTAGATCAATATTTTCCAAGGTTGTGACATGAGATTTTCGAGTTTTTACTATGTTTTTGTTTTCTGAGGAATAAGTGTGATGATTTTGATTAAAATATTACGACACTTTAAAAATATTTTATGAGTAATAAAATGCTTTAACTTTGTTCAAAGAGTATTCAATGTATTCTTCGTTCGAAATTATTTTTTTTTATTTTGCGTAACTTGTAAGCCACTTTAAATACAAGTGATTTTTGTGACAACTATTGTCAAGATATTGGTTCTTATCGGTGTGAATTTCTCAATACTTTCGTTATTTTTTGAAGTGCTGTATTCATTAAGAGATTTTCTAATGTCATGGAAACAATATGGAATCGAAGTGAGCGACCACTTTTTAAAGATTTCACTATCACTCCATCCTCTTGTATTTCTTCGTACGCACTTACAAGAAATGTGAAATGAAATTGCTTATATGGATTAAAATAAATCAACAGAAAAATAATATTTACAAAATAGTGTGTATAATGTAAATAAGCTAGACGATAATGGCTGGGAATGCACCATATCAGATTGTTATATTGAGGCCTGACTCTTACCTCTTCGATGAGGGTTACTTCAAGGGCCACTCGATGAGAAGTGTGGTTGTTGGCTTCAGAAATGTGGTTAAGCAGCAGAAGGATTCTGCATCTCTATGTAATACATTTTAAAACTGGAAAAACATGCAACTCAAGTTTTTAAAAGCAATAATCCGAAAGAATAACGACGTGTTCTACCCTTGGGTTTACTCCAATTCGGGTTAAACATCAATTGGTTTAAACAAGACTTTGGACTTGAAGCAGGGATACATCCGCCTTTAAGCTGAAATTTACGAGTCTTCAAATCCTGTACTACCAAAGGCTCGCATTAAAATTAAATAAAACTATGAGAGTTGTATGTATTTATAAGAATAGAATGATATTTCAATCCCTACTTACATATTAATTGAATGTATTTATGTGTCAAAAATACGAACTAATAGACAAATTACATCAGTATAAATTTGCCTTATATTAACATTTAGGGAGAAAAATTCAAGGAGGAATAATTATGTATAAATTAAATCGCTCATAAAAGATTAACGCTAAATTTAAAACTGGACATACTACGTTCACCAGCGTTCTTACAAATATTGTACGGAAGCACTCTGAGGTAATTTTTGAAAAGTGGAAAACAGATAATTAATTATTTTCGTTGAAACTGGTGCCTGAGTGCCAAGAACACCAAAGGAGGTGCTTCAGAAAATAGTGCCTTAGGCTCCCATTCGGGAGGTGCCAGGTTCAGTTTTCATTGAAACACTGGCCTTTGGGTTATTTTCATGGTTTCCCTGGCTGGTAGATGAATTTTGAGGAGGATTACAATACAATCAATAATTTTGTTGACCCTAATTTCCTATTCTTTTTCTTTTATTTTTTAGGATAGAAAAGTTAAGCGTGGTGGATGGTGGTGCACAGCATATGCGGTGAATGTGCTTTGGGGTGAGAAACGTTTTCTCGCTGACATGAAACCTTCTAACTTAAACTCATAAATGACTAGCAGAACTGAAAGATTTGTAAAACCTAGATACCTGTTGAACATGAAGAAGCCTTATAGTACAGAACTTGCGAAGATGGCTCTGAATTTTCATTGAGAATGCCACTGAGGAGAAAAAGTAGCGGCTTAGCAATGAAGATAAAAAAGTGACAATCGGCTTCTTATTATAGTGTTACAATATGTATGTGATAAATATTTAATTTAGATGTTATTCAGATTACACGCAGATAAACCGTTATTCTAATTACAAAGATATATGTAATGAGGTTTCGGAATCCTAAAACAATTTAAGGATGCGTAGGCAAGAAACTTTTATTGATTTCCTCATCATGACGCAATTATGTTCATTATTAGCGTGTTAGAGAAAACTGTGTGCAACGTAGCACAAAGAATTTTCTACCAATGGATAGAAACAATAAGTAACAACTGAGGATATTTTTTTCTGTTTACAGACTGTGTCATTTATAGAAGGTTTTAACTGATAGCCTGAGAATCTGGGAAACGTCATACCGATGTCAAGAGTTTCTACATTATTAATTACATTTTTTAGTAGAAAAGGGACGCAACTTCTAGATCATTATGCGAAACTTTCTTAAAGCATTCATGTAATGCTGCGTAAGATAGCTAGCTAGCTTTTACGACTGGAAAACTATAAAAGATTAACAAAAGTAGAGTAGAGAAAATGTAAAATCCGTTTAAATGTAGAGGTTATATCAAATAATAATTTGTTGCGAAAAAAAATTATATTGCAAATTTATGTTCTCTGAGGCATTCATTTGTGACATATTAAACGGCAATGTTGCTTGGTTGTAGCCTTGGTCCCTGGCCACGGAAAGCGGCCCGGATTCGATCCCAACAATGAGGTGTGGATTTTAAGTCCCGGGTATAGGACCGGTGCCCACTAGCATCGTGAGGAAAGTGTGGAGCTAACGCTAGGTAAGCGGCCCTGGTCTAGAAAACCAATGTTCCGACTGGGGGATGCCAAGATGCTGACCACATCTGCTCTCCGTATCGGTTGGATGATCGCCTACCTCTGCCGTGCGTATGCAAGTGGGCGTGAGGCCGACAGTAGGGTTGGTAGGCCTTGGCCCTCTTAGGGCTGTCGCTTGGTTGCTGAAATGTTGCTTTGTTATGTGAACAGTCATTTTAACATTCCCCTAACTGCTTTTATTACCAAACAGAGACTATTATTTTTTTGCAGATATTTATATAAGAGACAGTAAACATAACAAATAAGTTTATAAGAATTCGTAAAATCACCATGAAATTTCAGTAGGTGGACAAACTCACGTGGAAACCTTTAAATAGTTATTGTTTTATATTCATAAGAGATTTCCGAGAACCGATTCGTCAAACCTTAAACATTATGAAGCATTAAAGGCTTAAAGAAAAGACTAACGTTTTGCAACACCTTTTCTAAAATCGACTGTGTAGGAAGGGAAAAAATTATTATTTGTATATAGTACCGTATTTATTGGTGGTAAAATATTGTATACCATATTACATACATACTTATATTTCAATATCCAAAACTCTCATTCTATTTTTTACTCAGTTACCTATTATTCATTTTATTATGTGCGTATCTCATGGACAAAATCGTGAACTTGCCCTCTATTACACTTACATCAGATCAAGCAACAGGTTAATGAATAAATATCACGCAAGAACACACGGTAAGGTCTAAAAACTGAGCTATCTTACAAATAAATTAATGGTACTTTTACATGGCCATTAGATTTCAAAATATTTTACTGAAATTTGTTCAAAAATATTTAAATGACAGTTTGCATACAATTAATGCAGCTGTTATTTTTGTCTGGATGTGAATTTTAATGTTCTAAAGAAAAAGAAAAACTGTATTTATATATCAAAATATATTTTTCCATTTGACAATAGCTTAATTTGTGTCGAGATGTCATGGTTACTACTTCGAGAATATGGTTTCTGTTTCACTTGGGTCATTCTAGTGCTGTTATTAATTGTTGTGTAATAGTTCCAACTTTCGATACTTTCTTGAATTACTGCTGCAGTATCCTGGCCATATTGGTTGAGAAATAAATAAATGGTAGTTAATTATTTCTCAATCTTATCGCATAAAATTTGCGACTTAACGATTACTTATTAACTCTCACAGATTATACAATTGCATTTACCATGGATAGAAAAAGCTGATAAATGCATTTTCATTAACAAACCTATGTAAGTAGTAATAAAGCCTATAAATTGCAAATATGTTCACTTTTATATAAAACAAAATTATATGTAAATTCGTTGAAATTATAAGAGGCACTAATTGCACTTTAAAAAGACAATCCAATCCTTAGCTCTATGTATCACCGAGTTTAATGCACTGTTTTCCATTTAAATGCTGGATTTAAAATGTTGAGGTAGCCGCTGAAATCTATAAACAAATGACAGCCACAATGTGGATATTCTACTCTTCAACAATGTGGAAATTATACGATCACAAATTCACTAACATATTTGCCTATAAATGACTTAAAATCAAATACAACCTGTTGAAATAGTATTCACATATTTATTTTAGAGGCAAGGTGAATTAAATTGGAAAGTGACAGTTTCGAGCACTTGTGAAAGAAAATAATGAACACAAATATTTAAAAGTATCATCTGATACTACTTAAACTTCGCTGCTAGGTAACCTTACGAAAAAAATTGTTCATAGTTTATTTACTCTACATTTCCCCATGGTACCTTTTTGCTTACCTTTTATGAGTTTCCAGTTACACAAATTCATACAAGGATGGAGAAATATTAATTTCTGACTTCACCGATCCATACACATGGTATTTAATCAAGATCGTTACACTCATATAAAAATAAAGAAATAACAGCAAATTTCTATTTAAAGGTTTGACATCCTTTAAAAATATAAAATGTTGTATACATTTTTACGCTTCTGAATTATACATACGTTCACAGATAGACTGATAGACGGACAGACACTCGCACGCGGGCACCCACACAACTTATGGGCCGTTTTTCAAAACTGCCTTTTGGTTTAAATTGTTCATAAAAATGCGTTTCCACTGATATATTGGAATATAGAATTTTTTTTGGATGGAATACGTTTACTTACCACAAGTAACTGGTGGGAGGGGAAGGCTACGTGGTCTTTTTATTTTCGAGGGTGTAGTTTTCTTGGAGTGGGAAGAAACACATCGTTTAATATACGTGTAGCAAAATTAGTCTTTAAAACATTAAGAGATGTAAATTTGATTGCTAAAATACAGGCCTGCAGCTACAAATAGTCTAAAATGTATACATGAACTGAAAATGTCGATGTATTAAAAATAATCGAGCAGTTCAAATAAATACATCCAAGAACATTCTGAAGAACTTCATTTTTCTCACTACATTTATTAAATAACGAAACCATCTTTTAGCCTCGTTAACACAACGGGCCATATGGACAGCTAAGCCCCTTTTGTGTAACTTACATTTTATAAATATGCAAGTACTGTTGATAAATTATTGCTTTATGTTTAAAATGTATGGTTCTAATTTTCATGATTTTGTACTAAATATATGAACATTTCACCAAACTTAACATTGTCGAGATGTGACGCAATCAGGTTGATTTTAGGTCATCGTTCGTATCACATGTTTTACTTCACAAAACCTCGCTTGACTATATTAACAACTGAGGTTCACACACTTGTAAGGAGCGTGAGTCACTTTTTTTTTACGTAAATGGCTACTATCTACATACCTGGGAGACGTTTGGTTCCGGTCGGTCACCTTGTCTGTACTGCTGGCCCTCCTTTTACGTCACACAAATATAAACCACCCCCGCTGTAGTAGTGAGTCGATATGCCGCCACCACTCGCCCACGTGGTCCAGAATATAGGGTGCCTTCATAACTGAACGTGTACAATCTACTGAAAGTTTACAGAGGGAGTGGTGTTCTGTATGGCGCATGTGCATTTTATGTGAATGGACTGCTCCAGGTTCCCTACCAGAGTATTTCTTACGGCGGCGCGTTACTTAACAAAACCCCAATATTACAAACAGGACTTAATATTTGTCTAAAAATTCAGGAGACGGAAGGTTCTTTTTTTCCCTCAAAGTGACGCAAAAACCAAGAAATATTTAAACTTCCGTAAGCAAATAAACTGTATTTAAATAGTCTAATTGCAGTAGAGAACCTAATGTATCCGAGTAGAAATTCATTAACTAAACTTTACGATAGAAATCACTCCTAAGACCCTCTGAAATTAAAAGTAAACCCCTCGAAAATCTTTACACTCACATGCCTTTCTCTACGTACTACAATAAATTTTTAAAATTTTTCTAAGAATTTTCTCACAAAAGTTTCCTCTACTGTATATAGTAAGTAGGGAAAATACTGCATTTTACCTAAAATTTCCATATCGAGACTTTATCAGAAATACAAATTTTGGGACCTTCTTAATTATAAGAAATTAACAATTTTTAAGGAAAGTTCTCTGCGTGTGAGTGTGTATGAGTGTGTTAACAACACAATTAAAAACGAATTAAAAACCAGCGATGCGCCCAGAAGATTTTCAAGAACAGCTTCCTACCCTAACTATTTTTACATGGAACATTTTTCGAGGATTTTGATTTTCTCAAAAGTGGCTCTAACAATTTTGAGTGAAATATCGTATTTAAAATATTCGCAAGTTAAATGAAATTTACATCTTTACCCATGGGTTTCCTCAGAAGCCCTCTTAATTCTGGATGACTTTAGAATAACTATGTAGTAAACTACAAGAGACAGACGGAATCTAACTATATAAATACTGCAGATTTCGTCAAAAGTAACAACTTATGTCTGATGATTTTTTGTAGAGTGAATTATTTCCAAGAAATTCCTTGATATTTGTATGAATTACCTAATACTTGCACTTTCCTCAAATAGAAAGTTATTCTTCTTTTATCTCATGGCCATGTCAAGAGAGGAGAGTTTCAAAATTAGCGCTTGAAATATCTGACTTTCATTTAAAGCTTGCTTTATTCTCATATCCCCCATGCGCCTATAAGAAAATTTGCAATTACATAATTTCTAAATGCTTTATCTCGACTAATATGAATTAATTATAGGAATAAGCGTTTATAGAATTGAGCAGAAAGTATGCAAATGCGACATACCATTCCTTTTCTTTCTACTTTATGTTACTCGTGATAATTTTTGCATCACATTACAGCAAACGTAAACTATCGGAAAACAAACTAAGAGCATCGTACACTCGAAATGTGTAACAGTACTTTTGGGTTATATTTGAAGTATGAAAAGTTTATACATTTATAAAAACTGATTATGTAAATATATTTAATAATTTAAATATGTAAAAATGTATGTAATTGTGTGATTGGCCGAAGTAATAATTGTATGACGTAATATGACGTAATTTTGTGACGTGGTATTAAATCGGCCAATCACAAAATTAAGAGAGAAGTAACGATAGTTACGATAAATCAATAATCTTGGTAGAGAGAAATTTTTGTTGTAATGGTGGAGTGTGATGAATAGTGGTGCAAGATCAAGAACATTTAAGTAATAGTTTGAATCTGTATAAATATAACCAAGTAAGAATTTATCGACATGTTGGAAGTGACTGGGAAAGGAAGTTCAAGTAAAATGTAATCTAAATAATACAATTAAATAGTTACAGAATTTGACTTCTCCGAAACTTTATTCCGAACCACGCCTGAAAAAAAGATGTCTCATGACTCTTATTTAGAATAAGATGATACAATTGGTGACCAGAGGAAATAGATAGCCGCAAAAACTCATACGAGAAGAGAAAGAATTGTGCGTCCAACATAGAAATCCTGTCCCAAATTGCGCCCGAACGTGTGGCTGATGATGGAGACAAATTAACGACGAATAGTCACAAATTCCTGTTCCAAATGGTTAACGTTACAAAAATGATTTAATATAAATTGTGTTTCACAGAATCCTAATATATATTCTGTGCTGTAATTTATGGTCTATCTCTTGCAATTTGCATATTGTAGAAAACCATACAAAGTGCCTTCTAAATGAAGAGGGCTACATAGATATGTACCTTTTATTAATCGTGAAAATATAACAAACGTATATATTCATTTTATTCAAAACCATTAGAGCCATTTGTGAAAAAATTAAAAATAGGAAATAATGTTCTAGGTAAAGGTAGTTTGAGTTAGGGATATCTTCTGTAAAATCCTCTAAATATGCTGAGAGTATATATATTTCTCCATTTTGAAGTTTTGGATGGAGCGTATTACTCCCAAAATACAGAAAATAAAAATAGGCTCTCGTACACGTTTATGTTCATAAGCACCATTATAATTTTTTAAAATAAGTAAAAATCAATAAACACTACATTTCAAAGTAAATATTAACATAAAAAATGATCGCCAATTATAATGTTCTAAGAAACGGCATATTATCTTTTGAAATATAAATTAGGATACGCGGAAAAAGTATATACTGACCAGCATCGCAAAGAAGGTGCAGTGGGACAAGGACAGCGAATGTATGTGACAGAGAACGCATGCCACACAAGGAGCAGATCGTTAAAAAACATGCGCCCGTTCACTCTGTACACTAAAACCGAGAAGATTCATTCAGAAAAGTAGAAGCCGTCAGAATGTTTTTGAATGGTCTCTAACTGTACTGACATGGGATATCATAAACCTGTCCAGGGAAAATATGGAAACCTTCTGCAATCCCCCTGCGTCTCAGGCCTAGGAGACTGTTCTCTTTTGTGGTATACTGAACAGTTTCTACAAATAGTTTGTTTATTCATAATAAATTATCTGCAAGTGAGAAACAATAAACATTACTCTGATAAATCTAAATATCGATTAAATTTACACTGAATTCAATATTTTGTTGCATAAACTAATTGCAAAATGGGCAATATATGTTGCATTGTAAATTTTTGAAAAGTTAAGCAGTCATTATTTTGTTAGTAATGGACCCTTCAAAGGGTAGTTATATCAAGACTAGTTTACTTATTCATCCTTATGCACTGCAACTTATATAGATCTGTGAATGTGCGTATTTGTCTGTGTGTGGTCTATGTCAAAAGTGAACAAAAAAGTCAAATATCAAGCTCATTCAATGATAAAAAAGACGATTTATAAAGAAACACGCTCATTCAAAACTACCCTTTCTTAGGAGAAACACTCGAAAGCTTTGATTTTGTTTTTTCAAAAATGGTTCTACCAATTTTGATTAAATTACCACGTGTTTAAGAATTTTTAATAATAAATTAAATGTATATGTTTAACTTTCTGGAAATACCTCTTTAAGTCCTCTTCATTCTGAATGCCTTTTGCATAACTTGTGAAATGTAGGATATAAATGAGTTCTCAGTGAACAAAAAATGCAAATTTTATTAAAGAAAACAGTTTATACAGAATGAAAATTGTTGGCAGAATTAACCATTTCCGAGATTTCTTGTCGTCTGTTTGCATTTGATATACTTAGTACTTTAATGAAGTGAGAAGTAGTTACTCTTCCCTCCTGTAAAAAGAGCATAATTTTAAAGACATTACAAAGCTATCTACTCTGAAAAGTAACGTTTCTGTATTTACCTAATGTTACAAGGAAACGTGATATTAAACAATTTCTGCAAATTTTTATCTCCTTTCACATGAAGTAGACAGAAAAGTAAATGTTTTTAAGAATAATTTGTACAAGAGCGAGTAAAGAATTTAAAGCGAGTGTAAAACATTTTGTTTGCCTCTTCAGAAGTAAACTCCTGGCAGATTCAACTTTCTTGATAATGTGCACAGTAAATAGATGAGGTATAGTATTGCATTTCTCCTACAAATTCGATACCGAGGCTTCATAGAAATGCATTTTAGAGGTATCAGGTAATTTTAGAAAAGGTCATTGTGTTCATGGTATACAAACAGTATAACTCAAAAATCAAAAGCAATGCCAAATTTTGATTTAATCTTCCAAAGATGCGATATTAAAAATCTCCACTCCAAGCGATCTTTTAGATTAAAAAGGTTTAGAACATTTTGATTTCTTCAAAAAATATCTCCTATGATTTCAGTTAAAATGAATATGTTTAAAATATTTTCGTGACAAATTAAATGCACATTTAAAATTATTTGAGAATAGCGTCCGAAGTCCTGTTCATTCACAACTTATAAAACTAAAAAATAGAAAATGCTTTTTCTATTTTTTTCTTTGTTTACTGATGAAATTTTTTCTGTACATAGCTTGTACAATATGTGTAGTTTTCCCAAATTGTCTATAACATATTAAACAACATGAAACATTTAATGGGGTGTTACGCACCGATAATCCCAAAAGTCTTTAAGGTTGTGATATAGGATCTATGTGTCGTTTTCTTTTCAGCCTTCTATTGTATCGATTTGGTGTAGGATTTGTTGGCATTTGTCGTAACAAAGGATTATAAGTTGTAGACATGGGTTTTATAGTCTTTATAGTCTCGGAGGACTGCAAATACCTCCACAGACAAAATCTTACTAAAAGAATTATCAGATACATTTTTGTGGAATTAAGCATTTCCGAGATATTCCTTGTAGTATTCGTTTGAATTTTTCAGCATGTTCTCTTTTTTAAATGGAAAGTTGTTATATGTTTTTGATCTCCGGTCATGCAACTATTTATACGAATGTTTATCTTACTTAACAGTAAGTAGACAGAAGAATAAACCTTCGTAAGAATAGAAGGTATATTGAAGAACGGGTAGAGAAACTCATATCAGTACAAGTATCAAACTTTTAAAGTTAAATATAAGTCATACCGATGAACGTGGCATTTACAAATGCTGCAATGGCTGCCTCGGTAATGTTTCCGCTTTTTTAGTCATGTCGGATATATTTACCTCAATGTGTAGATATATGAACAAAGAGATATGTAAGTATTAAGTCCACAACGGGCCACGCCGTGGCTGATTGGTTAGATCACTTGGTTCTCACCAAGGGGGGCCGAGTTCGACCGCAAAGTGAGATTTGTGATGGACAACACGGCGCTGAGGCGGGTTTACTCCAGGTCTTCCGGATTCTTCGCCAGCATTCCATCAATTGATCCAACATCACCTTTCCTATCACTTCATCCCCCCTATACTATCATAACTTTTAAAAGAAAAATTTTAAACCCAGATAAAAAATAAAACATCTAAAGATAAAGGCAAAAATCCAACTGATTGCCCAGGACAAGAAGGCAAGCTAGAGGAATCGTAACGTAATCACTTTTGCTGTCACCTCGGGGTGTATGCTCGCCTTCCGAGTATGACTAGGATGGAAGGCTCGTTTAAAATACACAAGTGTTGTCACATATATGAAATATGTAGTGTTTAACGCCCGCTTTTACTACATATGACACCGCAGGTGATAACACTGATGATACACGAGATGAAGATGGAGCACCGTTGGAATGAGATGGCGGGGGAAACCTGAGGTTCCGGAGAAAACCCGCCCCAGCGCCGTGTTGTCCACTACAAACCTCACTTTGCGGTCGCCTGGGATCGAACCCGGGCCGCCTTGGTGAGAGCCAAGCGGTCTAACCAATGAGCCACGGCGCGACCTTGTTGTCACATAGCTCACCTCTACATAACACCTGTCGTTGCAACAAACATAAGATCTGGCAGCATGGGTGACTCATATACACTCTCATTCACTCATTTCCTAGTAAACAGATCTGCTACCGGAGCAGACAAACAGTTCAAGCTCCCATGCCCTTCATACCCCTCTAGCCTTCTTGTCGTGGGCATACAGTACTAATCTAATTGATAATCAAAATATATTAAATACTATTCCAATTCCTATTGAATATTAAAAGAACTCGCAATAAACCATATCCCCACTTCTCTCACTCTCATATCAGGTATCGGGCTAATCACGCATCCTGGATTCTCTCTCTCTCTCCCTGATTCAGAGGTTCCGTTCCTCATCTAATCATCCGTTATCTAATTGATAACCAAAATATATTAAATATTATACCAGTAGCACAAACAATTTCCTACTAAGTTAGCTTGGCTTTAATTTTATTGTCTTTTATTTTTTAGATATATTTGTCTTTATGTTTTATTAAATTGTTTTCTTTAATGTTTTTTTATTAAGTTTGCCGCCTTCTGACATAAGGGTTAAGATGAAAAAATACCCTGACATCACGTAGTGGTATAAAAGGGCAGTTAAAGAAGAAGAAGAAGAAGAAGAAGAAGAAGAAGAAGAAGAAGAAGAGGAAGAAGTCCCCAAGAACGGTCATGAAGTACATGACCACTTCAAAATGAATAACTTAAAGCGCTATTATATGGATAACATCAATGGAATTTATGTCTTCGAGGATGAAGAAAAAGCAACATTTAATAATAAATTCCTGCAAATCTGGAATTGTTCCTTTAGAATTTTTTGAGCTTAAAAGGAGCGACATTAATGACATATCATAACCCAATATTAATATTTTGAATATACATAATTAAAAACTCATTAACAATTTCTCTTGAAATTTTTATTTTCCGTCGAAGACTCATCCTGTAGAAGTGAATGAAATCTGAACACGTTATGTGCAACAGCCTTGTGTACAACTAGGTAAAGGTTAAAATAAAATAGAAATTAGACATCATGTTATTTCTTTTATAAATACTTTCAAGTAACTAAAGAAGTGCATTTTAAAATGTCCTTCGAAGAAAGTTAAGATTAGTGACATTTTAATATATCTAGATTTCTTTTTAAATAAGTGAAATATCTAAATTCTTGCCTTCTCCTAGAATTTTCAAAAGTTTTTTCATGGATTTAATTCTTTGTAATTATTCTCTATTAGCTCAGAAATTATATAATTTATTTATTTTTAAACATATATTTTATTCCATCTTCCTCATTAAACCAAATAAAAAACGTTTGTACTTCAACTCACCAGAAGCACACTTCAAATTGAATTTTCTATAAGGTGCATATTATGTGTACTTAGAATCTTCTGTCAACCTACGTAATCTAGGAGTAATGTAACAGGCACTAGTTTCCGAAGTAGTGGGTTCAAACTCTGTGGAAGGTAACGAATATTTTTTCCAGAAAAAATGCATAGCTTTCTTCGGATGGTAAATGAAGTGGACGGTCCCGCGTCACTGCAAGCAATGTAATTTCAAGCCTGATAGAGAGGCCGTTGAGCAAAATTAAGCAGGCTTTCGATTTAGTTAAATATCATAAAAATGATTTAAGACATTCGATTTAAGAGTAGCCGTTGTCTAGATGTCCTCACTCACATAATCTCGCTCCAGTCTAAATCCAACGTTGAACTTAACAGTATTCACTTATCGAGTTATGTCGTGCAAATAGTATTAACTATTTTGCATACTTTTTAACAAAATGTCTGATATGGACAATCACATGAATTTCTCCATCCATTAATTTACAGTTACTCTGCAAATATCTTGAATGGGTAATCCAAGGATAAACAGAATTCTGCAGCTGAAACATGCGTCAGCGATCACTTATTTCAACTGATTATACTTACAGCTGCAATGTGTAATCGCTTTCTAATAATTGTTAATTTAATGTGGCGCTGGTACAGAATTGTTCACTCCGACTCTACCCCACCAAATCTTGTCCTACACGTGGCTAATGTGAAAGAACTATTAATTTTCATTAATTTTAGTGTTTATCTGACTTTCGTTTTTGGATTATGCTTTTAAGAGATACAGAAACAAGGAGACACATATACAATCATTTTTAAAATATATTGTTCATAGATATCATAACATGTACATATTTCCAATTAAACCTTACTATCGAGTTTTGGTGGAATGCTTCGTGGTAGAGACAGTAAAAAACTGACTCAAAGTTGTCAAGCTTTATGCAAAAGTTGCATTGGCTACTGAAATATCGAATGATCAAAGCTCAGTGAGGTAAAGCAATTTAGCGAACGCTAATTCCAACAACAATAACAATAAATATTTCCAAAAATGACGTAACTGAAATGAAAAGGTGGAAATATCGATAGTGCCTGGTTCTCGTTAAGTGGTCAGACACTAACGAGATGCTCACGACCCACAAAGAACCAAAATGAGGATCGATATATCACCAGCTGCTCTTGATGTAAACATGTTCAAGCCTTGTAACGGTACCACGATTTTGGAACCAGTTATACCTTCCGCGTCTGCGCCCTCACCTCAGTCTTCACTGCCCATGACACACCCACGAGACTGGCGAATCACAGCTGTTGTTGCAAACACGTTCGATCATGGTTCACCTATTTTGTGCAACACTGTATTAAGGTTCCAAGCTTTGGTATGCGGGCGAAAATATCAGAGCGCTGAGTTAATTAATTAATTGATTAATTAATAATAATAATAATAATAATAATAATGATAATGATAATGATAATGATAATGATGATGATGATGATGATGATGATGATGATGATTATGATGATGATGATGATGATGATGATGATGATGATGATGATGATGATGATAATGATAATAATAATAATAATAATAATAATAATAATAATAATAATAATAATAATAATAATAATAATAATAATAATAATAATAATAATAATAATAATAATAATAATAATAATAATAATAATAATAATAATAATAATAATAATAATAATAATAATAATAATAATAATAATAATAATAATAATAATAATAATAATAATAATAATAATAATAATAATAATAATAATAATAATAATAATAATAATAATAATAATAATAATAATAATAATAATAATAATAATAATAATAATAATAATAATAATAATAATAATAATAATAATAATAATAATAATAATAATAATAATAATAATAATAATAATAATAATAATAATAATAATAATAATAATAATAATAATAATAATAATAATAATTTATGTAACTTACACTGGAGGACTTTAAAAAAGTCTACTGACATGGGGTTACTCTTAAAAAGCATCGGTCTGGGCTGGCTTTGAATCCGCGATCTTGGGATGCCAAATCCTATGTACATCATTCCACGTATTTTCATTCACCGTATCTGCAGAACTTAGTTGTTTATAAGAGATGTTTAACACTAAACAAGAAATAAAACATTGTCCATATCAGACATTTTCCCCTCTTATACATCAGTACCTCCCCCACAGTTACAGGTTTCCAGCTGTTTTTCTTTCAGCTTGAATATATAATTTTGAATATCCTAACATGTGTATTTTAATGATTAGATCATTGAACTTTTGTTTTCGTTAACTTTCCTATGCTGTACATATTTAGTGCTTTTATTAATTATTATATTTTTATCGTAATTTTATTGATTTAAAATTTAAATTATTTGATCTCCGTTTATGTTTTTTTTCTGTTTCATTGCTATTCATTGCTTGCGTACAAGAGGTCAGATGCTACTAGTGTTTTATAATATTATAAAATATCATGTTGTTTCCAAGTTTAAGTTCATGATTTCTATAACTTTAAATGTAGCGTATTTACATTGTTGTGAATATCCCGGTCTGATGCTCCAGTACCTGGATCACTAAAATGAACTACGTGTTCCAGCTGAGATAAGGTTTATTATTATTATTATTATTATTATTATTATTATTATTATTATTATTATTATTATTATTATTATTATTATTATTATTATTATTATTATTATTATTATTATTATTATTATTATTATTATTATTATTATTATTATTATTATTATTATTATTATTATTATTATTATTATTATTATTATTATTATTATTATTATTATTATTATTATTATTATTATTATTATTATTATTATTATTATTATTATTATTATTATTATTATTATTATTATTATTATTATTATTATTATTATTATTATTATTATTATTATTATTATTATTATTATTATTATTATTATTATTATTATTATTATTATTATTATTATTATTATTATTATTATTATTATTATTATTATTATTATTATTATTATTATTATTATTATTATTATTATTATTATTATTATTATTATTATTATTATTATTATTATTATTATTATTATTATTATTATTATCATTATTATTACAGTTCTCGCCATATGAATTTTCTGTAAATATGTCATGTGAATGTTATAAATTAATAACAGGTTCTTATACTTTTTTAATTCTCTTACTTCATGTAATTGCATATATTATGTTCAAATATATTGAATATAGGTGGACTGCCCTCTTGCTTTAATTCATTGCTGGTTTTATTTTGCTATGCTGCTACTTGGAGTTTAGAACCGTAGAGGACGGTGTTCTAGTTTAGGTGTATTGTGTTAACTTGATCTACAGGAGGAAATGCGAAGTGAAGGATTGTTATCATCAAGGGTGTCCAAACTCCCACTCAGTGTCTTAAGGCTCGTGAGCCAACTGTTGGATTATTTCATTATTTTCTTGGCTTGGTAGTCGAAAGCTACTACCTCGAATTTTCGCACCCTATAATTTACTCTGCCTTTTCCCCCCTTAAACTTGCAGGGGTTAGGCGTGTGGATGACGTATGCAGTAGATGTACTTGCTAGGGAACTGTCATATGCTCATACCTGTATTCGCTTGAGAGATTGATGGCATTATTTCTGCTCTATGTGGGGCCTGTGCACCAACAATTTGCTGCGGAGTAGAACCGCAACGCACGAAACTGAAGCCTGGAAAGTGCCGCATGCAACCACTTGCAAGTAGCTTCTGGACATTCCTTGTGAGCACTGTGCAGGCGCTCATTACGTATACCATGTAGACCGCTGCCCGCAGGGGTAAACAATCCCTCCCGTACAAATGCTGTATTATTATGTCTATATGCTCCTACATATTCTTGAATTATTTTCGGGTACTTCCAGCTATACTCTCCACCAGATTTTTGGCACACAGGCTCTACATAGATTAGAGATGATGTCATCAAACCCTCAAGAGAATACAGGTATGCATTGTAATAGTACCCTTGTTAGAGAATCTTTCTTCCCTGAAATGGAATCTTTCATCGAACTTCTCGTGAAGACGGGGATAACTACAAAGTATGGCCAGAGATGTTAAATCTGAAAGCTTTATGAGTGTCGCTGCGCACATTGACCTTCATACACTCTTGCCTCAGTCCTTCCTCTGAAGTTTAACAGGTTCAATAGACCTGGTCTTGATAACGTGCTGAAATCATTCTGTGTTTTTAATCTAAATGCAATCCAGTGCAATCCAAGATAGTCAGATTTTACTCTTGTAGATCGTTCTTTTACTCTTGTAATCACAATTCCGCATACAGGTTGAAGCTTCTGATACCAGCAAAGAACGAAGATCTCCTAAAAGTACGAGTACGCCGCACGCTGCATACTCTGTCCTAAGTACACTATATTTCTAATCAAAAGATTTAATTTTTAGAGTAAGTAATTCAACTTTGTTACATTGAAAAATGACAATGATAAGGTACCTGAAGCTTCACCCTTGTCTAATGCCACGATTTCCAGAATATGCCACTGTTTGAAAAATATTTCTGTATATAATTTAACAAACATTTCCTCTAAATGTTATTTGCGTTAATATATCTGAATCTTAGCGTAGAAGAGTAAATGTCCATTTTACTATTGTTTACGGGCTAGCCAGGAGAAAGATAGGTATGATATAGTTCCATTCATAAGGCCCACAGAACGGAAAAAAAAACTTCTTTTCTACAAAATTAGTATGACTTCATTCCCACTGAATTTCTTAGTAATTTTCATTATGCTGATATACATAATAGGAAACCGCTCAATAAAATTTTCTGTTTCAACTTAGACCCCTTTTCCCCCAACTCCTTTGCTCTGAGGACTCGAAGGCTCGAGCGATCGATATTTTCAGCTACGTCGTAACAGAGAAGCTGATGACGTAATATACATATCCCTTTAAAAGATGTATATTACTAAGAAAAATTACACATGACCTCGCATACAATCAAAAGCTGTCCCAGTCAATGTCAGGTCAGTGGCCGTCTCATGTGAAACTGCTATTCTGGCCGATCATATATGAATATGAATAACAGGATATGCAAATTATATATGTGGTGTGGTTGTTTGTACACATGTGGACGTTAAAACCTTGAGCACAGTTTCTTATGGAGAGTGAGGTTACTAAAACGTATTAAATCCTTATCATCTAAGGAATCCGCAACTTCGCTCGCGTTATTGCATTAATTGTAAACATTCTACCCATTCTCTCTCTTCCTCCCTATTCAAAGTACACCTTGTATGATATTTTGACAATAGGAAACATTAATGAACATTTTAACGTAAATAACTTGAACTTTTTTATGCTTGTAGTGGAATGAAAATAATCATAAGCGGTTTACGTGCAATAGGTATACATTTTTCTTAAACTTTCCAAATATACTCAACCATTCAAAATGATATTTATGATAAAAACTAATAAAACTATTATGCTTATGAGCAGGTAAATAAATGTTAAGCAGTTGTCTTCAAGTTAACTAAAAATCAAACCATCATCACATATGGGTACAACATCGAATTGATGAAACGTGATCTCATGATTGGTCTGTACTGAGGGTTAATTTGCTATCTACGACGTTCAGCGTAAAGTTCGGTACATAATAATTCAACTTAAGTCACTTTCGTTCTGGCTTTAAGCAACATTTTTCAACTTACTGCAATAATGATCGTACTACCTTTATTATTTATTTCAATTCCTTACAGTCAATTTAGAACTTCACTTTGGGACAAGCAATTTAACATCTTGTCTGTTTAGTAAGTGGGACATAAAGCATATTACTAACAGGTTTCTAAGTTTGGCCATTTTTGAGCGAGAAAACAAACAGATCCTTTGTTGCTTAAAACACGTATTTCCACTGAAATTGCAATATTTAATTGTTGGGTGAAATAATACATAAACTTAGGGAAAGTAAAACCAGAATCTGGGATATCCAGATAGCTACATATATCACACCTTCAATATTAGTGAAAATTTAACAGAAAATTCACAGAGAGAGAGGGGAACAAACATCGAAACCAGGGGAAAGAAGATGGAGAAGGAAACAGGAAGGGAGATATGATGTTTAACCTTCAGTATAAGTATCATATTTTTCCACCAACGAATGCCTCACAGTGCTGAGCGAAATGACTCAGTCGATACCTTTATTGGCTCTCATTTGAAGGACCAATGTTCGATTATCTCACTAAGATTTTCAGGATTCTTTCTCAGTTGCGTAGAACGATTCCTAGGTTAGCTTTTGTTACATTTTCTCTATAGCTTTCCATCAGTTCCATTATTTCACTTCAGTTGCACTTTGGTACGTGTTGGAATTTGGATACCGGAATGATTGACGAATAACATTTATAGTTTCATAAAGAAATGCAGAGAGATAGATAGATAGATAGATAGATAGATAGATAGATAGATAGATAGATAGATAGATAGATAGATAGATAGATAGATAGATAGATAGATAGATAGATAGATAGATAGATAGATAGATAGATAGATAGATAGATAGATAGATAGATAGATAGATAGATAGATAGATAGATAGATAGATAGATAGATAGATAGATAGATAGATAGATAGATAGATAGATAGATAGATAGATAGATAGATAGATAGATAGATAGATAGATAGATAGATAGATAGATAGATAGATAGATGGATGGATGGATGGATGGATGGATGGATGGATGGATGGATGGATGGATGGATGGATGGATGGATGGATGGATGGACGGACGGACGGACGGACGGACGGACGGACGGACGGACGGACGGACGGACGGACGGACGGACGGACGGATGGACGGACGGACGGACGGACGGACGGACGGACGGATGGATGGATGGATGGATGGATGGATGGATGGATGGATGGATGGATGGATGGATGGATGGATGGATGGATGGATGGATGGATAGATACGATGAATAAAGTCCGAATGTTAAAATTGATGCATAACATAGTAAGTTGGAGTTATCTTCTTTAGCGATGCAATTCAGACCAGATGATGACAATTATGACGAAACCTAATGATTAGAAAACCATTTCCTTGAATGTACCTGAAAAGCGTATGTCAATATGTGGGGAGGTGCATTTGCCAAGACATACAGAAGAGAATTCTGGATAACAAAATAGGAAATAACATTCTTTGAACTCTAAGAAGTCACAAATTAACAGTCACGTTATATATGTAAGTACTTTGGTGGATGCAATGCTGTAGGTGGGAGTTAAGTAAATAAAAGTGTGTAATGCTAAAATTTGCGTGTATTACTTCGTGATTTTACAGTCATAGAAAAGCGTCTCTACTTTGATCGATTATTGGCTAATGATTGCACTCGAGTTATGTGGATTAAACGGTTACTTTAACTTAACTTTTTTGTAACTAGCAGCAACATACAATTCACGTTATTTTAACAGAAAGTTATTTTTAAACCGCAGGGTCTGGATACCTCAGGAGCTCGCAGATAAATTCAATAGTGTTGCCATTTCCAGTGATTGACAGCAATGTGCTACCCTTACACAGTGGGACAAGGACAGCGAACGTGTGTGACACAGAACGTCTACTACACAAGAAGTAGAATCGTTAAGAAAACATACGCCCTATTCACTCAGCACACTAAAACTGAGAAGATTTATTCACAAAAATAGAAGGCGTCAAATGTTTCTGAATGGTCGGTAACTGAACTGACTTGGGATGTCACAAACATGTTGAGGCAGGGTGTTGGAACTTTCTCCAACCTCCCTGCCTCTCATTCCCCGGGGAATGCCAAACAGTACGCCGTATAGTCAGCATCTGGAAGCAGCAGATTGTGAAAAATTGTCTGCTTTTGTCTTTAGGTTGTCGAGGAAAAGTGTCAGGGAAAGCGCTACTCTACTCCAGATTCTTAACTCTTGTACTGACATGATACGCGAGTCTACAGATTCCATGGATGGTGTTGAGCTATCTCTCATTTCACCTCCTCCCCCCCCCCTCAGAAATAAGCTGTATTTATCAGCACTGAGCTCAAGGCTGAGTTCTCCATCACTTTACTGCAACTGTTACCGAGAGATGATTCAGGCGGTTTCGTCTGTGGCCCGCATTCGGATAGCCCGGGTTCGATTCCCGTAGTCGACCTAACATCTATAGGTTTTTCGGGGGTTTTCCTCGGGCACCAAGTGAATGCTGGATAGGTTAATTACATCCCCCGAATTTCCTGTCCCTCCATTATCAACTCTTCTCTTATTTGGTGGTGTCTTTCAGAGAAGAAGTGTCGGCGAGTGTCTCGGTGGTGCATGGCAGGATGATATGCTATAAGTGAACCACTTCCTCCTACGGTAGGTCGGTTGCCGGTCTCCGAAACGTTTGCTGGAACCACTTCCGAACAACAGTAGGGGGAATATCCGTTGTCCTGGCTACCGGGGAAGGTTTCCAAGTAAAAATGTAGGGATCCTGCCCTCTGCATTATCGTGGCTCCTCTCGCCTCATCCTTCCTCCCGGGGAATCCCCACTTGGAGGCATAAGTAGAATAGATCAAAACTGGTTGCAGTGCCGAATCCCCCCCGTAGTAATCCTAATTCAAATTCTACTGCGACTATTACCTATTAGGTTATCACTTTTTATACTGCTCTTAAGATAGAGGCGAAAGAGGGAGAGAGAGAGAGAGAGAGAGAGAGAGAGAGAGAGAGAGAGAGAGAGAGAGAGAGAGAGAGAGAGAGAGAGAGAGAGAGAGAGAGAGAGAGAGAGAGAGAGAGAGAGAGAGAGAGAGAGAGAGAGAGAGAGAGAGAGAGAGAGAGAGAGAGAGAGAGAGAGAGAGAAGAGCTGAAAAAGTGAAATAACTGGACGTGTCCTAAGGTTACCAAAGCAAGTAACTATCAACGTGAAAAAGTTTTCTTTATTATTTTTTATGTTCCCAAATATTACAGACTTTTCTAATGATATCGTGTCTGTAATGTGGTTCATTCAGCCTACTGAGGTCCTTAGAGGTCAATTGAAGAGGAACATATTATTTTTGAAAACTAAGACCGTGCAGTGACAGCGGTTAGACATACAACTTTGTTTGTTTATTATGGTATTACGTAGTTAAAAGAGCTAGAAATGGTAGCTTTGGTGTTTACTACACTGAACGTGTGTTTCCCCTTTCTTTCGAAGGCCTCAAACAATTACAGTAAGATCTCGATACCAACCTCCTGAGTCGAAGGTAGCGCTGATTGTAGAGAATGGAGAAGGCAATAGGGTTAGAGTTACGGTTATTAAAGGGAAGGTGATACTTCAAATACTTAGATATATACATAGATTCATTGTAGCTAACACCCCTACGACAATAGGATGAAGTGAAGGAACCATGGGAAACTAAGGCTGCAGGAAGACAGGGTACAGAGACGCGCGGAAGTTCTCAACAATTCCAGACTTCCAGTGCTGGATCTGTCTAGAGATAGCAATGAAACGACCCTTCGACCAAGCAGCCACTAATATCCACGAGGACTATTCTTTCCTTTGAAACAACAACCCGCGTTATTTGTTAGGCACCGCATGGGCCACGAAACGTGAAAGCACACCTGAAAAATGAGAAGGAAATGAAACTGAAGGAAAACGAATGAAAGGAAATGTAGATGAAAACGCACCCTGATGTTCGCCTGCCGACCACAACATTGTATGTGTACGCACGCCACTCCCAAAGGAAGTTGCCATGTTATCTGAAGCTCGTCTCTGCTTTCCAGGAAACATAGCGCGTAGAGGAACAGTTGTGATGTCTCAAACTTCCATAAGAGATAACAAACCAAGCATGTTTAATTCTTCTTCCAACATGCATGTCGACATTTGAGCATAGGAGGTTTACTGTATGTTACTACAACAAAAATGACGTTCATTTGCAGGAAGTGACAATCAATAAAATATAGAAAAAGAAATAGCCCAAAAAATGTGAAGAATATCGACAACTCAGGTCTCTCAAACACCAAGGATTCATTTTATCAAAGAACTGGGTACACTAACCTTAACTGTACTCATGAAAATATTACCTACACATTGAACCAGAAGGATTTTAAGGTGGCTCTCACTTTTCCTCTTATACCTAATTAATTTTAATTCCGTAAAGTTCCCATGACAGTCGAGTAAGACAAAAAGGAATTCTAACTTTCAAGAAAATGGGTGTGATATATCGGTGCATGTTGCATTTATAATTTCTTTAATATTACCTTGACAGTCCTCCAAGTAATGTAAATGTTATATATTCTGAATCTTTTAGCATTAAAAAGAGGAGTACTACTGCCTAAATAATAATAATAATAATAATAATAATAATAATAATAATAATAATAATAATAATAATAATAATAATAATAATAATAATAATAATAATAATAATAATAATAATAATAATAATAATAATAATAATAATAATAATAATAATAATAATAATAATAATAATAATAATAATAATAATAATAATAATAATAATAATAATAATAATAATAATAATAATAATAATAATAATAATAATAATAATAATAATAATAATAATAATAATAATAATAATAATAATAATAATAATAATAATAATAATAATAATAATAATAATAATAATAATAATAATAATAATAATAATAATAATAATAATAATAATAATAATAATAATAATAATAATAATAATAATAATAATAATAATAATAATAATAATAATAATAATAATAATAATAATAATAATAATAATAATAATAATAATAATAATAATAATAATAATAATAATAATAATAATAATAATAATAATAATAATAATAATAATAATAATAATAATAATAATAATAATAATAATAATAATAATAATAATAATAATAATAATAATAATAATAATAATAATAATAATAATAATAATAATAATAATAATAATAATAATAATAATAATAATAATAATAATAATAATAATAATAATAATAAACTATGTTATGCAATGAAATAATATAATCCCAGGTATTCAACATAGGTATACGAGGGTCGGCTGATAAGTTGACGTCTCACATAGAGATGACGCCATTGAGCCAGTTTGACGGATAGCATCATATAGTTTAAATGTAGACTAGCTTGTATCCATAGTTACAGGTGAATAGCTTGTTTGGTTTTTGAATGACAGTATGTTAAACAAGACAAGTGGAGATGTTTCAATAAAATAGAGACTTTGGAAAAACGAGCAGTGATTAAATACTTCGATTTGAAAGGCTTAACGCCCAAAAAAAAAATCAAGGAGGAAACGAATAGCACAATGAAAAACTCTCCCCCTTCATACACAATGATTAAAAGGTGCGTTGCAGAGCTTAAAATGGAATGTACGAGTGCTAGTGATGAGTCTCACTCTGGACGCTCTGTGGAAGTCACAACTCCAAAAATCATTGAACAAACTTCGCCGTTGTAAGACCGCAGATTAAAATGTTTGAGATAGCAGAGGCTGTAAACATATCAAAAGAACATGCAGATAATATTTTAATTAATGTTTTGGGCTTTCAAATGGTCTGTGCAAGAAGGATGCCGCGTTTGTTGACACCTGATCAAAAGTTGCAAAGAAAAACGGCTTCTGTTAAGAATTTGAAGCTCTACCGTAAACGTCCCAGTGAATTTTCAGACAGTTTATTACCATGGATGGAACTTGGATACATCACCACACTCCAGAAAGTAAATCGCAATCAAAACAGTAGAATGAGCCAGGTGAACCAATTCCAAAACTGGCACAGTCAATTTTGTCAGCTAACATGCTTATGTTGAGTGTTTTCTAGGATTCACATGGAATTATTTTTATTGATTACCTAGAAAAGGGTAAAAGTATCACTGATGTCTACCACGCAAGCTTACTGCAATGTTTGAGTGATGAGGTGAGAAGAAAAGGACCTCATTTGGCAAAGAAAAATCTTGTTTCTTCACGACAACGCCCAGGCCCATTGTTCAGGCATTGTAATGGGAAAAATCTACGAATAAAACTTGGAATTGCTTGAACATCCACCCTATTGACCAGATCTAAAATCCAGTGATTGCCACTTGTTCCAGAACCTCAAAGAATATATTGAAGGACAATTTCACAGCAACGAGGAGGTCATTGATGCTGCAAAAAAGCTATTTCGAGGGCCATGATATTGGCCTTTCTGTAGATTATGTTGAGAAATAACAAAAACATATATTTCTTTTTTTTTATTGTGAAGCCCAGGATTTATCAGCCGATCCTCGTATTACACTTCACAGAGAAACTGTCACAGCTGAAGATAGGATAACGATTGCAGAGTATATAGAGTTTTTACTTCGGCTTTTAAGTTAGCAAAGTTCGAGTACTGTAGAAAATTGTAATTGCATATAGTAAACAAATTATAGAATTAAATACTTTATATTGTACTGAATCCTCAATGTCATTCCATTTCAGTAGGGCACAACAAAGAAGAATAAATTAGAGCAAGACTAAAGAAAATAAATAAATAGCAGCACTAATATTTAGTTGATTGCTGTGTATTCAGTTTAGCTGTCATCTCATTAAGAATACATAGATGACTTTCTTTTCACCATTGCCTTAATGAAAGGGATGAATGTAGTAGCTATATCAAATTAAATGTTTAGAAAACCTTTTTCTCTTTGAATCAAAACTTTTCTATTCAAGGATCGCTACAACGAAGTGAATTTGTGTACAATAAAACAAATTATCAGACTTTCTGTCTCAGTGATTTAGATCATATTTGTATATCCTATACATTATTACATTTTAAATAGAAGAGGAACCACTACAGACCGGGAAACTATAAAAACCGAGGAGACAGAGTGGACCATTGCCGGTGATTGAACCTAGGACCTCCCAAATGCGAGTCGACCACGTTAACGCGATACCACCGCACTCGGTTTCAGGGAAACAAATTGCTGGCTGAGAAAATATTGCATTACGTTGTTTTTAGTTAACCTTGTAGCGTGTCAATGCCTATTTTTGTTCTCTGGTGCTTCGTCACATTCCAGGAAATAACCGCATTGTTTGGATAACCAACAAAGTGGACGTGTTTTACTCCAACTCCCAAAGTCAATAGCATTTCAGTTTACGCAACACACTGAGCTTCACCTTTATCACTGCACGTTTTCTCTTGTCTTACGTGCTGGTGGACACGGCATTGGAGTCTTCTTTTATGTAGATATTTGTAAAATATTCTATTTTAAACACCCGAGAGATTAGGAAATTTAGGAAGGAATCTCTCTTCATCTCTATGGATGCAAATGTCAATGGATTCTAAGTATAGTTCGTTGGACAGTGTAAAAGCTACGAGTATAAGCTTTTTTCTCGAGGATTAATGGATAATGTGTTTACCGCAATGCTCTACGTTTACTGACCTAATATCAGTAATGATTTTGTTTTTAGGAATTGCAATATGTTGTGCCTTTTAAAGGGAAAATATAAAATATGTTATATCTTTTTTACATTTAAAGAGTTGAAAAATTAATATTACACCGGCTTCTGCCATTGCAGATCAAAGCTGAACTACACATTGTAATTATGAGCAAAATATTTTCGACTATAATAAAGAAAAATCCTATAAAAGTAGAAATTTTGTTTTTAAAAATATTTTTACTGACTTTATATAATTTGATCTAATACCGTGGTACTCCTGGCGTATGGCCAGGAGAGGGAACTTAACAGCTTGAACTTCTGGGTTTTGTGCTTGAGTCCTTGAGGTAAAAGGAAACAGACCAGAGGTCACAGTTTTTTTTAAAATTGAAACCCTCTGGTGCAGTTGGTACAATGGTACCCCCACCGGGGAGCCTGGGACTCATAGGCCCAAATGTCCCGGGGGAAGAAGTTTCCTGAGAGCATTCTATTTCCCTGCCATACAGTGCCGAAGTTTACACTAAGAGACATCCCTGAGAGAAACTAAGTAGATGATAAAGTGATGTGAAATGAGGAGGGAGGTGAAATGGAGGGAAAGAAAATTTGAGAGATGTAATTAATCTACCCAACATTTGCCTGGAGAATCGCTCGAAAAAACCACTGTGTCCGCAAGTCCTGTCACGAGAATCGAAGTCAAGACCTTCCAAAATACAATTATGTTTGATATTACAACCGATTTTACCCTTAATTATTACTAAGTACATGTTTTAGTAAAATTATTAACCGGATGTTAATTAATTTTAATGCATCTATTTTAATTCAATTTAACAATAGTTGGATTATTCCAGTGTTAAATTATAAGTACTTTGTTGATACTTTATCAGACAGATGTGGTATTGAGAATTTAATAATTCAATATAGAGAAACTACATGGTCCAAATTTCATAAAAATAGCTCGTTATGTGTGACTGCCATCAGTTAGTCAAAGAGCTTCCAATGTGAACCGTATATTAAAAAGCGGGTATGTAAGTTGGGATTCTTCCATAGATGTGACTTTATGGAAAACACTTCTTTATATTTGATTTATAGAAATCTCCTTGACGAAAAATTAATATTTCGTTAAAAAGTACAATTTATGTTAAATAATTGTTGGTTTAAGTTTTCCAATACGTCATGTCGTTTAAAACGTTTGGTCAAACTATATGCTGGCAGTGATACTTAATGATGTGTCATTAAGTCATATCTAATCGCTCCTTTTAAGTGATTTGACTATCGCATTAACTTCCTGCATTCCTATTTTATCGTAATGAAATGTAGAATGAAACCACTTCTGCAAATGTTTTCCTCCATTATCATCTAGCAGACAAAAAAAAAAAAACGAAGTTTTATAAGAATATTTTGTGGTCACGTGACTTTCTCTCCTCACTTTTGTACATAATATTCTGAAGAACGCTTGCTTACCCGAGATAATAGTTTGTAGAAATTGTGTTTTCCTTGTAGATAGAATGGGGATAAGAAAATAAAATATAATTGATTGTAACTCTAAAAAGTGAATAAATAAAATTAAATAAAAAATAAAATTCTGTTAAACGCCAAACTTGATATTTAAGTTCAGTTTCTTCCAAGGATGTAACACAAAAATTTTCAAGAATATACCCCGCTCCAGAGTACTCCTTTTATGAAACATTTTTCGAAAATTTTGATTTTGCCTAGAATGGACTATTGATTTTGGTTAAAATACTATATGCAGATATATTCATAACTAATGTGTATGTTAAACTTTCTAAGGGTATCCTCAAGAAGTCTTCTTCAATATAAATGACTTTTTCATAAGTGGTAAACCGAAATCAATAGACAAAATGTTACTTTATAAAACACACAATTTATATCAAACACATCTTTTTGTGTGAAGTGAATAATTTTTCAGATATTTCTTTTGTCTGAATTTTCTAATGCTTGTACGTTTTTGGAAATGGGAAACAGTTATTCATATTTGTTACCCCTTGCCCATGCAAAGAGAGTGGAATTTAAAAGATAGTCACGTAGTAATCCTTTGTGCTTCTAAAAGATTTGACTATCACTTATATACTATTGTATTTCAATACTACCTTTACATCTTCAAGAAAATTAGCAATAAGGCAGTATCTGCTTACTTTATCTTAATCGAGATGAAATATAGAAATAAGTGTAACACAATTTGTAAATGAGTAGATAAAGTCATGTGAGTGCAACATATCAGATACTTTTTGCTTCTTAATAAATTAATTTCCCTTAAGGAATCATAAGTTTGGATCAAGAAACTGAAGCTACTCCTAGAGAGAGAAGTGAAACTGATAACGTCTGGAGATACACTACGTCTGGATTGCACACTCTATGGTACCTTATGTAAAGATAATTTACCTTTATGCACTGATTGATAATACATCTGCTGAAAGACATGGTTAATCGTAAAACTCAAAAATATCCAGTGGAAGATATGCATAGCTTCACGTAACGGATTAGTCACGCTCTACAGTCGCTTATATGCCAAATAATAGGCTTCTATGTATCCAGTGTTACATCCAGCAGGACATTAAGTTGTTATACATTATTTAATTGCTTTGCTAGTTTATTATAAAAAACAAGTAGCAAATTCAGGTGCCCATATCTGTATATAATTTTAAACATAGAACTCCGAAAACACTAAGACAAGTAACACCACTTTTAATTCATAGGAAGGGAAAGTGGCTTTAAAAGATTTACTTTCTTGAGGGTATTGAATAAAAAACTTTTCTGTTCCAATGATTGATCTGAAAAGTTCTACTTTCCCTGTCACACAACTACAGATGGAATTTTGTATCGTGTTTTTAAAGAAAATATTTTATTTAGGTCTCCTGAATTCAATAAGGTATTTTGACATCTCTGTGGTTACATTGTTAAATTCTAAACGACGTTTAGAAAATGCTATAAATAAAATATGCAAATATTTATTGAAAATATTAAGATGTCGTTTGACACTGTTTACCTCAAATACATTTTGGTGGATTAACCATTTCTGAGATATTGATTACTACCTCTTTGAATATTTTAATAACTTTTGCATGCTAATCCACTATTCCCTTGCTTCTCTAATATCATGCAAATAGATGGAATTTTAGAGTGAGAACGTAGCGAACCGCAGTTAAAATATTGTTTGTACTTCTTCATTTACTTACCTATATGAAACTATTTCTGAAAACTTTATCTCAGTTAACATGAACTAAGTAAGAGAATCTGTTTAGAAGATATATCAAAACACACAATAATCTATTAAATAATAAATGTAATAAATAATGTCAATAAATTTAACAGGATTTTTAATAAGGTCTTTCAGGAATAACATAGAGCTTAGAAAGTTATTTCCCGTAATAAGCGGCAACTTCTTTAGCACCCATGTACGGCGGGTACGTCTATCAACCAGGGAGATTTAAATTCTCCTTATCTAAAAACTTTAATTGGGCATACAAAGAACACTACATTAACTGCATCGACGAATCGATCTGATTCTCAGATTAACCATCTAAGGAATGTATAAGATTAAAGAAATTGATATTGAATTTTCTTGTAGTGCATGACAGTCAGCTGGTTCTTGATGAACCAGCCATTACATTGAAACTGGTCCAATTTAAGTTATTAGACAAATCATATTAATGCAAAAACATTAGTGAAGATAATAATTATTGCTCTAACAGTTTTACGTTACTCAGAAGTAATTTTAGCCTAAAATGAAATGCATAGAACTGCTTCTCTTTAAGCCAAACTGTCTGACATCTGAGTTCATTGCTGACAAAAATATCTGGCTTCCCAATTAATGGTAAAAATATTACACTCTCGGCAAAGCTATAGTACTACTGCATTATATAACTCTAACAAGAGATATAAACTCTGAAAACAGAGAATATTATAAATATGAGCGGGAAACATATTTCCACCCAGTAGAGCTGGTTAATATTATAGGTATAAAGAGGGGCACTGCTGTAATGTAGACACGCCATCTGCGTGCACATTCAAGCTGAATATGTAAAAATCTAACCTAAAAACAGGGATATGCTATTTTTAATAAATATGTATTTACAAAAATACTATAAAACGAAAATTTGCACGTGTGTGGTGATCCACGTGCGTCCACGTGAAATCTCAAATCTGCTAAACCAAATTTTCTTTACTCTTGAAAAGTTTTCTTCTTTCCTGGTAGACACAGACTGTTATACATCTGATCATTTCAATTTCTAACGATTAAGCATAGAATTTAATAAGTCTATACTATACTGCGAAAACAATGGAGTTATGAAAAAACATGCTTATCAAAAGAACATGCTTCTCAACCTCGGTTGAGATTACCATGGAGTATAAAACAGTCTGTTTTCTAACAAAACCTAGTAAGCAAAGTAAGTATTGTATTCCAGTCAAAATTCCGACACCATAATAACACAGTAAAAAAAATTGGAGCACCGTGAATGAAGAAAATTATTTAGAAAAACACCCGCGTCTCTGTAATTGTGTGCATTTATCTATAACAGCATAACTAAAAAACAAAATTCGGATAAATATAAAACCTTGTATTTAATTACCAAACAATGTTCATCCCAGACTACTCCTTACGTCGAAAACTGTCCGATATATTTTATTTTCTTATTAGTAACCCTTAACCAGTTTTACTAAAAAATCTGATGTAGAACACATACATGGCAAATAAAATGTAAATTTGGAGTATTTTGGGAAAAGCCAACGAAGTCTCTTTCATTCGGAAGGAATTTTTTGTAATCTCGCATAATCGGAAAATCATAAGGGATAGACAAAAGAATTGCTCTACAAAGATATTTCTATGTATAAGATAATGTAACATATCAGACTTTTTGGACTGAGTTTACCCATTCATGCATTTAATATACTTCCTGTGTGTTAGACTTCGACTAAAATAAGAGTCATAGAGCTCCAATTATTATCTCTCTGGAGAGTCATACGTAAACGACTTTGAAGCCGTATAAATTACACCTATTGCTGCAGCTACAACAAATGCTAAATAAAAGTGATTTTGTAACAGAATGCAACAATGGGAAAATAAGATGAAAAGTTCACAAATACCTAGTTTCAGTAAAAATTGATATTTTATACAAATGGAAAAGTCAGAGGTTTAACTATTGATTATGGTCTGCCAAGATTTCTCATTAGCTCATTGAAGATGAACATGATTTGCATAAATGAATGTTCTTTGTGCACTGGCGTGGAACACTCTTTCTTTTGATTTCTGGAGGAAGTTTGGAAGCTAAAAGTTGTATCCTCGGCGGCCAAATAAAGCAGATAGTTCTTTAGGAGGGTTTATCGATGCTGAAGCTCTGTTTTCAGGATGTGTGGATCTGATGTAGATAAATACTGTTAACTTTATTACCTTTATATTGCTGTACCTTTATATTTTGCTTCTTCCCTAATTAGAAAATGTCGCGTTTGGCAAATCAATTATTAATATTGCTTGTAATTTATTCAGCTTAATAGTCATTATTTTTCATTAGGAGGTGCGTTCAAATTATAGCACCTAATTTTTTTTAAGGACTGGGACCAGACAGGAACTTTTCGAATTTTCAGATCTTCATACAGGATTGTGTGCACAGATCGCACGGAAATGACAACTTTGGAGGCGATGTCTGCAACGCTCAATCGGAGATCCTTCTAAACAACGTTCTCCACTCACTGGATCATGTCATCAGACTGGCTGGTCCAAGGCCATGACTGTCATGGTTTGTTGTCAGACGATGTTCTGTCTTCATTGATCTGTCGCATCCAGGAACGCACATAAGGCACATCAACGGTATCATCACCACATGTCTCACTCAACTGGCGATGAATTTCAATAGGTGTCACCCCACGAAAATGGAGAAAACAAATGATTACGTGCTGTTCTTGCACTGAAAACGTCGCCATTTTAAGTATCAAAAACAGTCCTAACTCTCGTTGCTGCCACTAGAGTTCTATGCACTCTACAGTGCTGCCATTTCTGTCACGCATTCACAAAGAGTCCACGTGTATTAAAAAAGAGCAGAATTCCTATGTGATCCCAGTCCTGAAAAAAGTAGGAGGTGTCATAACTTGAACGCACTTCATATTTTAGCCATTTTCCCAAATGTGTAGCTTAGCTGAATCCCCACTGGCGTAAAATTTGCCAGGATCATGTTTGCGCTAGTTGATTTACGGCCAGTTGCAACGCAAACATCATCAGAAACTAAACTCATGCTGGACAAATGTTCTGTTCTCACTCCCAGTTTCTAGTTCTTCTAGTTTCTTTCCTAAGCCATAGCTCCTTATTGCTTTTATTTATTCACATTATACATTTTAAGTAATTTTATTGGTCCCTATAGTTTAGAAAGTATCGAGTATATACCAACTGCAGTTATCACATTAATTTGGTTGATTTAAGAAAAAAAAAACACAGTCGGCTTCACTGGTTTTGCGTTATTCGATTCTGCCTGCCTTGTTTAAGCTTCCGTATCTACAAGTTTTCTTCATTCTCAATCCTGTTCTTCTACACAACCAGAAGACTGCTGACATTTGCACAACCTTTCGTTTTGCTTCTATGTGCGTAGTATTTAATACAACAACACGTAATACTTATTTTCTTATAATCAGGCAGAGGAATTTCTAATAATTTAATACCTATAGGAGGAAACAGATAAAATTCAACTGCTACTAAACCACATGCAGGGACATCGCAGATAAGAAGCTGCACTTTCTGGGTACAGTATTTTAACGTTTGCAGACACATTTATAAATACTAAAACCAATTTGTACCTATATTATGGTGACCCTTGACCACTGTACGTTGTTTGTAGTGATAAAAGCATGGACTTTGATAAATTCTTTGAAAATGTATCATTACTGAGACACATGCATCGTTCAACATTAATGTTTTGTGGAAATCACTAGAAGATAACATAGGGCTACATTCTAAGAAATAAGTGCACATTGCAGTAAATAGAATATAAGAAAATAATGTAATAAAAGAATTAGCATTCCGTAAAAAAGCAAAATAGTGCACAAAGAGCAATGAACATCTGAAGCAGAACTGGGATTACTGAGAAGCAGATGTTAAGGTGATCTGCTCTTCATCTGAGTTGGGCGACGATTATTTACTCCGAGCTTGTATTCTACTGCTCCGTGGACGTATGCAAGTTTAACGAATACAGCCCAGAAGAACTGGTATGTCCATTCCGGATGAATGCCTTGATAACGTAAAGTCTACTGCTTAATATTTTCTATACCTTGCATATAATAATTCTCCTTTAATTGCTATAATTTTTTCATTAACTTTATTTTGTCTTCTAATTGTTTACTTAACATTTTATTTCCATTTTACCTCATTTAATTGTTTTCTAAGCTTCTTGGTGTCCAATTGACGGAATATCAGTAATTCAAACATCAACAACAGACCATTTCACTTCCTCTTTATTATTACGTACATTTAAAAGCTGTATTATATCTTTTGCATAAAAAATTAAGGACAGTATTAGCTAACCTTTGGGAGACACTATACACAGATGTTTAGTTAACTTTGCGGCCACATCTTTATAGTATCATATACTTATGCTTCTTCTTATAATGTAGTTATACTCCTTATGATATATAAAAAGAGGCATTTCCCCAGCAACCAGAATAGTGCAAACATTCCAACATTAATGCGCAAAACTCTGAAAATATTTAGCAATCTTTTCTTCTTCTTCTAAGAAACACCTATTCGAATTGCTGGGAATTGAATTTGGAGCGCTTGGAATAACAAAACGGTGCCAGGAGGACAAGTAATCCTTTTTGTTCTTATTCTGGTTATCATTTCCATTTTATTGGATGTAAGCAATAGCATGTTTGGCTAGAACAAGTAACAATCATTACCAATTAATGTACTGACATAGGAAACACTCACATGGCGGCGACCTGGTAGTGAAGTCTGTCGGGCATATATGGGAGCATCCATATCTGTGACAGAGCTAGAGATAGACACATGACGTGAACGATCCGACGCTTTGTCAGAGGGTAGCTGTAACAATGCCAAAGACTGAGCTGCATCCTGAGGTCTTAGAGGATGGTCCTCCTCGATGTAGCCCACGCCGAAGTCGGGGGAATCCTCTCGGTCCATTCTTTACTTCTGGAACACTAAACATTGACATAACTTGAATATTACTAGCACACTGAAGGCACGTAATACAATTTTAAAATAAAATTGCACAGCTAAAGTTCTTACAATGTGAAAGAGTAATATGGTGATCTAGAATTGTGTATAGTTTCCTTAAGCTACTTTATTAACTTGCATATACATAGTAGTTTGTACTCAAATACATATATTCTTTTCAATTGTACACGTAGAATGCGTAGAATTTACGCCACAAGAATTGAAAACGAGATTTAATAAAGAGTGGAAGCGATCCGGAATTTTTAAATGAGCCCATAAAACCTCATCGTCAATTTAAGTGACACACCTATGAACTAGTCTGTTTTGCTATAAAGTTCTATAGATATATTTAGCGTTATTCTCTTTTGCTCGTAGCACTACAATTCGCAGACGCGCAACTCAGCTTCTTTTCCTCTTTCGGTCGATCGCTAACGTCGAACTGAGGAGTCTCGTTCTCTCCTTCGGTGACAATTGTGCATTGACTCCTTTAGAAAATAGCAGAACTGAAGTATCTAATAATAATCTGATCTTTCTTTTTATACCCGAGCGGATTTCTTTTAAAGTTTTATTGAGGCCAGAAGAGAGATTTCTGCGTCCTGATAGGAGTTACAGAAAGTTCGTTAAGTTGAAAATAGCATCCCTCTGTCTCTCCAAGCAACCACAACCACAATCTTACCACAATCTTACCGCCCTGTTAAAGATATTTCAGCACTTTTAATAAATAAACATTAACGTATGTTGATGTGATATACGCACTGCCTACAGTACGGTGTCAACTATGCAGGGAAATTGATAGAAGGAAAATATAGAGGAAGACTTGGATGAATATGGACTTCCAAAGTAAATATCTGTTAAATGTGATATTTAACACAGAGCAAATAAAATGGAAATTATCAGAAAGAGTATAGAGCAGTAAATCAAATATACATAAATGGTATCCACATTAGGGCCGGTTATTGAACAAAGGCTGCTAAAGTTTCACCAAAAACTGCTGCGAAAGGGTTAGCTAGAGTAATATTAGGCTTTAAAAGCTGATATAGTCAATTTGCAAATAAACAAAAAAGACTTTTTTACATTACTACATTATCTACCTCGCTAGCTTACAGTAAAGTATAAGTAATTTGAAATAAATAACCAGGATTTGTCTGTGAAATTTGAATTGTATCCTTCTCTTACTCCCTTGTTTAATTGCTGTGGTTTATTCAAGCTAATTATAAGACCCTCAAGTACCAAAATCATTATAGTATAAAATAAAAGAAAGTTATACTCTTTCAAAGAATATGAACGCTGATTGGATGCAGTCATCCTAAGACAGTCGAACTATCTGGTTTTGATTCATCTACTAGACTTATAAGAACAGCTTTCCGAAGTTTAGATATGAATTTATTTCTTTATATAGATTTTCCTTTTTATAATTGGCTAATCTTATTTAGCAAAATCGTAAATGTATTCATAAAATATATCGTGTGCATTTGCAGCATTTTGTGTATTACATTCTACTATTATATAGAAATGTCAGGAAACAGCCCCCCCTCAAAATACTAGGATTAAAGAAGTTATATTTGTTAACTTGTTTTTCAGTGCTTAGCATTTGTTAATCTGTGTTTTTCATAACTTGGGTAATACCAAAATAGCGGTTTGCACTTTACAAGTTGACATAAGTAAGCGACATTTTACTATTCGGTTTGTGTGTTAAAAGTGTTTTTCAAATGTTTGCGATTATAAAAAGTTTTAATTAATTTGTAATGGTGACGTTCATATTCTGAATACAGATTAAGGGATGTTTGAGAAAGCCCGGGCGAATGGCTATGGACCTGAGATGATCATGGTGTGTATTAATAAAGGGCGCTGAACTACTAGGTCATTAGCGCTCTAATAAAACAAATGATGACAAAGGCCAGATACAAGCATTTGCTAGCTTTGATACTACCTTAAAAATGTGCTCAACATTTCTTAGTTTGAAATAAAGTGTTTTCCTGTGACTCCTGCACACGCACGCCCGCGCATAGCGTGCCTAAATAGGTTGGTACTCCAGCTAGATGATTAAGTATTAGATCCATTCTCCGATCACAAGTGATTATATGCGACATATCAAGAGATACCTAAATATATCTTATTCAGTAAAACCTACCTAAAACGAACGCCTTATATGTCGGAAACCAAAAAAACGGAAAATAAATTTTGGATCGTTGCTCTTTCCCATGTAAAATTATACTCTAAGCCGGAAAACTGCCTGCCGGGGAAACGGAAAAATACTTTCGAGAACTGTTTGCGTAAATAACCTGATTAAACCGAATTACTTTATGTGTAATAGGTTACAACGTAAGTGTTTTACAAAGTGTAATAATTTTGAGAGCGACTGTGCTTGCACCGAAGTTCATGAACCATTAAGTATGAACTGTAATCCTTCGAGGAAATGGGAAAACAAACCGTTAGCTCTCTCAACTCTCTTGCAATACACAAAGTAAGGCTACAACTGCTTTTAGTGTATCGAGATTTAACTGTATTGGAACACCACAGTGAAGCGAAATAATTATTAATTTATAGATGAGTCGTATTTATTACACATCGGCTTCACTTACGTACCTATTTTGAGGACATGTTTCGCAAACCATCGTTTACATCTTCGGCTTTTATGCGACATCAGTCTCGCTCTATCCTTTCATAGTGCGATCTACACACGGCTAGTGTGAAAGAACAATTAATTTCCATTAATTGTACCTAATAGTGGTCCGAACTATAAAGCCCACGCCTTAAAGTACTTACAGCATAGTAAGTCGCCATTAAGGTAGTTGTCTCATGTGTTTATGAGAACTCCTAGTGGTTTACCGGAAGAAACACGAGTCAGTTGGAGAATTTAATGTCATGTTGGCACGTTGGCCATAGTAGCTCAAACTCTTAGAGCGGCTGGACGGAAACAGCAAGATCCGTGGTTTAAATCCTGGCTATGGCATTGAATTTTTCAGTCTGGCTCTAACCTTTCATAGTGCGTGCTGCACACGGCTAGTGTGAAAGAACAATTTCCATAGTTTGTATGTACAAAAATTCTTTTAAATGATTTCTAAACATAAGTCATTATCACTGGAGGGAAAAAAAGGTTATTGAAGAACACGATAAGACAAAGAATTAACTGTGTTGTTTAAAATGGGGAAAACCCAGACTAACGAGATTTTGAAAAATATAAAAGGCATAACAAAATCTATATCACAGCTAAATCATGCTGTGTTCGAGTGATTTGTTAGTGCGCGCGCTATAGTAATTCCCACTTCTGGACCATTGCTTCAGATTCCAGCTTTAGAGACAGCAAGAACATTAGTCAAAGACATTTTCAGAGTTTCTAATGGATGGCTCGAGAGTTTCAAAACATCGCATTAACATTGTTTCGAATGTTGTGTGTGGTGAATCAAATGATGTTGATACAGCCAGTTGCAGATGGGAAAGGGAAAATTGCAGACAGAGAAACTAGGCGATGAACTACAATTATCGTAAGTTGAAAATATAGTACATTATACATATCAGCCTATTATTACTTAAATTTCATTGTATATTACTCCTTCACTATAAACCTGTGCGATTGTAACTTCTGTAATTTCTTTGTATTCAAATACAACACTCTTTAAGACGGAAGACTGTGTAAATGCCGGAAGGATCGCGTTCCGTTTTAGACAGGCTTTACTCCAGTCGTATTTGATATTTGGTATGATATATGGATTCACTATATTGATTATTCGCATTTCCGAGAAAGTAAAACAAACCATTTTTATTGGAGGATGTTTTAAAGTGTTTATAATGAGAAACATTGCGATTATTACGACGAGAATCTAACGAATATATTTCATGTTATATTCATATTTCAATCTAAAGGGCTGAGATAAGTTCGTTAACAAAAAATAATCAAGTCACTACTTGTATCTCTAAACCTTCCATAAACATTTTTTATCCTACTTAATAGCATGTTGAATGTCATCTTTACTTTTCGCACCTTCTGTCCCAGCCGAATGGATTTTGTTCAAAATCTGGTCACCTAACAAGTGTAAGAAGAAATAGGTTGTTGCCAAAACAAAATTATTTTAATGATTGAAAGTGCATTTCAGATATTTTACAGTACAATCGTAAATAGAAAAATCTGAATGCGTTCAGCATTTTGTTACTAATCGTATTCTTTGTGCATTATTTGAAATACGCGTTTTCGACCAGCAGCGCGTGATTCTTCAGGTAGTATCCGAGGACTTGTTTTCGAATACAAGTGTTCTCGATTAGCGGTGAGCTATTGTAATATCCGAGAACCTGTTTTCGAATACAAGTGTTCTCGATTAGCAGCATGTGAAAGTATCCGAGAACTTGTTTCCGAATACAAAGTTTCCGAGAACTTGTTTTCGAATACAAAGTTTCCGAGAACTTGTTTCCGAATACAAATGTTCTCGGTTGCAGTGTGTGATAGTATCCGAGAACTGGCATTCCAATGCGTGTGCTCTCGATGGGAGTATCAAAGAACTTATATTCGAATAAAAATTTATTTCTTCAATGTATTTGAAATAAAATGTGTAGTGTTTAACACCCACTTTTACTACACACGGCACCGCAGGTGATTTCAAAGTATTTGAATGCAATGTATTCTATTCTTTAAAAGATTTGATTCTACCCATCACTAGTCCAGACATTACTTCAGCATGCAGTCGCCCAATTGCTGGTAAGTAACTCGCTTCCAAGCTAAGATTTCCACATGCTTAGACCTGTTGCGGCAGCTATATTATATTGAAAAACTGGATTTTTTATATTGAAAACAATCATATTATTCGTATTGAAAAATCTGAACTCCTCTCGTATATCACGTTACGAGGATATGATTTTGGTTATTCACATTTTACACATGGTTACGTGCCTCTCTTTGTCCGATATATGGCGAAGGTCTCTCAGTTCATCATATTCCTCTAGCATATCCTCTGCACTTTAACTGCTGATTAGTCTCATAGAGGTCCTGCCGGATGATAACCAGAGGTCGAAAGATTTTTTTTTAATTTTTTGACAAAGACAAATTTCCATTTGAGAATTTAGTCGTAAATATATTAAGTTTTTGTGCCTTTTAGGCTATTTTCTAAATCCATTCTTACCTCTGGCTTTTGCTACAATTAATTTTGTATGTTGTTATTTATCTGTGCCTTTTTCTAGAATTTTTATTGTTATTACCTTTATCTCCAAGTTTTGCTATAATAGTTATGCATACTGAGCTTCATCTTTGACTTTTCTCATTATTTTTATTTGCCCGCCTCGGTAGCGTAGATGGTAGCGTGTCTGCCTCACGTGTAAGAGGTCCCTCGGTCAAGGTGAGTTACCTGGATAAGACCTTTTCCGGGGTTTTCTCTTATCCTTAAAGGCGAATGTCGGGTAACTCTAAGCTATATGGACCCTGGACTCATTTGAGCATCATTTCACCAACTTCATTCATTATCGACTACTTACTTATAAGGGTTAATAATTTTACTATATGATATAAAATATAATCGTAGTACAATTACATATTATTTTAAATTTTAAAATCATATTTGTATGACTGTACATATAACTACGCTACGTTACTTTATATATAATGATTTTTTAAAATCATTAGTAGGCTAGCATTGTAAACATGAATTTGTTTTGAATTTATAGCATTGCTATTTATTCGTTTTAGTTACAGATCAAACAATGAGCATTTAATTATTTATAATTTAGTAATTAAAATATTATAACCATTCATATTAAATAACTGTTTGTGAACAATTCAATAGTTTTGGGATGGAAAGAACTATATTACTATAAAGAGTATATTTTATCTGTTTCTTACAGAGTCATGTACTGCTCTTGGCCTGCCAGGTGATTGATTATTATCTCATATGATGTTATTTTGTCAGTTCATTTCTCTCAACACTGCCAAGAAGTGAATCTGTGAGTATCAGTCAGAAGTAGAATCTGAGGAAACTGGAATGAGATATGCATTCAGATTTCAGTTCAGGGCACCCGCATCTTCCTAGAATTTTGGGCGAGAAGTATTCGAAAACTTCACTCCTGACGGACGGAGGAACTGGTAGGCTAAGGGACGGCCCAAGGTGTGTCAAACGTGTACCTGACCTGGAAAAAGTTCTCGATCAAAGGACGGGATGTGGGGTTTACAGAGTGGCGGGTGAATATCAGGTAAGGTGAAAGAAAGGAGGTAGCATACTTTGCTCCTCAACGGCTGCAGTCTCGGGTGCAACGATCTTGTGCAACGCTGATTGGTCCGATGTTTCTAATGTGTCTTTTAATTTTGAACACCAGATAAATTCTTGGGTGGATTGGAGTTCTGTTTTAGGACTGTTTTATCTACTTTATGATTATGCCCGCAAGCCATGCTCAGAGGCCCCTCCCTATTCTGCACCCGTTGAAGTTGCAGCAATTTTGAGCCTGTGGCCATGCCCCACATTTCGCAGGCATAAAGCAGCAAAGGGATCACGAACGCTCGAAAAAGTCGTTACTTCAGAGGAGCAGACATCTCGGACTGCAACGTAGGGTAGAGCGAAGCCAAAACACCGCAGGCCCGATGCGACAATTCTCTGATGCAGTCCCCGAAAGTTAAGTGCTTATCCAGCTTCGCACACAAATAGGACATTAAATTTGATTACCCTATCGTTTGTCCAGAGGATGACAATAAGGGATAGTTAGTGGAAAAGCGGTAGTTAGTAAACAACATGGCGTGGTTTTTCTCCGGGTTAATGGACACGTTCTTTTGACATGTTCATAGCTTCTGCTATCTGTCACTTTAATTCGGTGGTCGTCTAGCACCATTTGGTGAACTCTGGGGCGACATTTTTGCAGTTTTTGGACGTCCCTTGCGTTCGTCTCCTAAGCTCTTACGGACACGTTTAAATTTAGCTACCCAAATTTTCACGTGGTAAATGATGGTGTAGAGTCCCCATACACAGAATCCAGCTCTTTTTTATTTGCGTAGGCGTATTGCCTTTCAAAGACAAATATTTAATGACAGCTCGATACTCGATTTCGTCCATTTTCATTAAAAAAAAACACTGACATCAACTCACTCAAACGACTGTTACGTGACAACTGAACGTCCAAAATGGCTGAAACTTTGGTGAGTAGCTGTCAACAGATGAACAACGAAATTCACTAGCTTTTATTTACGAGTGCTGCCATCTTCATGTTGAGGTCGGAAACTTTTCACACCACCCTCGTATTTCGTTGTATGTATAAAAGGAATACAGAAGACTAAAACAATACTCAAATGTGGCTGGCCCCGTAGCTCAGTCGGTAGAGCACCTGCCTACCGTGCTAGGGGTCCCGGGTTCGAATCCCGGCGGTGTGGGTGGGGATTTTTCTCCGCCCAAGATAATTCCCCATCTTCCACAGAGTCTGGAAGTATGAATGAGAGTCAGAATGTGTGCGTGATGTAATGATTAAAAAAAAACCAAAAGATAACGAGTCAACACCTTCGGTATGTTCCAAACGAGAACGGCCGCCGATATGACCATAGTAGTTAAAGGCGGGGTATAAATGGAACAAGCAAAAAAAATACTCAAATGTGTAAAAACAGATCGCTACGAAATAGCTTTGAGATTCTATACTGTTTCCATATTCTATGGTCACTTTGAGGTGACCAAAGAAAATAAAAGGAAAAGAACAGCACTTGAAAGATTATGAAGAACTTAAAAATCCAAACCAATAACAATGTTTATCTCAAAAGTAATTAGATCCTTCAAAGTGTATTTTATATTTTAACAAGATCTACATTTTCATGTAGTAGTGCGATTTTTGCTATCTCTTGCAGTTCCCAAACTGCACAACATAATACAAAGTTCAAATGAAAAGGACTTCACAATGCAATTGTCGGTTCCACGCCCACTTACACTAGGATGGGGTGGCGATCATCTAACCAATATGGGAAGGTGATGTGACCAGCATAACGCATCCCCTGGAATGTGGCTCACGAGGCCAGTACCGCTGACTATCGCAACTCCTCACGAAGCCAAGTGGACACCGGACCTGGGACTTTAAAGTGCACTCCCATGGGTGGAATCGAACCCGGGCACATTTCATAGTCCGAACCAGAACTCCACACTGTCATCCACAGCACCAAGACGCAGGACTATAAACTATAATATTTTTAATTATTCAAATATCTTAGACATATAGAAATTTAAACGAAAACGTAGGATCAATTTTTTAGAGAAAAAATTTAAAAGGTAGGAAACTTTCCCATATAAAGTGTAGTTCAAAGTGACATATTTTATTCAAAATCCTCATGCTGCAGCCTTAGAAAACGGTGAACTTAAAACACCGAGTATCTGTCCAACTATTCGTTTTTAGTGCTATTCGTAAACGCTCATACGCACACATACAGGAGAAATATCAGTGCTGAATTTTCAACAAAATACAACACTTCCTCTTTTTATTATAGGTAAGTATCAAATGAATAAACAGTAGAGAAAGTAAGAATTCCAACAGAAAGTTAAGGAAGAGAAACATTTAATTTTAACATACAGATAGAACAACTGTTATTACGTTCACATGTTCTGGCTTTTTTCAGTTGTTTTAATTTTTATTAGCTCAAATTATTTTGGAAATTCGCTTATTTTTTTCAAATATTTTGGAGAATATTAACAAAACGATTTTAGATACAGTTGTTGGGGGCAATTCATTATATCTGTAATTGAAGTTGTAAGGAAATGGCTGTTAATTTCAGTATCAGAAAAGATATCAGAATCATGAATTATTGTCAACCAATTCACTTAATATCTTCGTTATTGCTTAAATGTTTGGGATTTCACAAATATGTTTCTTTGTCCATTTAATTCATACAGATATGTCACATATTACCTACATTCAAAACTTCTTTACTAACTAAATAAGTAAATTAATACATAAATACATGTGTAATAATCATGCTGTAAACACCACAATTAAAGGATGTAAAATGGTAACAATTCTCTGAATATTATAAAAATAATAAAAGAATAAATAAGAAGGAAAACAGGGCAGTAAATTGTATAATCATTTCCTTTCTCGTCACATTAAAAGGCCAGAATTTTTTTGTCAGCTACTTCGGCTTTTAGAATTTTTTTAAAGTGAAAATGAATATTTTCTGGAGTTATTGGTTTCCGCACAGTGACGATTTTAGGTTATGTTCTGTAGCCCTACCACAAGCAGCGAATATCTGTATTACATTACAAATCGTATTCATAAAACAGGAATACCTATATGCCGGTCTTTCTTGAAACAGCTGAACGTTTGTTGAATAACATGGCGGTCAAAGGAAGGTTAATGAAGTGCGTCAGTACCGCACCTTTGAAAAGCGTCATGTGAGTTATTTTTGGAGATCGCGGCACCAAGGAAAAGATAAGTTTAATATTCACCCTTACCTTCAACACACAACGCTGTGGTACAGTTTTGCTGCAAGACACTCAAGTGAATGTGCTCAGAATATTAGTTTCATAACTTCACGATTAAAGGTTCGCGATCTGACTGAGGTGTCCTGAAAACGACTCGCAGGAGAAGGAAGGGACATTCTCCTCCTCGGGCCCCCAGCCAAAATAAGCCCCACGACCATGCTGACGTCCGAGAACGAGACGAAGGCACCTATGGCGTGCGTCGCAAATTTGGTCCCCGTTATTCAAAGCGTGCTTTGTTTGGCAACAACAACCAGCCTAAGTGGAGGTCTTCAAATCACAAGTTCACAATGTCATACTACATTTCCTACTTAGTAAGTAAATAAGATACAATGAGGAGTGTCATATTCTGAACAACGTCTGAAAGAAATAGTGGAGCACTACTAGACCATGACATTATGAGTAGCAATAATAATAATAATAATAATAATAATAATAATAATAATAATAATAATAATAATAATAATAATAATAATAATAATAATAATAATAATAATAATAATAATAATAATAATAATAATAATAATAATAATAATAATAATAATAATAATAATAATAATAATAATAATAATAATAATAATAATAATAATAATAATAATAATAATAATAGTAATAGTAATAGTAATAGTAATAGTAATAGTAATAGTAATAATAATAATAATAGTAATAATAGTAATAATAATAATAATAGTAATAATAATAATAATAATAATAATAATAATAATAATAATAATAATAATAATAATAATAATAATAATAATAATAATAATAATAATAATAATAATAATAATAATAATAATAATAATAATAATAATAATAATAGTAATAGTAATAGTAATAGTAATAGTAATAGTAATAATAATAGTAATAGTAATAATAATAATAATAGTAATAATAATAATAATAATAATAATAATAATAATAATAATAATAATAATAATAATAATAGTAATAGTAATAGTAATAATAGTAATAGTAATAGTAATAATAATAATAGTAATAATAATAATAATAATAATAATAATAATAATAATAATAATAATAATAATAATAATAATAATAATAATAATAATAATAATAATAATAATAATAATAATAATAATAATAATAATAATAATAATAATAATAATAATAATAATAATAATAATAATAATAATAATAATAATAATAATAATAATAATAATAATAATAATAATAATAATAATAATAATAATAATAATAATAATAATAATAATAATAATAATAATAATAATAATAATAATAATAATAATAATAATAATAATAATAATAATAATAATAATAATAATAATAATAATAATAATAATAATAATAATAATAATAATAATAATAATAATAATAATAATAATAATAATAATAATAATAATAATAATAATAATAATAATAATAATAATAATAATAATAATAATAATAATAAAAGAACTAAATTGTTGTAAAATCGGCCCAGAGATTTCACAGAGTACATATTTTGAGGTCCCCAGGATAGAAAAACACAGAGGGTATCTTTATTGACATCTAATACAAAGATCAAAACAATAAGAAACTTCATGCAAACATGTGTCTGTAAATCGATTATTAGAGAGTTATAGAAGTTTCCTCAATAATAATTAAAAGAATTAAATTGTTGTCTGCTGAATATTTGAATGGTATTTTTCTGCATAACAAATAATTAATAATTAATTGAATTATATTGTTGTTGATTGTTTTTTGTTTGTAAAATTTATCCCTTGTAAACGATCATTCTAATCAATTCTCAAGTGCATTATTTGTACACTTATTTCTTCCTCCTCCATTCGTTCCTCCTTTCTTTCTCTTTCTAAGAAGTATGCAGACAATTTCTCATTCCACAAAAAATTTGATAGAGATTTCACTGAAAATAATCCTTTGAGATTCCCTGAAAACACACACACACACACACACACACACACACACACACACACACACACACACACACACACACACACACACACACACACACACACGCACGCACACACAAGAAAAGAAAAGAAAAAGATGTAGGATATTTGTGCATGGGGTTATAGGAGGGTGTACTTCTGTGAACAGCGTAACTCCAGAATCAAAAATTAGTTAAGGTTTAACATCCACCGAAGGTGGATAGGATAGGATAGAAGTTTACGTAGTTAGGGGATTCGGTACGTCGACCAAACTGATATTTTGTACCTATGCCTCCAAGAGGGGCATAGCGGGAGAAAGGATAAGGCGAGAGAAGACAGAGCGGCCGACCAAAAGGAGCCACGACAGTGTAGAGGGCAGGGTACTTACATTTAGCAGCTTGAAACTGAACGGCAATCTAGTACAACCGGCATCCCTCCTACAGTGGTGCGAAACAATCCTCTATGCCGACTCGGAGACACAAGGTTGATGTACGAACTGAACCGTGAGATGGAGATTAGGGGTTCCGATGTAACAACTGCAAGGGCTTAATGTGTTAGTTTCATAGCTTCTGGGAGTGCCATGTTCTCCGGACTCTGAGTTAAAGGCGTGTTCCGGAGAGTCTCAAAGCCAGGTAAGGTCCATGCCACCAAGTTTCAGCTGTAGACAGGTCTTGCGCCTGAAGTCTTCTAGACAATATATCATCCGGTTATCTACCCCTGGTCAAACACCTGAAGCACCACTACCGGCCGATCGCGTCCGTAGCTCACCTCCCTTCTCCACACCTTGATTGGATTTCCTAACGCTCTGTGAGTGTAACAAGGTAACACCGCTCACAAAGCATAAATCTTGCTGTTCACTTGTGCCACTAGTCGACCATACACCTTGAGCTCACTTCGGACATAAGCGTGGATAAATTTCTGATGACATTCCAGAGATTCATCGGCCGTCGAATTGTTCTCCATACCTTCTATTCAGACAACACTACGACCTTCCACGCAGCTAACAAAGAATTACGAGAACTGAACCACATCTTCCAGGAACCAAAGATATCTCAGTTCGTTGCAATCAGTGGGATCACCTGGAAATGCATTACTCCACGTGCTGCTTGATGGGGAGGGTATTGGGAACGAATGGTGGGCACGGTGAAACGCTGCCTGTGAAAAGTTCTAGGACGAAGACAAGTGAACGCGGTGAATATAATATTAACGAGTGTTGAAACTTCCATCAATTCACGCCCCGCACTTCAAAACGAAGCATCAGATGTGTTGACACCTGCGCACTTCTTGATTGGGCTTTGATTAACAACCATCCCCACGGAACCTGAACCATTCCTTTCCAAAAACTTGAAGAAGGAATTCCGACTTCATCAACAGGCCAGAGATGATTTTTGGAAGCGGTGCACAAAGAAGTACCTGTTGGAGATGAGGAGCTTCCACCATGTACGGCAGATGACCGAAAGGGGTGGAAAATTGAAGGAGGGATATCTTGTTCTCCTTCAAGAAGATGTACACCCACGGCACCTGTGGAGGAGAGCCCGCATTGAAGTACTGGTTCCGGGACGAGACGGTCATGTGCAGACCGTGCATCTCCGAGGAAGTGACGGCCACCGACCTGTACTGCTGGTCATCCCCATGGAGATCGACCGGGGTATGGAGGATATCGGGGACGAGTGAAATGTTCTAAGCCTTTGGCCAGGAAGTGGACTATCTTTGTAAAGTTATTTGGGATTAAACATGGCGTGTGTTCGGTTAAAGTCTGTGTGTGCTCGTTTTGTATTAAACCCTATCTCCCAGTCCATTATCATTCCAATACTTCATTCCCGCACACAGAGACATCTGGCAGACTTGTACACCGACATCCCTCATGCCGTCACCGGAGACCGACAACCGGCATCCCTCCTACTGTAGTCCTGAAACGGTGCAAAGGACCGGCTCGGAGAAGGGAGACTGTTCCACTGGAGAACGACGGTGTTTAGCAGGAGCATATCATTCTGTCATGCAGTGACGAGACTCCTGCCGATACTTCTACCCTGAAAGTAACCACCAGATGAGAGATGATATGAAATGATAATGGAGATGAAATGGAAGGGCAGGAAATTCGGGGGATGTAATTAACCTACGCAGTATTCGCCTGGCGGCCCCGGAAAACCCGGGTAGGCCGGCTACGGAAGCGAGCCCGTAATTCCTGAATGCGGGTCACAGACAAAACCGCCTAAGCCATCCCTCTCGTTGTAAATCAATGTAACTCGTCATATAGAGTAGCTACAAAGTAATAATGAACATGTGTTGAGCCTATACGGTTATCCTACTGTCTTGCTGTTGCCAGTTCCACGGCTAGCGGGCGACAAAGATTGAAGATATATCTGTTTTTGTCTCACCGAATCCACCTAGCAAGTATCATACGATTGCTGAGATGTACAGTGATACAATGCTGACAGAGAAGTTCGCTTAATATTTCAGCATGTGTGGGAGAACATACAATGTTTATCGCACAATCTGAACCTTAAAACCTTAAACTGGAAAACAGTTCGCTTACATAGCTATCGTTTATATACACACAAAACAAAATGATTCAAATTAGATGCGTTCCAAGAAAGAAGGTGTTTGCTACAATTAAACAAAATAGTGACATTTCAACGAGTTGTGAATATAGTTTCTATTTTAATAATGCCATATTTTATACTGCCTGTAATGGACTTTAAACCAATTTTTGTTTCATTAAAATACTTAATAAATACAAAAGACATTAATGTGTGCTTATGAAGCATTTTTGCACCATGAATCTATATACTAATGTTATGCATTGTGCACAGAAATGTTAGTCCTGCAGCAACTATATCGCTTCTTTCAAGCAGAAAGTTGCGACCATCATTGGTTTTCCTATATTTGAACCCAAGAGATTTCAGAATATTATGCATAGAAGATACAGAATCCGTATATTCTATTTTCCCCCTCATTAAATTGGTCAGCATTTTGGCATTTGGATATTCATCCTGGTCACATAAATCACAAATTGTTCTTCGTAAAACATACTTTTGAAAATTCTCTAAGTTGGTAACACGTTTTTTAGCTGCCCGATGTTTCCCTGGAGATCTAAATATGAAAACTTCTCCTAAGACGTTTGCTAATCCAGTGTTTCTCAAACTCTTCTGCCTCAAGGACCCCCTAATCATCTAAAAACTTGTTTGCGGACCCCCATAGTTTGGCAACTCAATTTATATGAACGAGTAAACTTAAGGTTGAATTTTATAATTGGAATTTAAATAATTACTGTATGTCTAATTTAATACATTTTCTTGTATATTAATAATAAATTAAAAAATTAAAATAAAACCAAATAAAATAAACTTGTGAATAAAATGTATTTTAAATAAAAAATATGTATTTTACATTGTATTTATTAAAATTCATTATTTTTTACTATGAAGTAAACCTGATACAAGTTTGCCTAGTTAGATTTTCACTTAACCTTAGCCTTACATCAGTAAAAATTTGAAATACCACACTCTTTGGATTATCCAAGGGTTAATAACATTAGGCACATGTTATAAAAATGAACTTGTTTTTTTTTTTTTTTGTTTTTTGTTTTTTGTTTGTTCCATTTATACCCCGCCTTTAACTACTATGGTCATATCGGCGGCCGTTCTCCTTTGGAACATACCGAAGGTGTTAACTCATTATCTTTTGGTTTTTTTTTTAAATCATTACATCACGCACACATTCACACTCTCACATTCACTCTGTGGAAGATGGGGAATTATCTTGGACGTAGAAAAATCCCTACCCCCACCGCCGGGAATCGAACCCGAGACCCCTAGCACGGTAGGCAGGTGCTCTACCGACTGAGCTATGGGGCCAGCCGAAAAATGAATTTATTTTCCATGTAAAGAAACCATTTTTATACATAAAAAAGTTATTCATAATGTTCTGAATCCACCACTTCACCATTTCAACAAAATTAGCATTGGGTTACTGAAAAATATCAGTTTATGTGGAAAAAGCTTGAAACATTGTTTATTGTAATGTGTTAGTGTGAAAAATGAAATTTTTTTTTGATCGAATAAGCTCAGTTAAGCTGGGCTTTAATGTTGGTGATTTTTACTCTTAAGTCAGTTTCTACATTGGTAAGTCTGTTTCTCTTCAATGGCTTGATGTTACACAACACTGAAAATGTTTGCTCGCACAGATAGGTGGTTGGGAAGGGCACAATATACTTAAGTCCTTTGGTAGCAAGTTCATTAAATTCACTCTGCACCAGAAACCAAAATTTTGCAAGTTAATTTTACTGGTATACAAACCTTCCATCCTTTGCTGTCAAATAGCTCTATTAGTCGGTCCTCACCTTTTTCCGAAAGGCTATCAATGCTGCCTAAATCTTTTTTTCTGGAAAGAATACTTTATTCACTCATTCTGATCATCTGCCGGTGCTGGAAAGTACTTCCTCAATGTTATTTATAAGGCCCAGGTGTTAGAACTATGGCTTCTTCAATCTTTTAGGCGAAGTTTCTTCTGAAATTGTTCCAAAACAGGAAAGGAGCCTAAGGAGTTCTTTTCTAAACGAACTTTCAACACTTGAAGTTTTTCTGTCATTGCTTCAATTTTCTCATGAACCGTGAAAACATCTGGTTTTTGTCCTTGCAATTTTTGGATTAGTTCATTTAAGTGTGAGAAGATGCTAGCTAGAAATGTCACTCTGCACAACCGTTCAAAGTCACACAGTCGTTTACTAAGGGGAAACTTTTCGTGCTTGCTGTCTTCAAAAAATAGCCTCACTTCATCACGTAATACAAAAACTTGCAAAGAAACATTTCTATAAGAAAGCCAGCGAACGTCTGTGTGCAAGAACAGTTGTTTATGTTCGCTTCCCATTTCTTCACATAGTTTCTTGAATATCCGTGAGTTAAGATGACGGGAATTAATGTAGTTCACAATTTTAACCAACTCTTCTAATGTTTCCTTCAAATAAGGTGGACCTTTTTTACAGCCAGCGCCTCTCTATGCATCGAGCAATGAGTCTACTTAATCTCAGGGTTGACAGTTTGAAATCGAGCTTTCAAACCAGTGTTTTGTCACACAACGCTTCGACTCCGTCAGTGCTTACGCCTACAAACTTTCCACACAATACCTTGCTTTGAAATAAATCCATCAAGTGTCTTCAAGACATCCTCAGCAGTGTTATGCAAGATTTCCCTACAAAACAATAGGTTTTCAGAAAGCCCTTCCTCGTGTTCGTAATGTACAAAAGCTAACAAATGAGACTTGTCAGCGAAATCAGTACTGATCAAATAATTAGGACATTTTGAGACATATAAACAATTCTACGTTTAACTGAATCATTTGATAGTGGGACTGTGATCAGCTTTTTGGTAGCTGAGTCACCTATCTTTATGCTATACATCTTTTTAGCTGCTGGCAATATTAATTCCTCTGCAGTATTATAAGGCTTGCCAATTTTACCAATGAGTAACGCTACTTCATAGGAAGTTAGTGTTGCTTTTTTACTACTGGTTCCAGAAGAAATTTCTTCTATTCTAGATTTACTCATTTTAATCTCTTTACTTTTTATTTTAAGATAATCAAGCGTCTTATCAAAGCAATCCGGATGTTTCGTCTCTAAATGTCTTCGCGGCTTAGCAGGCTTCATTGCATCATTGGACAGTATATCATAACACAAAACACATTAAAGTTTTTGTTCATCTTCGCTTCCAGCTCGAACAAATCCGAAACTTAAATATTCTTCGCTGTATTTTCGCAGATTGGCAGAACAGCAACTAGTTAAACTACATAGTAGGCTCACTACTACAACTTGTCTCTTGATCGCCAATTATTGTAGGCTTACCTTTAATTGATCCAGTCTGTAATCAACTATTCATGTTGAACGACGCGAATAAATTCTCACGATTCAGAATTACAAACAATCAGAACAGTCAAACACTATCATCACTGGCTTCAACGCTGCGAGGACGACTGGTTTGTTGCGCGTGCGTACGTGTAGCCGTGTCAGTGACAGCGCTGACTCAGACCTCCGCGCGCAGACTAGGCTGACTTCACCAGCACCCCAACTAACCGCTCACGCTCAGTACGGTTACGTCGCTGGTGTTATAACACTGCACTACACGCTCCCAACTGTTACATCAGCTGCGTTACATCAATACGACATAGCTGCATAAAAATGTTAAGTAAAACGTATGTAGTTTGGCATCGAGCATATAAGTGACTCAGTAAATACACTTCTAGTTTTTCTATGGTTTTAATTAAACATAACTTGACTTAAGGGACCCCCTCGCGGACCCCTGAGGGTCCGCGGACCACACTTTGAGAAGCACTGTGCTAAGCGGTATATTTACTAACTTTGAAAAGCACGTGTGCGTTCTTAAAAGATCACCACTTTACTGAATGCAAGGTACAAAATGCAACTGCAGAATGGTACGTGTGTGCTTTTCTTCACTGACAGTTAACTATTTTCTTTCTAGTCAGGCGCCTTATCTTTCCATATCTCCGAAACCAGATGTGCTACAAACATAGGGCTTGGACATTAATCCTCAGGAAACATAGCTCTGTAGCATGGTAAAAACAAAATAATTCTTCAACTGGTATATTTAGAGCGCCCAAAGAAATTATCCACATGGTTCGGCAAAGCGAGGCAGTATGCGTGCTTAACTGTACAGGCCACGTCGTGGCTCAGTGGTTAGACCGCTTGGCTCTCACCAAGGCGGCCCGGGTTCGATCCCAGGCGACCGCAAACTGAGATTTGTGGTGGACAACACGGCGCTGGGGCGGGTTTTCTCCGGGACCTCAAGTTTCCCCCGCCATCTCATTCCACCGGTGCTCCATCTTCATCTCATGTATCATCAGTGTCACCGCCTGCGGTGCCGTATGTAGTAAAAGTGGGCGTTAAACACTACACATTTCATTTTAACTGTACAACGTTACACGCACCGGATGGCTAGTAGCCATAGAACAGCCACGCCTAGCCGCGCCTTCATTCCTAATTTGTAGCTACCTTAGTTGTATAACTGAAACGGCTTTTTTTTTAATTTGCGTCCTTCAACGTTAAGTCATGTCGGACGATGAATGAAATGGGTGAAATGATGCTCAAATGAGTCCGGGGTCCACGGAACTTAGAGCTACCCAACATTCGTCTCTCAGGATAAGGGAAAACCCAGGTAAAAACCTTATACAGGTAACTCAACCCCGGAAAAAACCTTATCCAGGGAACTCACCCTAACCGAGATTGGAACTCGGGACCTCTTGAACGTTAGGCAGACACGCTACCATCTACGCTACCGAGGCGGGAACGTCTTTCTGGTGCTATATTTCAGATAGATGCGCGTTATGCAAATTGACATACAAATATAGCATAAAATCAAAAGTTCGCGCGCCATATTACATCGCAATCGAGAAGGCTGGCAGACAATTAGCATTAAAATATTCATAATTAAAATATAATGCAGTAAGTGAACGTATAAAGTTATTTATTTTTGATGATGTAAAGATATATACATAAGGTACACATTTTTTTTTAATTGTGGAAGATCCGCTGCTTTGACAGAGGTAATACAATTATAAATGCAGATTTCTCTGCAGGGCCAATGTTTTCTCCACCGAAACATGGTGACGTCACGGGTAGTATAACAAAAACATAAGTTGTTACACATAACACTTGCTCTGACGAAGTGAGCTTAAAATGAATTACGTAAAAGTTCTCCGTTTTGTGCAGGGGTGTGGCTTTGAGAAATGGAAAGGAGCAGTTAGTGACGATCCAGTGAAAATGCCTCGTTCTTTTATCAACTTAACCCTCGCTTGGTATCAGCTCTGGAAAAATATTATGTCTGGGGTATTTTTTTTCTAACAACTACAAAATATTTCCACAAAAACATTAATGACTTAATTATGAGACCAAAGCATAATTTTTAAATTAAAACTCCATTGTTGTAAGCCATATACGTTATGTACTTACCAAGTCTGAAATATGAAAACATCAAGTGTTTTAATTCCAATTACATAGCCCGCCTCGGTAGCGTGGTGGTAGCATGTCTGCCTCATGTTCAAGAGGTCCCGAGTTCAAATCTCGGTCAGGGTAAGTTACCTGGATAAGGTTTTTCCAGGGGTTTCCCTTATCCTGAAAGATGAATATCGGGTAACTCTAAGGTCAACGGACCCCGGGCTCATTTGAGCATCATTTCACCCATTTCATTGATCGTCCGATATGACTCAACGTTGGAGGACGTAAATTACACAAAAAAAAACCACACACACATACATATTTACTATTTTAACAACAAAATGTTCAGTTACCTCACACTATATAACAACACTGTAATTAATAAAAATGATGTGCATTATCATTTTATAAAAAGTCCTTTTATAAATAAACTTCTCATTCTCCACTTGAAATGAACACTCATTTGCACAACAATTTTACTCTTGCATGTTATTTATGACATTCATCACATTGTTTATTCACTTTCTGGTCCTTTGACCTTGGGCAGGAATCGCAGCTTTTTGGTTCCAGATTTGGAAAATGAAATGTGTAGTGTTTAACGTCCGCTTTTACTACATACGGCACCGCAGGCGGTGACACTGATGATACATGAGATGAAGATGGAGCACCGGTGGAATGAGATGGCAGGGGAAACCGGAGGTCCCGGAGAAAACCCGCCCCAGCGCCTTGTTGTCTACCACAAATCTCACTTTGCGGTCGCCTGGGATCGAACCCGGGCCACCTTGGTGAGAGCCAAGTGGTCTAACCACTGAGCCACGGCGCGGCCTTCCAGATTTGGAACATCTGCATCCTGGTCCTTGTTGGTTGCGGTTTAGAAGATCCTTGAAACCAGCTTCAGTTATTGCTGAACGAATGCGTTGTGCTCTGCACTGGGGGGAAAGAATTTGTTTCTCAATTTGAGGTTTGATTAGCTCTTTTCCCAGTTCTGATAGGAATTCTCTTCTAGCATTTTTACCTCTTATATTATGTAAACATTTACAGTACAGGACGTAAGCAGGCAGGCTAAGTCAAGTATATCAAGAAATAGAGCAAGTGACCACCTTCTTGTTCCATGTTTCAATGAATAGTGCCTAGCCATTTTAACAGTATCAGCACCTGACTTTGAGTTGTAGAACATTATCACTTAAGGTTTTTTTTTTTTTTTTTAATTTTTCACGTCTAATTTCCACAAAACCCAATTGCTAACTGCAGGCACGAATTTATAAGTAAATTTCCGGGGGAGGGGGGGTTCAAAAAATCTACGTTGAATTATTTGCTTTTAATAAATAATTAATCACGAATGTGCTTTTATCATGTTAGTAACAAATAAAAACACACGTAATATATTATATTCACATGACTTTCTCCACAGAAGCTTCTACAAATTGTTCTTAGAAAAGTTTGTTTTTGTCTTATTTCTTTGAATAAAGTCTGTAGAAAGGCCTTGCACATTGCACATTTTTTGTTCTTATACCTGGGATAAAGTGATATAAGCAGTAATCAGATATTTTAAAAAACCACTGATTGATGCATTTGAAGTATGAGTTCTCCTTGAATGAAAAAAGGAATAGAAACTTATACGTTAAAAATTACTTACCTTTAAATATCTGGGAATTCTAATCAACAAATTATAATACATCGGAATTGGTTAACTTTGCAATACTTTATTGTAATTGACATTATTTGTGTATTTTGACAAGTTCTACAGCTGCTGTGCAGTAACTGTTCGTTTATCTCTTAAATAACTTCATGTCTGCCTGAGAGTGAATAGAGACGTTAAGATGAGAAGCTTGAATAAACTTTTTCTATTTATTTTAAACTAAGTTTTATTTCATATATTTGTTAAACGTTTGAAATGATAATTCATTTGGGGGTCCGGAACCCCTGGACCCCCCTTAAATACGTCCCTGCCTAACTGTGTTTGTATTTTATAATAATTTCTTACAACAATGCACGTCTATGTATTGTCTACGAATTTGTAACAACAACAATGAAGTTCAGAAGGCGCATTGTTGCCAAGTTTTAATTATTGTAGTAATTTTGTAATATAAATTGAAAATCACATTTTGTATACCTGGGGTATTTTCTGACCCTGTTACAAAAAATTGAAAGTACTGTGCTACCGACCGTCACATTACCATAAATATTTTCACCATTTATAATCAAAATACACAAAACGCATATCTGGAAGATGAGAAGTCTGCGCTCACATTAAAAGAGTTTCTACGTAATTAAAGCAGCCTTGGGGTCTATAAAAGCCCCAGACACCAAGTAAGGGTTAATGACTTTGTGTTCTTAGGAGAATATTAAAATCTATAAGAGGCGACTTTTAGTTCAGTTTATTTAATACCAGTAAAAACAGCATTGCCTACTGCTTTCTTTCATATATGTTCAGATAGACAGCGCTTGCGTTAATGTTCTTGACTCGTGCCAGTGATGCATCCCTCCTCTGTTCCTCTAACTTCTACGTCGTTATGTAGGCTAATATTAGAAGAGACAGGGAAAGGCGTTTGAAGAGCTGGCAATGGAGTTCTTTCTCTTCTAAGGAGCAGGAGATTGTTCAAAGGAAACAAGGCACTTAAAATGAAGAAAGTGTGAAGCTGATTGGCGTTTTAAAGGGGTTTTCTGAAGAAAGAAGTCAATATGTAATGTACGGACTAGACTTGAGTCTATGAGACTCTAAGAAGGGAACTTCTTAAAGTCTATACTTTCCATATGCAGTAAACCTCTCTGTAACGGAACGATATCGTTCCGACATTTATTTTCCGTTTACACAGGTTTCCGTCTTACAGAGTTTTGTGTCTGAATATACAGAAATTAAGAAGTAGTCGCACAGGTTTCCAGTAAAGGAATGATATAGAATTAAGTGTAAATAATAATAATAATAATAATAATAATAATAATAATAATAATAATAATAATAATAATAATAATAATAATAATAATAATAATAATAATAATAATAATAATAATAATAATAATAATAATAATAATAATAATAATAATAATAATAATAATAATAATAATAATAATAATAATAATAATAATAATAATAATAATAATAATAATAATAATAATAATAATAATAATAATAATAATAATAATAATAATAATAATAATAATAATAATAATAATAATAATAATAATAATAATAATAATAATAATAATAATAATAATAATAATAATAATAATAATAATAATAATAATAATAATAATAATAATAATAATAATAATAATAATAATAATAATAATAATAATAATAATAATAATAATAATAATAATAATAATAATAGGATAATTATGTACTTGTACTATATTTTCAACTTGCACACAATAATTGTAGTTTATCGCCTAGTTCCTCTGTATATTATCAGTTTTCCCTTTCCAATCTGCAACTACATCGACATAATTTGCTTCACCACACAAAACATTCAAAGCAATGATATGGCGATGTTTGAAACTCTCGAAGTATCCATTGGAAGCTCTAAAATTGTCTTTGCCTAATTTGCTTGCTGTCTCTAAAGCTCTGAGTCTTACAAATCTGAGTTTTCGCCACTTTAAACAACACAATTAATTCTTTAGCTGGACGTTTTTTATTCTCGTGTTCTTCAATAACTTTATTTTTTCCTCCAGTGATGTCTTATGTTTAGAATTCATTTTGCAGAATTTGTGTACACACAAACCATGTTTTTAAAAATCATCGAAGTTCGCAGTTTTCTTCCGCTCGTACTTTATTAGTTGTAAGAACGAAACTGAGAATAAATACACTACAAAACAGCTGTACCCTTACCATGTGTGTTGGAAGAGGGTTGAGAGAGCTAATGGTTTGTTTTCCCTTTTCCTCGAAAGATTACAGTTTATGACTTTATGGTTCATGGAGCTTCGGTGCAAGTATAGTCGTCCTAAAAATTATTGCACTTTTTAAAAAATTTACGTTTTTTACATATAAAGTAGGGGAGATGCGCCCAGTACCGCATACCTAAGCTTTTTTCAAAATTCAAAGAAAATGTAGTGGAGAACAAGGAGCGTGTTACTGTTAATATGAAACTGATAACATACAGACACAGTATTAGTAATAAACATTCATGAACGCGAGTCATGTTGACTGTTAAAAACTAAAGTAAATATTAGTGATGACTGCGCATCTCAAAAAGTGTTTCCCAGTACCGGACAGACGTAAATAAATACATATTTCTAAATAAAGGAAAAGGAACTGCATAATAAATCACAAGATAATTATTCTTATCTTAACTATTGTATTTTTGAGATAAAAACAGAACACAGTAACACAGCAAAATAAAAATGTCCTAGACCTGATGAAACATTTTTTTAAACACAGTGATTAGATTTATAGAAATCAATGTTCTCTTGTCCTGTACATTTAATGTGTCCAACTCTTACACGATACACACTGAATCCAAGCCTCGTCTGTGATTTCTAAGGAAATGATACATGCTGTTAGAACACTTCAATCAACACTGGTTTTGGTTCCAACATTTAATTTTCTTTTAGTCTTCTAAGACTCTCCACTATTTCCAGTTTCTGTTGGTACAGAGTTAGAGCTAGGTACTCTATTTATAGTTTTATTAATGTTAGTCTTGTGTCCCTTTGCTATTGGTTTTTTGTTCTGTTTTTGTGCCTTTTCTTGCAACATCAACTTACACAGAGTCGATGTTAATGTTTCAGCAATATATATATTGCTACTCCCAAGCTCATTGATCTTTCTATCAGGGGCGGTTCCTCCATAAGGTTGCAGGTTTGCGCTACACCCATTGATTCTGAATATACAACAGGTGCATTTTGCACATTAAAGATGTACTTGTTTGCATTGTTTTATATACAAACATGTTTCAATTACGCTTATCGTCTGTAGCTGCCCATGACCGCAGAAGTCGAAATAAACAGTGATTAGCTGTAGGTGCCGCAGGTTTGCAGTGAAGAGTTAACCTAAGATTTCGCCCAAATGTAGGCTCTCTGAGGGGGTTGCGGGAAGGTGAAGAGATGGGAGTGGCTTCTTATACATTGCTTAAATGGAGGTTTATAAACCCAGCTCCTCCTACTCTTAGCAACGGCTATAGCGTGACCTTCAAGCTTAGCTTTTGTGTGCTCTGCTTTTCGAACACAGGGAGAATTTAATTAAATGCATGGAGGTTATTCAGAAGAGAGCTCTGTTAAACAACAACGCCACACTTGTTCAGGCTTCTGGGTTTATGGCCACTTTGAAAGATTATAATTTTGTATTCTGGCTGTCTTTCTTCTACAAGATCATGCCACATGTGGACATTTTGTACAATCAGCTGCAGAAACGAGACTGCAATGCAAAGTTTGCCATCGCCCAGCTAAACGCATTGAAAAGGGAAGTGCAAAAGGTAAGAAATAGCGTGGATATTGAGGAACACGAAGAAACTGCAATTAAGAGGAGAAGAATAGAAGATCATGATGTGAAAAGAAGAGAAGCTATTGAAGTATGTAACATTGTTAGAGAAGCAAAGGACAGATTTAGCTTCACGGGGCATCTGGTAGCCTCGACTTTGTTTCATCAAGAAAATTTCTAAGACATTTCCAGAGGATTCCCTTAGAGAAACAATAAGGTTCTATCCTTTTATCATTGGAACAAAAATTCGTAGAGAACTGACTGTAATTTACAGTCGAGAGGAATTTCGTGGAATGTCCGGCGCTTTGTGCTTGATGGACTTCAATAAGGAAAACAATTTATGTACTGCATTCAGCGAATATGTCAAACTCCTCCGAGTACTGTTAACTATAAAAATGTGTACCGCTGAAGCAGAATGCTGTTTCTCAACTTTAAAAAGAATAAAAACTTTCCTTAGGAACACAATGTCACAGGACCGATTGTCAGCATTAGCAATGCCTTCAATTGAGAAAGGTTTTGTTATGAAGATCAGCGACTTCAACGCAAAAGTTATCGATAGATTCGCCAGGTCTAAGGAGAGTACAGCAGAGAATCTGTAAAAATAGGTGAGTCATTACTACTCTGTATTTTATTTTTCATTTATGCACCACCAATAATTTAACCCACCAGCCGCCACTGCTTTCTATCACATTCTTTATTGTTTGTTTCATATTTTCTTCTAACCATTTTCCTTTCTTTTTGGCCTCAATGTTGACAGGAATGTCTATAAACAAAAAATAATCTAATGTCGGTACAAGTTCAGGGGATAAAAATATAACTTCCCGTACGGTACTGGGAAAATTGCTATCATACGGTGAAGAGCAACTCACACGTACGTATATATAACGTCATAGCACGGCCCGATTCTTTTAAACCGACACTGTATTTTGTGTTTGTGTAGTCTACTTAATACCAAATAATATGACTACAAATACTTGCTTAGTTCTTCACCGGACTAGGCAGCAGTAATGTCAGCAAGTTATTAACAGCACAACTCCAATTCACTATACGACTTCTCTGAACAATAACTTCTGATTCAACGGTCAAAGAGGAGAGAGAACTTCCCGTTGGTAACAAAGATAGTTGTCTAAATACACACCATGAGCTTCTACCACAGATTAATACTTCTACTAACTATCGGCAACTACGTGATACTGACACCTTGCGGTACTGGGCGCATCTCCCCTAATACGTTTTAATCAGGTTATTTGTGCAAACGGTTCCCGAAAAATATTTCCGTTTCCGCGTTAGGTAGTTCTCCGGATTAGAGTATAATTTCACATGGGAGATAGCTCCATTCCGAAATTTATTTTCAACTTTTTTTTTTCAGGTTTCTGGCATATAAGGGGCCCGCTTTAGGTTTTACTGTACTTAAGGAAATAAAATAGCACATAGTTTATATAGTCCAATATTTTCAAATATGTAGTTACTTTGCCTGCCACTGTAGCACGATGCTAGCGCGTCTGCCAATATTCAAGAGGTTCCGAGTTAGAACCTCGGTCAGGGTGAGTTATGTGGATAAGAATTTTTCCTCCGGGCTATTACTCCTCCGAAAGAAGAATATGGGATAAATCTAAGCTCTATGGACCCCGAGCGCATTTAAGCATCATTTCACCCATTTCATTGATCCTCCGATATCACTTGAGCTGGAGGACGTTAATTAAAAAAAAATCGCATCACTAGCAACCAGGTTAAGTCGATTCGGTTTTGCCGAACTTAATCTTCTTCCGAACGCGCGCTTACATTACTTAGCTAGTTTAGATTCCATTGAAACCACCAGCTCTATTTATCTTCTGCTCACACTCTCTCAGGGTTATTTATTTAAAACCTAACAGGTGAACGGCATTTGACCTGTGCGCGATTGGGTGTGCCATAGCCGGCTTTGCTCCTACATAAACCCCGCGCGTAAAGCATGATGGAAATGTACATAATCGGCTAAACAAACTCTATATCGGGAGAATTCATTCTGATGTAAACGATTAAGCTGGGCCACCGTATTGTTTCCGATTTCATTTCTAATATTTTGTTTTAGTTCTCCCAATGTATGAGGATTTGTCTCGTAAACTTTGTCTTTCAAATTATCCCAAAAGTAAAAACCACACACTGTTAGATCGGTGGAGCGAGAAGGCGATACACCAGCACTAATCACTCCATCTTCAAACACTTCCCTAATTTTATTAATGGGCTCCTCTGCTGTATGGACAGTAGCACAATCTTGTCGAAACATTTCTCTTCTTCTGTCAGTTCATGATAAAATGTGGTCAAAACGTTATTTCGGTACCCCTCTGCAATTACAGTGTACTCGTTATTGACCAATTATGCGTCTAGCGCTAACAATAAAACAAAGTCCAACTTTTCGATCATAGTGAGGGATCTCTTGAACGCGATGTGATTTTCAGAGGTCCAATAACGACTGTAATGAGTGTTAACTCGACCACTGAGATGGAACTACGCCTCATCGGAAAAGAACAGAAGCTGTAGATCAATTAAACTGTCATTCGGTGATGAAAGAAACTATTCACAATAGTGCATTTGTGATACTGGATTGCCTTGTTTTAAAGCAAGGACACTTGTACACTTATACAGTTTTAGTGTATGTTTGCTCTATGTACAAAAGACTCTGAAATTGCCACTGTTGTGCTAATTTTGGGATCGAGAAGTTCAAAACATGCATCTATGTTGTCTAACGTTTCTTCTTTTTTCACTATACGTTTAAACTTCAACGTTTTTTTTTTTTTTTTTTTTTTTTTTTGCCTCAGAACCAGTGGTTTCGAATTTATTCACAATCTCGTAAATTGCAAATCTGGAAGGAGGCACTTCACCAGGAACATTTGAATATACTCTGTGCGAACACGGCTAGCCGATTCCCATTTATAATAACTTTTATACACGACAATGTGTTGCTCTAGAGTCAATTGCCAGTTCATTTTGGTGGCCGGTACAATTCTTCAATGTGGAGTGCACCCCACTATTGCCGCCACACAACGGCAGCCAGTAGTTGGAGAATCCAGTGAAGTCGCGGGGGAGGCGAAACGCCTTTTGCTGCGTTAGGTTTTAAATGAAGAACCCTGAAGACTTCAAAAGAAATTTGATATTAAGATTTCAATAGCAGAAAAGTTTTGAAGTCACCGAACTCCCCCCAAAAACATTTTATAAAGAAAGGTCCACATGTGTGAACATAGCTAAAAATGAAAAGTTGGAGAAAAAATACAAATTTGGTACATTGGTCTTCCCAGTTTGCGCTGCCCCAACGCTTTATATAGAAAGTTGTTTTTAGTTTCCATACCACGCACATGTTAGGCAGAGTAGGTACCGCTTTTTACTCAAAAATTTGATATCGAGATACCAGTACATTATACATGTTTTGAGGTCCTCTGAATAGAAAACATTTTCATAAGAAATGAGTGAATATGTTGTGTGCCCATGGCTCAAAAATAAAAAGTTGGTTAAATATCAAACTTAAGATTTAAGTTCAGCCTCTTCCAAGAATGTGACACGATTTTCAAGAAACCCTTCCTATCCAGACTATCCTTTACAGGGAACACATTTTTAATATTGTTTTCTCAAAAATAGCCCTATTGATGTTGATGAAAATACCACAAGTTAAAGCTATTTTAAGATAACCATACTGCATAAAATGTAATCTCGTAAAATGACACAATTTATGAAAAATACATTTTTTTGTGTTGGAGTGAATCATTTCTGAGATATTCCTTGTTATTTGCGGAATTTTCCAATACATATACTTTTCTCCAATGGAAAGTCGTTATCCATTTTCTTATATCCTGGATATGGTAAGAAAATTAAATTTTGAAGTCATCACATAGCGGCCAGCTCTTCAAAGGTTTGATTATTATTACTTAAACTTACTCTCTACCCACATTCCCTTGCTCCTACAGGAAAATTAGCAAAAACATGTTTATCTCGATTAAGTACCTATATTTATAGTGAGTGGTGTTCTCGACAGCAAGATCATTTGGCCCGCCTATATTTTTCAGGTTTTTTTGAAAATGATTTTTCCATCACATTCAATGTTGAAAACTCTTTCAAACGATGCATCTTTCAACCAGTTCTAATGAAATTTGAAATGCATAATCCCAAAATGCAAGCAATTAGTCATACATTTATCTAGTTTTGCAGAAAAAATGTGTAAGATGTATATATAAGGTAAATAGAAGAGAATCATGTAGAAATGTTTTTGTAGAAAACAAAATCCTAACAGTAGTATCTCTATACGTTTTTAAAGTAATAATGTTTGTAATTAGCAAGGATGAAATGGGTAACTTAAATAAACATTGTCACAAACATGAAACAAGGACACAAAATAATTACCACAGAATAACTTTAAATAAGAAGTCAACAGATAAAGATCCCTTAATAATGGGAAAATTATTATTTAATAAACTACCAAACTCACTAAAAACAAAAAAAGGTAAATTATTTAAAAATGAACTAAACAAGTTTCTAATACAAAAATGCTTGTATAGACTGGACGAATTGTAATTAAATGTATATAACTGTTTATTTTGACGTATCCGACAACATGTAAGTGTTATTATGGATGAAAATAAATTATTATTATTATTATTATTATTATTATTATTATTATTATTATTATTATTATTATTATTATTATTATTATTATTATTATTATTATTATTATTATTATTATTATTATTATTATTATTATTATTATTATTATTATTATTATTATTATTATTATTATTATTATTATTATTATTATTATTATTATTATTATTATTATTATTATTATTATTATTATTATTATTATTATTATTATTATTATTATTATTATTATTATTATTATTATTATTATTATTATTATTATTATTATTATTATTATTATTATTATTATTATTATTATTATTATTATTATTATTATTATTATTATTATTATTATTATTATTATTATTATTATTATTATTATTATTATTATTATTATTATTATTATTATTATTATTATTATTATTATTATTATTATTATTATTATTATTATTATTATTATTATTATTATTATTATTATTATTATTATTATTATTATTATTATTATTATTATTATTATTATTATTATTATTATTATTATTATTATTATTATTATTATTATTATTATTATTATTATTATTATTATTATTATTATTATTATTATTATTATTATTATTATTATTATTATTATTATTATTATTATTATTATTATTATTATTATTATTATTATATCTTTCTTTGAAGCCGTTTTTGACTTATTACTTTTTAAAGCTGTATAAAACTTAAAACATCCTAGAAATTTCAATTAACAGAATTGAAAATAATGAATTAATGCTAATAAAACAAAATTACCTGTATGATAGATTTGTGCATAATAATCATGGAATTTAAAAAAGCTGTTATTTTTAAAATTGTAGCACATTTAGAATTTGATACAGAATCCATGTTTATAATGTAATAACTGGGAAACTATAAAAGATATCACTCAAATGAAAACCCTTTAATTTTGAAAGACAAAATTATAAATAAATTTTCACTTAGAGTGGGTAAAAATTTTAGAAAACCGTATTTTAAATTGTGCACGAAGACTGTTAATTACTAAATGATAATTTATAGATCTGTATCAAAATTTGTTTACTTCTGTGTTGTGAATATTATTTTAAAGCGACGCAGAATCCAATATGTAAGTGGAAATTCAAAAGAGATAAATAACAGTTTATTGAATACATAAACAATATTTATTGCTAAGTTATGTGTCTCAAACTTGAATGTTCATATTGTAAACTAAAGAGAGGCGAAAAAGAGACAGATAAACGGATGGTCTTATGCCGCTGAATGTGGAGGGAACTTCATAGGTTTCTAGCCTATATTAACACTCATTAATTTTTTCTCTACCAATCAACAGCCTAAGAGCATTCCGTTCAAGTACCTCTGTATCCCTCTTTCCGGCCTCCTGCATATATATAACAGGATCATTCTAGTTTGAGATAGATTACAGTTAGATTCCTATGGCTATGGTGTATAGCCACACTGTGGCAGAAGTATATCTCACTATGATATATAGCACCACACAAGAGAAGCAGAAAGATGAAATGACCAGCAATTCTTGGCGAGGGACCTTCTCTTTCAAGGTATGATATTCTTTCATGTGCAAATAATTATGAGACGAATGACTACTTATCTTATGAGGGAAGTTATGCAAAGGAGTTTACTTCTAGGGGATGACGAGTATATTGCTTTTTGGTTAGAAATCAGGAAAAGGTGAATCAGCAGTTCGGCTAGGTAGAGTGCAGCTTTTTTATTAAGAATATTAATGATTTCAAAATATGTAATCAGCCTAATGAGAGGTCAATTCAAATGAGGTGTGATTAAATCCAAAGTAGAAAGGATAGTGCTCTCGGGAGACCTTGTACCAAGCAAAATATCCACTAAAATAATCACTCACGATCTACTGGCACATGAGTCTGAGTTTAGGGCAGGTGCCCTTGCCACTAGTTGGTCAGAAATACTCTCTTAACGTAGGAAAGCTTAATGGCTCTTCTGCATGTTACTAAGCCTCACTTTAGAGCTCAGACATTTTCTTAAATGTTCCCGCCGTTTTCACTATTCCCTCTTATAAGTCTACCATTCATCCTGTGAAAAGCGGAATAATTACCCCCCCCTTTTTTTACTTTTGTGACCTGCGTCCCTCGTATTTTCTTAACATCACCTTAAATTAAAAACCTAACTACACATTGTTGCCATTTCTTGTGAGAAATGCTGAGCCAGCACTTATCTCACTTATTATTGTCATTTGGCGGTTCGGTGAGCAATGAAGACAGACGAAGTTTACTTTAGTGTAGGCAGTTGATCTGCTGTGTTGTTATTTGAGTGAAGTTAAGCTATTATGCCTAAACGAATATGCTCCTCTTCTAATTTAAAGGAAAAATATTCAATATTATGTTCACTCCATTCCAATGCTATGTTAATACCTACCACATACAGAAAGTGCTGTTCAGTTAATCACAACCTTTTCAGGCATCTGAATATAAAACTGCAGGTATTTGATTTATTGCTCATATTTCATTATCCTTTATTCAAATCTCATAAATGTGATAGGTATAGTTTTAATCATATTAACTAGCTAAACAGAGATAAATTGACATTTTCATGCATGACACTTCATGCGGAATTCGAAAGCAATTGGAATAAGTAATATTTACTGCTTATCACATTTGTAGAAGAAATTGAAACTTGTAGAGCAGTTCTTACTTCTTAGCTTTTGGAATATTCAGATTCAGATTTTTTTCACCATTTGCAAAAAATTTTTACAAGGCTTCGTCAGAAATACATTAAACATAAATAAGAACTGTACAATAATTTACATACATTAGTACTATAAATCTTCATATTGCATGACTAACTACTATTGACATGTGATATTTTATACTCTTCAATTGAATAGAAGGCATTTTTTAACAGGTATGTCTTAATTGCCTCAATTTTCTTCACCTCTGAATTTATTTCCTTGATGAGGTGAGGTAAATGATTGTATAAATCTTTTGCATTGTTTTCAATACACTTGTTACCTAGCGTGCCTCTTAGTGTGTTTCTAAAATAGCTCAGTTTTGTTCTTGTGTTATGCCTGTGAATATTAGTATTCTTTTCCTCTTTGTGCATTCTTACTATATACTTAAGAGAAAATATATATATAAAGTAGGGTAGTGTAAGTATTCCAAGATTTTTAAAACTACTTTTGCATGAGTTTCTTCTTGGAATTTTTTTAATTAATCTTATGGCTCGTTTCTGTAACCTAAATATTCTTAACCTCTGTTTCTTTCCTGCTGCTCCCCAAGATAAACCCATAATTTAGATGAGAGTGTATAAAAGCATAATATACTTTCAGGGCACTACTCTCATCCATGATTTGTATTACTTGCTTTAACACATATATGCCCTTATTTATTTTGTTGCAAATTTTTTCAATATGTTTATTTCATTTTAAATTACTATCAATAACTAGTCCTAAAAAGTTTGTTTGCATTACTTGTTGAATTTGCTCATTTTTGATTACTAAAGTTATGTTTGTCTGCATTTTATTATTTAATCCAATTTGCATCCATTCTGTTTTATTTGTGTTTAGTAACATTCCTAGCTGTGATAAATATATTCTAACTACCTCTAATAACCTGTTTGCTTTATTTTGGACCGCTGCTGCTGTTTTTCCTGTTACCACTATGGTAGTATCATCTGCATACCCAATAGCTAATCCTCCTGCATCCTGTATTTTTTTGAACAAGTAATTTATGTACAGTATAAATAGATATGGCCCCAATTTAGACCCCTGCGGGACTCCATGTGTTATCGGTTTAAACATTGATTTAATTTTTTTCAAGTTTCCTTCTATGTTATATATTATTTCTAAGCATTGCTGTCTGTTGTGGAGGTATGAACTTATCCATTCTAATGGGGTGCCTCTTATTCCATAGTTTTCTAATTTTGAGACTAGATTTTTTATGTTAACACAATCGAAAGCTTTGGATAGGTCAAGAAAGATTGCTACCACTATCTCTTTTTTATCTAATGCACGAACGATTATATCATTTCCTTTGCTAATTGCACGTATTGTAGATTTCATTTTTTGAAAACCAAACTGATTTTCTGAGATGATATTAAATTTATTGCAAAAACTTTGTAGTTGTTCTAGGAAAAGGCCTTCCATGATTTTTGAAAATACTGAGCAGAGCGATATAGGACGATAGTTTTCCATTAGTTGTTTGGAGCCTTTCTTTTTGTATATAGGTCTAACTACTATTTGTTTTAGTTTACTTGGGAATGTGCCTTGGTTGAAACTTTCATTTATTATGTGAGTAAAGGTGTCCACAATTTCATATTTACAATATTTTAATATTTGATTAGAGTATTCATCTAACCCACTAGATGTTTTAAATTTTAGTATATTTATCTGTTTGATGACCTGCTCATTTGTTATTTCTCTCACTACCATGGAGTTACATATGCTTCCTTCATTTGTTGTTTGGTCATTTATTTTCTTAATTCCCATATTGGATACGATATTTATATAGTAGTCATTAAACGCATTACTTACACTTATTGGGTCCAGGATCTGACAGTTACTTTTTACAATTTGTAAATTTTCTACCCATTTTGATATGCTTTCTTTATGAACAGATTTAATAATACTCCACGTCTTTTTAATTTTATTTTCGGCATTTTGTAGAAGTCTTTTGTTGTGAAGCTTTTTTGCTTCATTAATTAGTGTACTTAAGACATTTCTATAATTATCTATATATCTGTGAGATTTTTCATTTAGTTTGAAAGCTTTTAAACTGTTTAAGAATTTCATTCTTTTCATTGATTTATTTATCCCTTTGGTAGACCAATTTGTAAGTTTATGCTTGTCACATACCACCTTGCATAGTGGTGCTGACTGTTCTAAACACATTGTTAAAGTATTCATAAAGATTTAAAATTTTTCATCTACTTTTTTAGCTTCATGTGCATTTCTGAACGCTGCTAGTTTAAGGTTGTTTTTTAATATTGTTAATGTTTCTTTATTTAGAATTATTTTTACTTCGCTCAATTGTTTGAATTTTAAAGTTTGCTTGTTTAAGGTTTTACTTTCTAATAATTGTCCAAAATGGTCACTGATACCTCTATTTGTTAGTGATAGGTATAAGTCTTCCCTATTTAGGTTAGTATATATGTGGTCAATATAAGTGGATGTATGTTGAGTAACTCTAGTTGGTTCTGATTCTATTAGGTTCAAATTACACCTTTCCATTAGCTCTAACAGTGATGTTTTCTTTTTACTTTCTGTTAAGATGTCTATATTAAAGTCTCCTATTACAATGATTTTATTATTTTTTATAACGTCACTTAGGCAGGTTTCAAGTTTTTGTAAAAAATTTTTTTGTTGACTCTTGGTGGACTGTAAACCCCTAGTATAAGTTTTGTTGTTTTTAGAATAATTTCAATTGCTGACAGTTCACAACATATTTCCTCACAGTATTTCTTACAGTCAACTTTGTTAAATTTTGTATTTTTCTTAGTATATATTACAACCCCTCCACTCTTATGAGTTTCTCTAGGACATAATTTTCATAGCAGTTTGTATTCATTTTGCTATCTTTTAACCCATGTTCTGAAAATACTATAATATTTGGTTGTAAATCAAGGATCAGTTGCTCAATTTTTGCTCTTTTGTTTGCAATGTACTGAATATTTTGATGAAAAATACTAAGATATTTTTTATTTTTTAAGTTTGGATTATCCTGCCCCCTGTTTACTCCTCGATTGCCCTCTAAACATAGATTTATACAATCCTTTACCTTACCTGCATGGGTTTGCATTTCAGTTAATTTTTCTGCATCTCCCCTTGATGGTAGCTTCCCTATGTTAGTTAATTTTTCATTGTGTTTAGGATTCCTGGAGATTTGTTTGTCCACTCATACTGCATCCACCATCAGCTTTACAAGCTTATACACAGTGATTATGTAGAACATCTAACAAGAACAAAATGCATGACCTAGTATGGGCTAAAGTTGCTACCCTGAGCTGCCCCATGTATAATTCTCCAAAACTTACCTCCTTGAACCAGCTGCCATTGATGACTTACTGTTAACCAATTATAATAGCTTTATAGTGCCTGGTGCTATGCATTCCCACTCCTGAATTCCAATCATGATCAATGAGTACCTCTTATGTGGTAGTTTGAAACACCATCCTCTAACGTCTAGAGATGATGTGCAGTCACCTTTGCAAACCTCCTTCACAAACAAGTGCCACGGAGGTCCACCAAATTCTTCAAGCCAGTCTGTGTAGTAATTCACGTTGCCCCAACTATATGTCAATATTTACAGTAAATTTAGTTTGGCAATTACTGTCCTCAGAGAAGTGGCAGGCCACCAAACCAATGCTGTATAAAGCCGGGCCTTATGACGGTAGTATATAGCCATCTGACCACTTTGTGTATGATGCTCTACCTCAGTTTATGGCCTTCCTACAAGCCCAGAAAGCGTTGAGCATCTTCTTCACTTTGCACTCCAATAGTTTCTTCCTGACCAGTCTTGCATCTAAGATAACTTCCAGAAACTTAACCACCTTCAACTTCTTCTCAAGAAGGAGGTTTAATAACCAAGCAGCCTCCTCCTCCTCCTTGTGAAGACCATTCAGGGATTAACAGACAAGTCTGTTTCCTTACATCATTCCTCTAGAGCAATGGTGTCCAAAACTGTTTTCAGCTCTGAGTACTACTGGAAATGTATCCCACAAAACAGTTACAATAGCTGCATTATTTACACGTAAAAATACAGCAGGAAGTTTTGCTATGGGTTCAGAGTGGATGCATGTGTCTGTTCAAAATAAATTTACTCATTCAATTATTTGTAACGTTATAAAGTAGTAGTGTTTAATTACAAAGAAACACTTGCAGGTGATACATTCTTATGTTTCACAAAAGTTAAAGTACTCTTATGTAATGTACTACAGTTTTGCTTGACAAATTCAACTCTAAAATGCATGTTTTAAGGCTCGTCCTCATGTGTTATTTTCATTATTATAGAATTGAAGCAGGATTTATATCACAAACGTCACATACATCAATCATAGTTGGTTGCACAAATGTCTGTGTGGCAGAGAGCATCTATATTCAGAGATTACTAATTTAAATATTTTGAGTTCAAATTTTACTAAACATATTGCAATAATGATGAAAGTAGCATAGATATAGATGATGATGATGATGATGATGATGATGATGATAAAAATTGTGCTTGTAATATCACATTTGTATATGACATTTAATGTTTCGCATTATATGAAAAAAAAATGGCATTCCCATTCTGTTTAAATGTTCTTCTATGATCTTGAAGGACTGAAGGAGTTGACAGAGTTCATAGTGCCATTATTCATTACACATCACTGTTACTCTGTGTGCCAGTTTGTTTATCTTAGGGCTATCAACAGACTGACCTTGGTACGTATGTTCAAATAAGCAGCTTGGTTCCATGCAAAGGTAAGAAAGACCAGTGATTAAAGGGATGGTGATCATAATGCATTTTACTGAGTTTGATGTTGATGTTGAGTTTGTTTAGTAGTTCAACTACGACTATATACCATATAGGGTAGGTGACTTGTAGGGGACGCATGCTAATGTTGGAAATTTAATCATACTTCTATACTAGCTGTGTGTAGGCTAAGATTTGGATAGATAGTCAGACTGAAAAATTCAATGCCATGGGGATTTGAGCCACGGATCTCCTGGTCTCCATCAGGTTGCTCTTAACCATTGAGCTACCATGGCCAACATGCTATCATGACATTAAATTCTCCACCTGACTCGTACGTTTCTTGGTAAACCACTAGGGGTTTTCATATACAATGAGATATGCACCTTTTGTGAAAACTTACTATGCTATAAGTACTTAAGTCCCACGCTTTATAGTTACCACTTTTAGGTTAATTGATGGAAATTTGATCATACTTCCACACTAGCTGTGTGTAGGCTAAGATTTGGATAGATATCTATTAGAAGTTGCCACAAAAGGTACATATCTCATTATATATGAGAACCCCTAGTGGTTTACTAGGAAACATATGAGTCAGTTGGAGAATTTAATGTCATGATGACACGTTGGCCAAAGTAGCTCAGAGGTTAAGAGTGACTGGATGGGGACTGGGAGATCCAATGAAGAATAATTTTCCTCTTGAGAAAAGTATAAATATTTAAAAATTCAATCAAATAACTAAGAAATTCTGGAATAATCCATAAATGTTTTATTTGACATAAAATCTGTGCTTTTACAAGATCCATATTTCACTTTGTTTCTCTTTCATGGCTTACAAGTTGTGCAAAAGTAATTTAAAATTAAAAATTATGAAGCTATTCCAATGCTATTCAAAATATATAGTCATTTGACACGAAAATACTTAATATAGGATTAGTTAATCAAAATCTGCAGCTTTCCTACAGTATAAGTTTTGGTGTATCTCTTATGTTTTTACAGTTACTGGAATTCAATCGTGGCTGTAAAGCTATTTACATAAATAATATATATAGTCCGAACCTCAAGGTTGAAAATGGAAGCAGCAGCTGTCGAAACTAGCTCCTAAAAATAAAAATATAAGTGATGTAGGGTGATAAACCGATTACAGATAGTTTTATCAATTAATCTGGACCTCACTTTTACTGAATTCCTCCAAACACATATAACAGTTGATATTTTAAAACATTTTTTATTATTTAAAATGCTCCTTAGCTTATAACTTATAAGAGTGAACATATAACCAACATATGTTAACTAAAACTAGCTATGTAGTGAATAACATAAAAAAAATGTATTACAATATTATTCCAAGTTTGGTAATCATAAAGGGTGTTAGGGGTATTAGGCACATTGTTTTGCTAATTATTATAAGAAAGCAAAATGGAATGACTATAAGGTGAGCATATATTACGAAAATTTCTGTGCTATGACTGAAATATGTTGGATTTAAATTATGAGATTCAGTATTAATCCCTCTTTTAAACATTTAATTATGCTGTTCACAGATGTAGACTCTTTTCCTTCATAAAAATACTTTTCTTTTGAGTTCTGAGGCCCTCAAATGTAATTCTTGTGAAATTTTGGTCCAATTTTTAAATTAACTTTTTTTTTTCTGCCTACCATATATAAAAATGGAGGAAGTAAAAATAGAACTTCAAAAAACAGTTAGAAACATCAGATGTATTGTATTCACATGACGTTTGTCACATACTCTTGCACAAACTATTCTTGAAGTTCATTCTTCTAACTGAAAAAAAAGAAAAAAAGAAGAAGAAAAAAGCTATTTATAGTCAGTTCTTTTTGACACTTCGTAACTTACATTCTTAATTATTGAAGCAGTAGTTTTGGAAGTCATCGCCTTCAACTTCAGCCTCTTTCCAACTAATATCTGTGTCATCTGCTCTCTTCTCTCTGGCAGTGGAATTAAGAACTTCTTTGTCAAATTATCTACTGGTGGGATTTCATTCTTCTAATTCATTTTGATCAAGATAAATCTTTATAGAAGTAGTTTTGTTATAATTTATCTTTCTTTGTAAGTGCAATGAGAATAGGAGAATACAACAGGCTTAAGATATTTTCAAATTTTTTAACAACTGGTTGTTACATCTTGGCTTTAAAATTCCATTCTCTTAGCAGACCAGATGATAAAAAATGGATTTTTTTTTCCTGCAGAAAAGTACGGTATTAGAAAATTAAAGCAAATAACAAGGAATACTTCTAAACTGGTTCAACCCTAAAGAAAAACACAAATATTAGACATAAATTATATGTTTTAACAAAGTCTAATTTACGGCTTCCTAGCTATGCAAAAGTGATGAGAATAAAGAGGATCATAAGCAGATTCCCAGAAAGTTAAAAATTTTGTCATTGATCGCATTGTTGTGTTGGAGCTGCTGCAAAGCCAGAACTGTACACATGGGCAGGAAAGAGACAGAGAGTAGCGCGCTGAGCGGATGCTTACCGAGAGAGAGAAAGAGACAGAGAAAAGTCTGGAATTCTCCGCTTTTCTGATGCCGTCATGATTGTTATCGAAAGGTCTACTGCATTCTAGAACAATGACTGGGAGGTATAAATAGCAGCAAAGTGTGAGGAGTGGAGTTGTGCAGTTGTGTAGTTGTGTGAAGGTTATCACGACAGTGGACACCTGCAGTGATTCTTTTGTTTGTTTATGTGAGGCGGAACAATGAAACGACCTTGAAGACTGCTGTTTGTCAATGTCAGGTATTTTTACAGCTGCAAGGGTTATACAAAGCTTCTGTTTACTGCAATAAAGAGTGTTTTAAATTTCTGCAAACAAAACTTTTGATTTTACCAACCCACGAAGTCACATTTGGTGTTAGGAGTGGAACATGACGATGGAAGCTGCATTGGCCAAGATCTTAGAACTAATGGAAGAAATGAAGACAGCGAATAACACCTTGGCCGCGGAAATGAAAACGGCAAATAACAACCTGGCCGCGACAATGACTGAAATGAAGGCCGAATTAACCACAGAAATGAAAGCGGCGAACGACAGCATGTCAACCGAAATGAAGGCTGCGAACGAGGCCCTCACCGCCAAATTTGAAGAGCAGTTGGCCGGCGTGAGGGATGACGGCAAGCGGATGGGTCAAGTGAACGAGCGCGTCGAAGACCTGGCGAACCGCGTTAACGACCTAGAGGGATAGGACGACAGCAACACCAAGTCCCTGAAAACCATGGTGGAGGTCATCGTCGGCACAAGATTTAAGGATCTGAAGGTCAACGCGCCAGGACGCGACACACCATCTGCGTGCGTCAAACAACCGAAGTACGACGGCGGGTCAACGTCTGAAGTCTTCCGCCGCCAATTCGACAGAGTGGCCAAGCACAAATGGTCGCCAGAGGAAGAAGCCATACAGCTAATGGCCAGCCTCCAGGAACGAGCGCAGAGGTGCTGAACGCGGTTCAGACAGCAACGGCGTCCAAGGGCATCTGGGAGGACCTTGGAGAACCGGTTCGGAAACCACCGCTTGGCCGCAGCCAGCTGAAATCTAGGACACAGCAGCCAGGGCAGACGCTGCAGGAGTTCGCCTTGGCAATCGAAAAGCTGACCAGCAAAACCTTGGTCGACCTTCCACCCTAAATCGTATCCCGAGAAGGCACCTACTCCTACGTCGACGGCGTACGATACACCGAGATACGTCAGCGCCTAATCTCGGCGACAAGACCATCCACGAGGCACTAATGGCCACATTAAGGATGGAGGCGGCCAGGTGACGGCTACCCCGACCTCGAAGACAAGGGGTATCCGCTGCGATGGAGGCCGAAGACCAGTCCAGGGACGCCGACGAAGACCAAGTGGCGTGTGTTGGGGGTGTGCCAGCCGGGACACCTGAAGAGAAACTGCCGACACAAAGAAAAGCAGCTGGAAGGCTTACGAGTAAGAGCCGGCGTGACGAAGGGCATGTCGGCGCCATCCCCTCGAGTGTCACTACGCTCCGTCAGCCAACGTACAGATGACAGCCTCATCGCGGACGGTTGGGTGAAAGGGAGGTCGTGCCGCGTGCTTGCGGACAGCGGGGCAGCCGTGACCGTCAGACCAGACGTTGCCAGGGCTTTGCCGTCGATAAAACCGAGCCAACAATACCAGCTAGTGACGACATCGGGTGACACCTTGCCCGTGCAGAGAGAGGCCTTAGTTAACCTTGGGACAGAGTGCCTTGCATCTGTGGGTGTTTGTCACGAAGGTGGCTGAGGAAGTGATTCTGGGACTGGATGACCTCAGAAGCCACGATGCGACGGTCGACGTAGACAGAAAGGTCCTGCGGATCAATGGAGAAGAGGTGAAGCTCCAGCACCCCAAAGAACGCCTTGGAATCTGCTGGGTCATTCTAAGAGAAGACGTGGTTGTCCCCGCGAGAAGCGAGGTGGCGGTGACGGCGTGACTCGAAGGCCAGCGGACGACGAACCTGATGCTGGAATGGAAAACGCCTGCACACACGCTCTGTGTAGCCAGGACATTGTTGCCCTGCCGATAGGAGGTGCCGGTTAGGCTGCTCAACCCAACAGACACCGATCACAACATCCAGGCTGGGACGGAGTTGGGGACATGCGAGGCCGTGGTCAGCGTATCGCCAATCGACAACACCCAGGAGCAGGTGCTGAAGCAAAACCTGGGGCCCTGGCTGGAAGGTTTACTGGAGAGGGCGGCCGACCACCTGACCGCACAACAGCTGGAGAAGATTTGACAACAGCTGGGACAATACTAGCGCGTCTTCAGCCAAGGCAACAGCGACTACGGCCGCACGAACTGAGTGCTTCACCGCATCGACACCGGAGACGCCCGGCATATTCGGTAACCACCTAGACGCGCTCCACTGGCAAAACAAGCGGCGGTACGTGATATGAGATCCAGGGGAGTGATCGAAGAGTCTGACAGCCCTTAGTGTTCCACTGTAGTCTTGGTGAAGGACGGCGTGTTGCGTTTCTGCGTGGACAAGAGAAAGCTGAACGCTGCCACCAGGAAGGACTGCTTCCCCTTATCCTGCATTGACGACACTCTGGACACGCTTGCTGGTGCGCAGTGGTTCTCGACCCCGGACCTGAAGTCGGGTTACTGGCAGGTGGCTTTAGACCCGAGAGACAAGGAGAAGATCGCAGTCTCGATGGGCCAAGGGCTTTGGCAATTCACAGTTATGCCCTTGGTCTCAGCAACGCACCAGCTACCTTCCAACACCTCATGGAGTCAGTAATGAGAGGATTGACTTATGACACCTGCCAGCTATACCTGGACATCATCGTCGTTGTCAAGACGTTCGAAGACCATCTCGACAACCTAGTAAGGTGCTACAGAGACTGCAGACGATCAACCTCAGGCTGAATGCGAACTAAGTTGCCGGGGGTGTATGCCATGCCGAACCAGGAGGCGAAGACGATCACCGACTGCCTCGTGGAGCACCTCTTGTCGTTTTGGGATCCCATTACAGCTCCACAGCGACCAGGGCAACAATCCTCCTTATGAAGGAGGCACTGGAAAGACTTGGGGTGAACAACACCCGAACAACACCTCTACATCTACAGTCGGACGGCATGATCGAAATGTGTGTAGTGTTTAACGCCCGCTTTTACTACATGCGGCACCGCAAGCGGTGACACTGACAATACATGAGATGAAGATGGAGCACCGGTGGAATGAGATGGCGGGGGAAACCGGAGGTCCCGGAGAAACTCGCCCCAGCGCCGTGTTGTCCACGACAAATGTCACTTTGCGGTTGCCTGGGATCGAACCCGGGCAGCCTTGGTGAGAGCCAAGCGGTAATGCAAGATCGAGAGCTACATTAAGACCCTAGAAGAACACCTGATGAAAGTCGTGGCCAGCCATCAGCGATTCTGGGACGTCAAGGTATCACTGTTCTTGCTGGCCAACAGCTCAACACACGACACCACTGGGATGACGCCACCAAGCTTAATGTTCGGCCGAGAGCTACACCTCCCGTGTGACCTGGCTTTTGGGAGCCCCTCGGAAGCGATACAGTCAGCAACCGAGTGTGTGGAGAACCTCGTGAACCATCTCCACGACATGCATGAGATGGTTCGTCAGAACATACAGATGGCGAGCGACGTCATGAAGACCCGGTACGACAGGCAAGCCAACAGCCAAGGGTTCCAGCAAGGTGACCTGATCTGCTTGTACCACTCTACTCGGACCAAGGGGCGCTGCCCAAAACTTCAAAAACCGTGGCAAGAGCCGTACCGGATGGTAAAGAGAATTAACGTGTTCCTCCGCATCCAGAAGGTGCCCCGAGGAAAGATGTTGGTGGTACACCTGGATAGTCGGCCCGTTACGATAGTGCTGTTCGGGACGACCAGCCTTGAGGAGGAAGCAATGTCACCGATTGTTGTGTTGGAGCCGAAGCAAAGCCAGAGCTGTGCGCGTGGTCAGGAAAGAAAGAGACAGAGTAGCGCACTGAACTGGACGCTTGACGAGAAACAGAGAGAGAGAGAGAGAGAGAGAGAACTCTGGAATTCTCCACTTTTCTGATGCCGTCGCGATTGTTATCGATTGTTCTACTACATTTTAGAACAATGACTGGGAGGTATAAATAGCGATAAAGTGTGAGGTGTGGAGTTGTGCAGATGTGTGAGGGTTATTGCGACAGTGGACATTTGAACTGTACCGCAGTGATTGTTTCGTTTGCTTACGTGTGGCGGAGCAACGAGACGACTTTGAAGACTGCTGTTTGTCAATGTCACCTCTTCTTAATGTTGCAAGGGTTGTACAACGGTTCTGTTTACTGCAATAAAAAGTGTTTTAAATTTCTGTAAACAAGACTTTTGATTCTACCAACCCACGAGTTACAATGTACATTTCATTTGGCATAAAATTATCTTAAACATTTGGCATTTAATCAAAATTGTTAGGCCATTTTTGAGAAAATCAAAATGTTTGGAAAATGTTCTATGTAAAGAGCAATCTGAAGTGAGCAGATTATCTTGAAAATCTTCATGTTGTATCCTTGGAATAAGCTGAACTTAAATACAAATTTGGATTTTAACTGAAGTGTTGCATCCACATGACCTTCTCTATTCTTTTAAAAACTATTTGTACAAATGTTTATTCTATGTACTACATGTTTTTCGAGGTAAACATTCGCAGATATTGTCCCATGTATATTTCCTGTTAAGTATTAGGGAAATAAAGAAATACAGTAGTCGAACAAACTATTTGTAGTCGGTTTATTAACACTTTGTCACTTCCATTTTTATATTATCGAGGGATTAGTTTCGAAAGCTATTGCTTCCATCCTCAACCTCTCTCTCCAATTCCTCCAATCATACATTAATACAGTAGACTTAGAGTCAAAACATTTAAGAGCTGGTCACTAATGATGCCTTTGAAATCCCATTCTATTTATATGGCTAAGAGATAAAAAAATCAATAACAACTTCCTATTAGGGAAAATTATAACTATTTTAACATGCAAATCAATAAAAGTGATTATCTCAGAAATAATTAACTTCAAATCAAAACATGTTCTGAATTTAAGATTTTGTTTTATTTCTTATGGCTTGACAGCATACAAAAGCACCCTGTACATAGAATGAAGGGGACTTCATCGGCTAATCCCAGAAAATTGAAGATACATTTCATTTGTCATGAGAATATACATATTTTTACTCTAAGATTATAGCAGCTACTTTTACTACTTTTAGGAATATAAAAATGACAAAGGATAGCTTGGAATAGGAGGATTTAGACAGTCAACATGAAAAATTCAATGCCATGGCCAGGATTTGAACTATGGTTCTCCTGGTTTCCATCCAGTCACTCTTACCATTGAGCTACCATGGCCAACGTGCCGTCCTGACATGAAATTCTCCAACTGACTCATAAATTTTCCCGGTAAACTACTAGGGGCTGTCGCATCTGAATTTTTCATGTTGACTCTAACTAAAACCTTAGCCTATATACAGCTATTGTGAAGAAATGATTAATTTCCATCAATTAACCTAAATATTAAGAGTTAAATGAAGAAGCCTGGGACTCAAGTACTTATGATAGTAAGTCACCACAAACAGTGTATCTTGGATGTGAGAGCCCCTAGTGGTTTACTGGGAAAATATATGAGTCAATTGGAGAATTTAATGTCAGGACAGCACGTTGGCCATAGTAGCTCAATGGTAAGAGTGACTGGAGATCAGTGGTTCAAATCCCGGCCATGTCATTGAATTTTTAATATTGACTCTATCCATAACCTTAGCCTATATATGGCTAGTGTGAAGGAATGATTAATTTCCATCAATTAATCTAAATGTAGGAGGGTTTGTTTGAAAATCTTAATTTTGCATCCTTGGAGGATGCCAAATTTAAATACTAAGTTTGGTATTTAACCAACTTTTACATATGCATGGAAGCTTTCACTAGTAATGGGTTTAACAATATCCAGAAAAGTTGAAAAAGTAAAAAATTATTAAAAAAAATTGTAGAACCTTTATGAGATAAACCTGATATAGGAGGCATAAGAAACCATTTCTGCATCTTTCAAATAAATTTGGAAACCTATTGGCTGTGCTACGAGGACAGTTCAATAAGTACCCATGTTAGGAATGAAGATGTCAGTTTTTTCAAACACAAATTATTTATTTCTCTACATTGTCCCCTTTTAGGGATATACGCTTCTCCCAATGCTCCTGCCATTTTTTTAACCCCTCCAAAAAATAAGAATTTTCAAGCTCTGCAAAATGTGCCTTTGTCTCCATGATGACCTCCTCATCTGACTTAAATTTTGTTACTGTGAGCCACTTCTTCATGTTTGGGAACAGGAAGAAATTGCAGGCAGGCAGGCAGGTCAGGAGAATATGGGCTGTGTAGCAGCAATTCATAATGCAATTCATGCAATTTGGTGGTGGCAACTCCTTATGAATGTGCTGGGGCATGATCATAGTGAAACAGAACAAGTACCAGCTTGTTGTCCATGGTGATAAAACACAGAACCTATTGGGCCAACAGCTTTCTCATCTCCAACTTATTGTGCAAAAAATGAATTGCTGTTCCTGTCAATACAGCTATCGCCTCTGCCACTTCGCAAATTTTGTTTGACGGCCAGCGAGAATCACATCATCAAGGGCATTCCTCGTCAAAAAAGGATGTTCAACCATGTTTAAATTTGTTATACCAGAACCTAACAGTTGTCATAGATGGCAAAAGTTCTCCATAAACAGTATCCAATTTTACTTTTATCTCCTTGCAAGCTTTCCCATTTAAAATTAAAAAGCAAATCACTGAACGACACCATACCTTTTCCATTTTAGCAAAAACATGTTGAACAGCTTATTTAAATGTCTCTGAAGTCTAAACTAACCTATGAATCAGCACAAAATTTGTTTTGACGTGTAACAAATGACAGTACATAATGATAACACAAACTTCCTTAGTAACACCATGTATTTAGAAACACAGGTACTTACTGAACTGCCCTTGTATATGTGCATTTATCAACTGACTCCAATCCTGATAATGAGGCTGTGTTTGGAACTCTATACTAATGAACTACTTCCCACCATAAGAACATAAATATAAATTATCTGTCTTTTCCACATGTTGAGCAAGATGGTAGAAAAGTGGTAAAACTTTCACCTCAGACCAGGAAGAAGTGCAATGGCTAATAAGTACAATAACTGTATTAGAGTATTGTGAAGATGTTGAGATTGATCTTGTGGGGTGCGTTTGATCATTAATCATTCATCATCTCCCTGTTTGCATATGAATTTCAAGCAAATAAAATAGCAGAACAAACACAATTCAAAATACAACTAAACAGCAATATATACAACCACATTGCACTTAGAAGCAACTTAATCAGGCAGTTCAAATGTGCAAATGGGAAGATGAACAGCGAGCAAAATCACGCCCTCCCCCTCAAGATCAATCTCATCCCAGTCCATGATAAAAGTTCAAAGTTTGGCTTTTTGTAATATTGTATTGTAAGACTCATCTTAATAGGCACCTTTATTTAACTAGTTGACTTATAGATGTTACAAAACTGAATATTTTCTTAAATTATTTTTAAATTGTTTTCATGAAATTATTGCTTACAACCAATCTATTAGAATAATCATAATATCCTCCCAGACTCTTTTATTGGTATAGCTTTTTAAATTTAAACTCTTTTTTATCCCTTCTTATGACTTTTGTAGTTTAATTTAGGTAAAGGATACAGCCTAAAGGAGCAGTGCCATTAGCAAAATTATGTTTATTTGTAATGGGATATTCCCTTCATATAAAAACATGTTAAGCTATCTAAGTTTTTCTAATATTAATTTATAGAGCTTTTTTGCTCTAAAATTGATTTTTGATATCAGTAAAAGCTGTCTAAAAGGAGTTTTGCCTTAAAACAAGCAAGTATTTTTTTGAAATAATGACTTGCTATTTTATTTCGAAGACTATAGATTCTTTACATTTCTACATGTATGATGTAAACCAATCGTCAAGTGTTACTAACAGTTTTTTTTAAACAGACACTTAAGCATGTTTTATATTTGATAAATCAAACATAAACTATCTTTTTTAGTCCCTATATTTTTTTATTATGTTGTTTTTCAATCTTTATTTGTCTGTCTTATCTTTCCTAATAAGCAATCTGAAATTTCAAGAGGTTCTTAAATAGATATATCACACACTAATTTAAAGTTAACTTCTTTATTGCAAAAATAGTATCACATCTTAAAATAATAAATTATATTCACAGAGTGCAAAACATTCACTTGTAGATTCAGGTACACAACTTTGTACTGAGTTGAAGTTGATTTAAATTCAATTCTCCACAAACTATGATTAACTAATTACTATGTATTGTTTGGAAATAAACATTCTCATGTATGGAGAACGGTTAAATGTATATATAAATATCAGTCTTTGGTTTACAATACTGCATAACATAAGTTTATTACAATTTAGCAATAAAGCTACTTTTAACTCCACTAGCTATGTTTTCCGGGCTTGTAGGCCGTGGTCTATTTTCATTTGCTTCCGACGTTTCGCCGAAAACTGCGTTCGACAGCTTCAGGGTTCTAAATCAGTAGACCCAGAGTCCAACACAAGACTCTTTTGTCCTGAATGTAAATAAGGCATTCGGCAACAGAGTATTACCAATATATCTTCGGTAGAAAAGATTCACTGCTTCCCCTCTACTTTACCCTGAAACAAATAATATTACAATGAAATGAACAAAGTAGTCATAAACATTTACTTCACAATTTAAACAATTATACATTACACATTAAACATATATACGTTACAAAATTATATAAATTAGCTATGAGAATGGATTTATAAAAAACACCAAACATTTAAACAAAAAGACCTCTTACAACTTTAAAATTTCATTTCAAAACAAGTCTTTTTCGTTTTATAAGAAAAATAAGCTACAATGTTTTTAAGAAGCTATGCTCTATTTTGTATCATTCAGTAAAGCCTGGTGCACAATTTATGCCATGAACAATAATCAAGGATAGGAATGGAAAGTAAATTTGATAAATGAAATTCCTTTCTTGGAAGTGTTGAAAACAATGTTGTTATGATAAATTAACTTTAAAGAGAGTCGATTAATGACACTAAACAACACTTACTTTGACAATATTTTGTCACAGGTCTCCTCTGGTGGCGGTTCAAGGAACTTGCTGAACAAATCTTTCTGGGGGATGTCGAAATTGAATACCTTGTTCCTACTTTTTGAAATGAAGATTTGTTCCCATGTGGATAGTTCTTGTTTTCCTGATGTATGTTGTGTTTTTTTTCCCAAAAATGTGTGGCAACTGCTGATTTTTCTAATTGTATATATTTTATGTTTCTAAAGTGTTCCTTTGCTTTGTTTCTAAATTTCTTTTGGTTTTTCCAATATAAATTTGACTACAGTCATTGCATTCAATTTGATATATACCAGATTTTTTGTTAGATGGAATGGCATCTTTGATGTTTGAGTAAATTAGGTTTTTTAAGGAGAAATGGTTGACTGGTGCTAGTTGAATGTTTTGTTTTTTGAAGACTTTTTTGAATTTATCATAGGCCCATAGATGGTAAGTGAATTTTTTGAAAATCATATTAGTTTCTGTAGCTGAGAGGGTTGTGGTTTCCTTTAGTAGCTTCTTCTTTTTTGTTAAGTTTACTTTTTTGTCCACTAATGATTTGGGAAAGTTATTTTTTTCGTGCTATTTCAATTATTTTGTTGTATTCTGTTTTGTATTCTTCTGCTGTGAGAGGAATGTTTACCAGTCTGTGTGCTAAACTATTGAAGACTGCCTGTTTGTGGCATCTTGGGTTGTAGCCATTAGCTTTTATGTAGTTGTCTGTCTGTGTTGGTTTTCTGTAAATGCCAAAGTTTAGTCTGTTTTTATTCCTCATTATTTTTAGATCCAAAAATGGATCCAAAAATAATTGAAATAGCACAAAAAAATAACTTTCCCAAATCATTAGTGGACAAAAAAGTAAACTTAGCAAAAAAGAGAAGCTACTAAAGGAAACCACAACCCTCTCAGCTACAGAAACTAATATGATTTTCAAAAAATTCACTTATCATCCATGTGCCTATGATAAATTCAAAAAAGTCTTCAAAAAACAAAACATTCAACTAGCACCAGTCAACCATTTCTCCTTAAAAAACCTAATTTGCTCAAACATCAAAGATGCCATTCCATCTAACAAAAAATCTGGTATATATCAAATTGAATGCAATGACTGTAGTCAAATTTATATTGGAAAAACCAAAAGAAATTTAGAAACAAGAGCAAAGGAACACTTTAGAAACATAAAATATAAACAATTAGAAAAATCAGCAGTTGCCACACATTTTTGGGGAAAAAACCACAACATAAATCCAGAACCAAAACTACTAAAACATACATCAGGAAAACAAGAACTATCCACATGGGAACAAATCTTCATTTCAAAAAATAGGAACAAAGTATTCAATTTCGACATCCCCCAGAAAGATTTGTTCAGCAAGTTCCTTGAACCGCCATCAGAGGAGACCTGTGACAAAATATCGTCAGCTACACTAATGAGAACTAGTCGATGGCCGGCTGAGGATAGAGGCAAAGCCTCTGAAACATGTTCCGGAAAAATTTAAAAGTGTTGTTTAGTGTCATTAATCGACTCTCTTTAAAGTTAATTGATAAATGGAATTTATCGGTTTCTAAGGTTATTCTACAATAAACTAAAAATAGAATAGAAGAGATAGAGATTTGAGCATTTACAACTCAATTCACAAGAAAATGAAGATGGAAACCGCAAAGCATATCAATTATTATTATGTTGGTAACATAGAAAATTAATGTTGATTATTTGGATATCATTTGTTAAGCATTGGAAAGCTTCTCATTGGTCTGGAAATTAAGTTTTTATACACTTTTTATTTTCTTTACCTCATACCTAGTAGACAGAGTAAGTATTGTATCCCAACCAAAAATTCTACATCCAGATTTCCCCAAAAATACATGTTTTGAGGCCTCTTAAAAAATCATTTTTAGAAAAAGTTCATATGTGTTTATTAATAGCAAAATTCAAAAATGGAATTATGAATAATACTAAACTAGTATTCAAGTAAGGGTCTACTAAGGATGCAACACTATTTTCAAGAAACTCCATCCCCACCCATAACTATCCTTTACATAGAAGACGTTTTGCTAGTTTTAATTTTCTTAAAAACAGTTTTAATGATGTTGATTAAAATATTATATGTTTAAAATGTATGAAAATTGAAACATAGTTTGAACAGCCCCTGTAAACTCCTTTTTATACAGAACAAATTTTGTATAAATTTAAGTGATTGTTTTAGCATAAAAGACAAAAGTTTACTATATAAAAATGTAAATCCTTTTAAAGCATAAATTTATTACGAACATATTTTGTGGCATTAGCCATTTTGAATTATCCCTTGTTATTGGTCTGAGTTTGTCAGTACATTATCATTTCAATGTTTGAAGCAGTGACAAGCTTTATTGTCCTCTCACCATGTATTGGAAGGAGCATACCATTTAAGACCAGTACACAGCACTCTTTTTTAAAGATTCAACATCCTATTCCCTTTGTAGTTTATTACTATGACAGGGCTCAGAGGTGGAGGGGGATTTAGCACCAAAGACCAATGAAATCTTTTGTGCTTATACCCCATCAGGAGCTCCAAAGAGGAGGGGTGAGGTGAGAAGATAATAAGCGAGGCCAAACTCAGAAGAGATGGCAGCAAGGGCAGGGTCCATAATAACTACAAATTTGAACTTCCTGGTGACAACTCAACTGGCTCCTCTCTTACTTGCGAGCTTACACAGAGCTCTGGACCTGCCATGCAGGATAAAATTCCTGCTGATAATTGGAAACCTGAAATAGCCACCCAGGATGAAAGATAAAATTAAAGAAGGAAAGTGAAAACAGAGATAAGAAATTCTTAATTATCCATTCCAATATATGCTGAACCCGGGGAAACCCCTAAAAAACTCATGGGTCTGGACATTCAGCTACAGGAATTCAATTCACAATTTCCGAAATAGGAGCATAGATGCTACTGGCTGAACCAGCCCAGTTGGTCTACTGTACCTTGTAATGGTAGTTTTTGTTTGAAATGAGTTTTGTTTTCTGATCTGACTATTAGTGGGACATGTAATTACAATATACAAAAAATGATGAACAGTTGCTAGGAGAAAACAAAAATCAATAATCTTGCTTGGGGTGAAAAGATGAAACGTTTTGGATAGAAAAAGAAAATCAATAATCTTGATAGATATATGGTCTGTAATCTTGTTTCATTATGATGGAAAAATGTCGCGGTGAATATAAAAGTTTTGTAACGGAAAATGAAGAATCTTAATAAGGAAATATTCTGTAATCTTGATAGTGATGAGTGGACGTGCGGAAGTGACGAATTTTATGTAATTAATGGAAGACATTGTAGCGAAACCTGTTATCTACGATTGCGCGGCTTGTTTACTCAAAGGAACTGATAGGCGGGCAGTGTGGAAACAAAGAGCCGGCAAATAAACAGACGGTTAGTGTATCACAGAGATAAAGGACTTGCCGGCCCAGATAAGGTTTCACGCTTCTGGAAGGTGATAGAATATTCGGATTACGTCAATAGATGCCTTGTTTATTCCAGCAACATCTAGTGATTGTACAGAAGAGTCTCGAATTATGAATGGGGTATTTAAGGAAGTGACGAGTTGTGTAACAAGAGTGTTGTTGTAATGAGAGCTAATCAGAACGTTGTTTATTATTGTCATCGACCTTGGTAGATTGTGGTGTGTATGTGACGTAATGTTCTTACGTGAGAATTGATCAGTGTATTTCTACGGAAATAAAGAACATTTAGAATTTCTGCAAATTGAATTTTTAATTCTACGGACCCACAAAGTCACAACTGGTATCAGAAGTGAGACATTACAACATGGGGGCGGCATTGGCACAGATTTTAGCGAAGATGAACAAATTAACAACCAAGACGGAGGCGGCAAACAACCTGACCGCCGAGCTGAAGGAAATAAAAACGGCAAATAACATCCTGGCCGCAGAGCTAAAACAAATGAAGACGGCTTACGATAACCTCACCGAGAAGATGGAAGCCACAAATAACAGTATGACCGCGAAGATGACCGAATTGACCTCGGAGATGAAAGCGGCAAACGAGGCCCTCGCCGCAAAGTTCGAAGAGCAGCTGACCGGCGTGAGGGATGCCATCACGGAGCTGGGCAAGCGGATGGGCCAAGTGGACGAGCGCGTCGAAGACTTGGCGAGCCGCGCTAACGAGCTGGAGGGAAAGGTCGACAGCAACGCAAAGTCCCTGAACGCCATGGTGGAGGACGTCGTCGGCAGGAGGTTAAAGGATTTAAAGGTCGACGCGTCGGGTCGCAACACATCTGCGCGCGTCAAACCTCCTAAATACGACGGCGCGACAACTTTCGAAGTCTTCCGTTCGACAAGATGGCCAAACACAACAAATGGTCACCAGAGGAAGACGCCGCACAGTTAATAGTCAGCCTCCAGGGACAGGCCGCAGAAGTCCTGAACGCGGTACACACAACGGCGGAACCCAAGGACGTCTGGGAGGCCCTGGAGAATCGCTTTGGAAACCACCGCTTAGCCGCAGCGTACCGAAGCCAGCTGAAGGCTAGGTCACAGCAGCCAGGGGAGACGCTGCAGGAGTTCACCCTGGCAATTGAGCAGCTGGCCAGCAAAGCCTTAGTTAACCTCCCACCAGAGTTTGTATCCCGAGAGGCTGCCTACATATTTGTCGACGGGGTACTAGACACGGACATTCGTCAGCGCCTGATGCTCGACGACTACAAAACCATCCACGAGGCGCTAACGGCAGCATTAAGGATGGAGGCGGCCAAGGTGACGGCTACCCCGAAGTATACGCTATAATGGAGACCGAAGACCAGCCGAGGGACGCCGGCGAAGACCTAGTGGCCTGTGTTGGGACACTTGGAGAGAGACTGCCCACACCAGGAAGAGCAGCCGGAAAACGAGCAAGGGCCGTCGTGGAGAGGGGCACGTCGGCGCCACCACCACTACCACCATCCGCTCGAGTGACACTGCGCGCCGCCAGCCGGCGTATGAATGACAGCTTCATCGCGGGCGGTCGGGTGAGAGGGAAGTCGTGCCGCATGCTCGTAGACACCGGAGCAGCCAAGACCATCATCAGACTTGACGTGGCCAAGGGTTTGCCAACGAGGAAGCCGAGCCGACCACACCAGCTTGTGACGGCATCGGGTGACACCTTGCCTGTGGAGAAGGAGGCCATGATGAAGTTGACCTTGGGAAGGAGTGCCGTACGTCTGTGGGTGTTCGTCGCGAAGGTGGTTGAGGTGATACTAGGATTGGATGCCCTCAGGGGCCACGAGGCGACGGTCGACGTCGGCAGGAAAGTCCTGCGGCTCAATGGAGAAGAGATACTCCGGCAACCAGACAAGCGCCTTGGAATCTGCAGGGTCATCTTGAAGGACTACGTGGTGGTCCCCAAGAGAAGCGAGGTGGTGGTGACGACGCAGCTGGAAGGCCAGCGGACGAAGAACATGATGCTGGACCAGAAGACGTCTGTGCACGGACCGTGTGTAGCCAGAACATTGTTGCCGTGCAGAGAGGAGGTGCCAGTGAGGCTTCTTAACCTGGCAGATAACGATCACGAGGTCCAGGCCGGAACGGAGCTGGGGAAGTGCGACCCCGTGGTCGGCGTAACCGCAATCGACAAGACACAAGAGCCGGTGCCGATGCAACACCTGGGGCCCCGACTGGAAGGATTATTGGAGAGGGCGACCGACAACCTGACCGCAGAACAGCTCGAGAAGGTTCGACAACTGCTGAGACGATACCAGGGCGTCTTCAGCCAAGGCAACAGCGACTACGGCCGCACGGACAGAGTGCTTCATCGCATCGACACCGGAGACGCCAGGCCTATTTGGTAACCACCTAGACACGCTTCGCTGGCAAAACAAGCGGCAGTACGAGACATGCTGGAGGACATGAAATCCAGGGGAGTGATATAAGAGTCTGACAGCCCTTGGTGTTCCCCCGAAGTTCTGGTGACAAAGAAGAACGGTGAGCTACGATTCTGCGTGGACTACAGGAAGCTGAACGCTGTCACCAGGAAGGACTGTTTCCCCTTACCCCGTATTGACGACACCCTGGACACGCTAGCTCTGGACCTGAAGTCGGTTTACTGGCAGGTGGCTCTAGACTCGAGACAAGGAAAAGAATGCATTCTCGACAGGCCAAGGACTTTGGCAGTTCACAGCTATGCCCTTTGGCCTCTGCAACGCACCAGCTACCTTCCAACGCCTCATGGAATCGGTAATGAGATGATTGACTTATGACGCCTGCCTGCTATACCTGGAAATCATCGTCGGCAAGACTTTTGAAGACCATCTCGACAACCTGAGTAACGTGCTACAGAGTCTGCAAGCGACTAATTTGAAGCTGAATGCAAAGAAGAGCCAGCTCTTCCGCAAGGAAGTGAACTACTTAGGCCACATAGTCTCAGCAACCGGAGTGACCACAGACCCGGAGAAGATACAGGCCGTGAGAGATTGGCCTCGCCCAAAGGATAAGCGAGAGTTGTGCAGTTTCCTGGGGCTATGCAGTTATTACGGTCGCTTCATAAAGGGGTTCTCCAACATCGCCAAACCCCTCACCCGCCTGGCAGAGGAACACCGACCTTATGTGTGGAGGATGACGCCGAAGACCCTTTCCAGCGTCTAAAGAAGACACTGTGTAGTGCTTCAATTTTGGGATTCCCACAATCAGGTGGCACCTTCATTGGTGACACAGACGCCAGCGACCATTGCATTGGAGGCGTCCTATCCCAAGTTCAGGACGGCCACGAGCAGGTGATAGCCTACTACAACAATACGCTATCCAAGGCAGAGAAGAACTACTGCGCCACCCGGCGAGAGTTAATGGCGGTGGTAAAGACCTTGGAGCACTTTCACTAGCACTTGCACGGTCAACCATTCCACCCGAGGACTGAACACTGCGCCCTAACCTGGCTACTGGGCTTTAGAAACCTGTAAGGCCAGACAGCACGCTGGGTACAGAGGCTGCATAAGTACGACTTCACCTCTGAGCATCGTAGAGGGAAGAGCCACGGTAAGGCAGACGCCATGTCCTGAAGACCCTGCCCAGAGGAGTGCGGCCAATGCACAAGATTGAAAGAGAAGGAGCGTGCCGCAGCCTGGGATAGCGCAGGCCTGAGAAGGGAGCAGCTGGCGGACACAGACTTGGAAGTGGAGACAGGGACAAGACCAAACTGGGAGGACATTGCACCAAGGAACGCCAAATATAAGTCGTACTGGACCCAATGGGACTCACTGAAAATCAGAGAGGGCGTGCTGTTTCGGATATGGGAATCGCCTGATGGAAAGACGCAGAGGGAGCAGCTGATACTTCCCCAAAGTAAGGTCCCGGAAGTCTTGGAGGAAGTGCGCGCCGGTACTTCAGGACACCTGGCAGCAAATCGAACGATCGACAAACTCCGACAGCACTACTACTGGCTGAGGTTCCGAGCAGACGCTGATAGATGGTGCCGTCAATGTCACGGTTGCGCAGCGAGTCGCGGCCCCCAGACTAGGAGCCGGGGTCGCATGCAGCAGTACAACGTCGGAGCGCCATTCGAAAGGATCACCGTCGACATAGCTGGGCCATTCCCAATGTCACACCGAGGCAACAAGTACCTAATGGTGGTCGTGAACTACTTCACCAAGTGGCCGGAGGTGTACGCCATTCCGAAACAGGAGGCGAAGACAATCACAGACTGCCTTTTGGAGCAAGTGTTCTGCCGATTTGGGGTGCCGTTAGAGCTCCACAGCGACCAGGGCACCAATTTTGAATCCAACCTGATGAAGGAGGCACTAGGAAGACTTGGGGTGAACAAGACCCGCACCACACCCCTACATCCACAGTCGGACGGCATGGTGGAGAGATACATCAAGACCTTAGAAGAGCACCTGAAGTAGGTCGTGGTAAGCCATCAGCGGGACTGGGACGTCAAGGTGCCACTGTTCTTGCTGGCCTACCGCTCAACACACGACACCACCGGAATGACGCCAGTCAGCTTAATGTTCGGCCGAGAGTTACGCCTCTCCTGTGATCTGGCTTTTGGAAGACCCCGGACGCAAAACAGCCAGCAACCGAGTACGTTAAGAACTTTGTGGACCGTCTCCACGACATGCATGAGATGGCTCGTCAGAATATCCAGAAGGCAAGCGACCGCTTGAAGACCCGATACGACAGGCAAGCCAATAGCCAAGGGTTCCAGCAAAGTGACCTGGTCTGGTTGTACCGCCCTACCCGGACCAAGGGACGATGCCCGTAGCTCCAGCAACCATGGCAAGGACCGTACCAGGTGGTGAAGAGGATTAACGACGTGGTCTACCGCATCCAGAAGGTGCCCCAAGGGAAGATGTTGGTTGTACACCTGGATCGTCTGGCCCGCTACGATGGTGCTGTTCGGGACGACTAACCTTGAGGGAGCAGTGTCGCAAAACCCGTTATCTACGATCGCGCGGCTTGTTTACTCAAAGGAACTGATAGGCGGGCAGTGTGGAAACAAAGAGCCGGCAAATAAACAGACGGTTAGTGTATCACAGAGATAAAGGACTTGCCGGCCCAGTTAGGGTTTCACGCTTCTGGAAGGTGACAGAATATTCGAATTATGAATGGGGTATTTAAGGAAGTGACGAGTTGTGTAACAAGTGTTGTTGTAACGAGAGCTGATCAGAACGTTGTTTGTTATTGTCATCGACCTTGGTAGATTGTGGTGTGTATGTGATGTAATGTTGTTACATGAGAATTGATCAGTGTATTTCTACGGAAATAAAGAACATTTAGAATTTCTGCAATTGGATTTTTAATTCTACGAACCCACAAAGTCACAATATTTATTAATGAAGTAAGGATTTATCGATATGCTGGAGGTAACCTGCAATGATTGACTAGGAAAGAAAGTTCGAGTAAAATGTAATCCAGTTTATACAATTAAATATTACGAAATTGAACTTATACAAAATTTTATTCATTTCACTTGAAACCACACCTCAAAACGAGAGATCTCATGACTGTTATTTAACCAAACACAATCATCAAGAAACAACTCAAAATACAACAAAGTAACCCTGTTATATCTGGCTTCCCGACTTTAGTCTTCGAAACAGTCAATGTGCATCCCATCTCCAACATAGAAATCTTGCTGCAACCTGTAATGGAAATGTAATGAAACTGTAAGACTTGGAGCTTTCATGGTAAGCCTTGATTACAATGAATCTATTTATTCAAACAATACATAAAAACTGAAGCTATTAACAGTGAAGCAACAAATACATTACAATAATACATAATTATTTGTTACAAACTTAACTTTTCAAGAAATTATAAATTTCTCGCAGCACTCAGTTTTGCATGGCCAACGTGCCGTCCTGACGTTGACCGTGGTAGCTCGATGGGTTAGAGTGACTGGATGGATACCAGGAGATCCGTGGTTTAAATCCCAGCCATGGCATTGAATTTTTCATGTTGACTCTATCTATCAAAGACCTTAGCCTATATACGGCTAGTGTGAAGAAATGATTAATTTCCATCAATTAACTAAAATAATAAGAGTTAAATGATGAAGTCTGGGACTCAAATACTTACGATAGTAAGTCGCCACAGTGTATCTCGAATGCGAGAGCCCTTTGTGGTCTAATATATGAGTCAACCTTGTGGGTAATATATGAGTCAACTGGAGAATTTAATGTCAGGATGGCATGTTGGCCATGGTAGCTAAATGGGTTAGAGTGACTGAACGGATACCAGGAGATCCGTGGTTCAAATTCCGGCCATGGCATTGAATTTTTCATGTTGACTCTATCTATAAAACAATAATTAGTTGAACATGTGCTGACAATGGGGACAAGTCCTTAATCCTTGAAACATGCTCAGGTACTTTGTTTTACTCAGTAATGTTATTGAGTGTTTCTCAACAACACTGTTATTGAGTAGTGAGTGTTTCTAATCCAACCCACCTGTCTCTGTAGTGTAATGGTAGCATGTCTGCCTCACGTTCAAGAGGTCTGAGTTTGAATCTTGATCGGGTGGGTTATTTGAATAAGGCTTTTACTGGGGTTTTCCCTTATCCTAAAAAACAGAATGTCAGGTTACTTTAAGCTCTATTAAAAAAAAAGAGCTAAGTATCTCTTAGATAGATAGAGTCAACATGAAAAACCTTAACCTATGTACGGCTAGTGTGAGGAAATGATTAATTTCCATCAATTAACTAAAATAGGTATCTCTTAATTTATGAAGGTTAAATACTGTAACCTTAAAACTTTTACACCAATGAAATGGTTTTTCTATCATGACATCCATAGAGAAAGATGAAACTTTAAGCCATTGCAAGCCTTTTTAAGGCACAGTACTTATTATTTATAACTACTTCTAACTGAAAATTATTTGGATAATTGTAATGTTTGTATACTTACATTTCGCACAAAAGCAGAATAGAAATTTGACTCTTGTTTTATTTTTCAGCCCGAACTGTACAGTAACTCTCAGAAGCAAAATCTGCTCTTCCTTTAATCAGAAAAATAAAAGAGCTGTAGATAACAGTTTGTTGTATATGAATCTTTTTAGGGTATATTTAGCTGATAATTATTTTGGGAGACACTATAAAACATTTGCAGTAAAGAGAATCTGTCTAACCTTACTATTATTGTTTGCCTACATGCGAAACTTGTAGCACCAACATCCTAAACCAGAGGTTTTGACAGCAAACAGATATATTTCCAAGATCTACTGCGGAATTATAAAAAAACACTACCTTGAGATGTTACATGTGTTATACAATAAAAAGTATACAGAATTCAATTTTCCAACAAATGATCTATCAAATTATGCCAAAACATCTAAATTTTAGAATAAAATCAATCTTTTTAAAACTATGGACTTCTTATCTTAAACTTAAATTGTCTGCTTTTCACAAATCACAAAGATAGTAACTATGTATTAAGATACAAATACCATGTGTGAATGTTTTCTTAGGCACTCATTTTACGGTGTAGTGCGGGCAGGGGGGGTGGGGGGAGAAGAGAGAGTTAACACACCCAGGTTTCTGCATTGTAGTAAACTGCAGGTAAGATAAGCAAAGATACTGACTTTTGTAAGACTAAGTTAAAACATTTATAAATACATATTTTACTTACTTTATTTTGGATAGTGTTGTTTACATGTTTAAGATCAGCATCAGAATGATTTAACTCCTGAAATACAAAAACACAGTATTAGTCAAGAACACCTTATGAGTTAAGAAAACAAAAGTGTTTTATGCCTTACTGACAGATAAAGAGGAAATATGATGTTAAAAAGTTTGAGCCTGCCTCGGCAGCGTGTGTGTGTGTGTGTGTGTGTGTGTGTGTGTGTGTGTGTGTGTGTGTGTAGTGTTTAAGCCCGCTTTTACTACATACGGCACCGCAGGCGGTGACACTGATGATGCATGAGATGAAGATGGAGCACCGGTGGAATGAGATGGCGGGGGAAACCGTAGGTCCCGGAGAAAAGCTGCCCCAACGCCGTGTTGTCCACCACAAATCTCACTTTGCGGTCGCCTGGGATCGAACCTGGGCCGCCTTGGTGAGCTCGGTAGCGTAGATGGTAGCATGTCTGCCTCATGTTCAAGAGGTCCCGAGTTCAAATCTAGGTCAGGATGAGTTACCTGGGTACGATTTTTTCCAGAGTTTTCCCTTATCCTGAAAGACGAATGTCGGGCAACTCTAAGTTCCATGGACCCCAGACTCATTGGAGCATCATTTCACCCATTTCATTCATTGTCTGATATGACTTAACGCTGAAGGACGTAAATTACACACACAAAAAAAAGTTTGACACAATTTAACTAGGTTTCCCAAATGAAAGTAAAAGTAAACTGTGGAAAATACCTTATTTTAGAAAGTTTCTGGAGATAATGAATCTATTTAACTGCAGACAGTCTTTAGCTAACTATTGACTTACGGATATTCTGAGATGATAAATAATTTATGAGCAACTCTTAGCAGGGAATAAAACCCACTCTTAACTCATTCTACTACCTTCATTCAGCTATAATATGCAAACTCGTTATCTGAGTTTGGCAATAAAAGTGGAATTGTTATGGATGATAACACTAGTAAATCATATTAAACTATTTTATAGAAATAAATACTAATTTAAAGAAGGTCACTACTTTGGAAAACTTAAACTATAAGAAAGCAAGTTGCTGTTTTGAGCTATAGTATGCATCAAACCTCATTGGCAGAATTAAAATGCTTCCATCCCATTCATGACCTCATTCCATCAAGTGATTTGTAGATCCCATATATTAACTGGAAGCACACAAAAGGTAGAATCTGTTACCTCCAATGATAAATGATAATGGAACAAGAAGTCCTAAAGCTTTTATGATATCCACAATGGGCTTTTTGGATACTCCATATGAGCATCGGTATGAAGTCTTGGATAAAGCAGACTTAAAATTGCCACCTAAGAGCTGGGAATGTTATATGGACCCTCAGGAAAGAGCTGCAAATGAAACTATTGAACTACCTCTGTATCCTGAAACAAACCTTAAGCATTTTTACTTGAAAGATGTAGAATTTTTCAATTGGAAAATGTGTATTGTAAACAGAGAAGAAAAGTACAGCTTCATTAAAGTATGATTAAAACTAATAACTGCTGTACAGAGAAACAGTATGATATTTCAAAAGGAATATAATTTAAAGAATAAAGAAAATTCATATGAGTGAAAAAAACTGGATTTTCATCTTGTCTCAGTGTGGTGTTTTTTACAATTATATAATATCTAAAGGGCCTGCACTGTTTGATGATGAGACACCATTTACTTCTTATAGTGCAGAAATTGTTACACAGTTATAAGTTGTAATGAACACTGATTTTTAAAAACCAAACCGGGCATTATCAAAGGATTGAAAGTTAAATAACACAATCAAGGAGAAACATACTTTCTCACATTTACAACTTCTACTTTCTCTATCATGTTGTCATCTAACAATTAGCTAAATTACCCATATACTATCATTTCTGAGAAGAAAATAATATAGAGAAAGCATAGCTGCTAAAACTAGTATATAACCCTAAAGAACTGATCTTAATGTAAAGAACATGCATCAAAAGTTTTGCACATTGAAGTATGAACTTTGAAAGTTCAGTAGAAGATAAGAGGTATGTTTGGAAATGATTTACAATTGCATTGTTTTAACAATACCAATCTATAAGCACGTCCTCCTGTAAGACGACAACCTGATACTAGTACACCATGAACATGCCATATGGCAATTGTGAGCACAATGTGTAGTGAAAGGACATAACTTGTTTGCGGTCAAGCAGAGGAATCCGTGGACAAGATATAAAGGTGACTATCATGGACAAAGGTGGACTGCATGGTTTTTGTGGAAGAAAGGAGTCAAAACCGCAGATACTCATGAACATTTAACTGCATTTGTGGCCAAGAAATTCCTGCAAAGAAGACTATTTAGAACTGTATCACTGGGTTCTCCAGTGGAAGGGAATCTGCAGACAAGATTATGAGTACTAGTCATGTCAATATTGCAATTTCCAAGGAACATTTAAGATATGTTTGAATTGATTATGGCAAACAGACACATAACTTGTTATGAATTGGAATTCCAGAGAAGGCTCAGCTGTGCAACCCTGCACACCATTATCCATGATGATTTGAGTACGAAGAGGTGCGTGCATATTGGGTTCCACAGGACTTGGCACAGATCAGAAGGAGAATAGAGTTAAAATCTGTTGTCCACTATTGGAGATAAACAATGATGATCCAGGTTTCTTGGAGAAACTGGAAACTGGTGATGAATCATGGTGTCACTAGCATACACCTGAGAAGAAAATCCAATCTATGCAATGGAAACATCCTCGAAGTCCCTACTCCAAGAAATGTTGTCACTCAATCTGCAGGTAAACAGATGATTTCTCTTTTGGGACAGTTGTGGCATACTGCCAATGCACTGGCTTCCACATGGAACGACTGTCAATAGCAAGGTATACTGTGACACCCTGACAAGACTTAGATGGCAGGATTCAGCAACGTCAAAAGGGAAAGACCTTGAAAGGAGTGCTCCTCTATAATGACAATGTACAGCTACACACCAGCTATGTGACAACTGCAATTTGATATCACTCGGTTTTGCTGTTGCATCACATCCACTTTTCACCAGATCTTGCTCCATCTGATTATGATCTATTTGACCACATGAGGGATGCACTGCAAGGGAGGTGGTTTGGCAACAAGGAATTGCAGGCAACTGTCCACAAATGGGTGCATAGCATCCTAAAACAATAGTTCCATGATGCAATAATCAAGTTGCCAGGAAGTGGCAGAAGTGTATTGATGTCGGTGGACTGAGAGACTCCATGTACATCAATTTATATTCATGAATAAATAAGTCACAAAAACTACTACAGTAAATCATTTCCGAATGCCCCTCATAGTTTAATATCAAATGTTTTTCATTTACACATGTATTGTGGTAGAATATATATATTTCAAATGTTTCATTTGTATGTTATATTTAAAAAATCCTAGGTCACATTGGCATCTTTTAACATTTGGAACAATTGTTTAACAGCAATGATGATTACTCATTTTAAAGTGGTATTACTTTGGATTATTAAATTCTCACACACATATTTAAACTCCATTTATACTTGCAGACTGTGGCTAATGAAAACTTCCCACCTTCCAGCTGAGAACCAAACTCAAGATATCTGGATTTGGCACCTCACAGAGACAGCTAGAAAGCATTTTTATTAAGGTTAAACACAATGAGATTGCATTATTATTGAAAAAACTTTACAAATTTTTGTTATAGCTCATTTCAATTTGTGGAATAAACATATCTAATTTTTTTAATTGTTGGATACATTACACCTATTTAACTACTTGCCAAGGAATTTAGAGAATATAAGTTGGTTTTATTCACACACACGAAAAATGCAGGTCCCTGTAAATATTAAGTAATTTGATACTTGAAAACAGTGTATCAATGATGAATTCTGTGCTTAAAATGTTATAGGTTTGATGCATACTACAGACAGCCTGTTTAAGAAGAAAATACTTGAGGAAGTGATAGATTAAAGAATTAATAACAAATGCAAAAAATAGAAAGAATATATACATGATGTATCCTAAAAGTACATACCTAAAAATGGAGCCATCTTCAATTTCAATGATGTCTCTGGATTAAATATCACTAATAATATCACAGTTCAATATTAAAATTACAAACAGCAGTACATATTACAGTCTTGCACAAAACTATTTTGTAAGCAGTTACATATATTTATACAAATGGTAATAGTAAAACACTATAACATGAACTATAGTGAAGTACATGCAGCATACATTATATGTGTTCTGGGCTTATTACATAGAGGTTCCTTCATTGAAAGCAAACTGTATTTAAACTCTCCAAGTTTGAAAAGATATTTAAACCTATAAACAGATGTACTCTGAACAAATTAAATAAGAATATTTAGTTCATATTTGCAGAATGGATTAATATAATTTTCATGTGCTATGAGATGTATTCTTAAATATTTGGAGCTACTTCAACTTAGCCACAATTAATATACCATTGTGATTTTGGTGGAACACTCTTGGGTGACAAGAGATTCTGTTCGTGGGATCAACAATACATAAAGGAAATGGAAGAAGTGATGCTGGTTTCTTACCTACAAATGCAGTAAAGTAATTACTGAAAACAAAGAGTCAAAAGATTTTGGGATCACCCATTTTTGTAATAACAGCACTGGCATCCTTTTTGTTTATAAAAAATTATCCTACCACTTCAATTCCACATTGATATATTCTATTAATTTCTCAAAAGTCAGGTTTCAACTAGCTTTGTTTAAATGTGCCAAAATCATCATTATCTACCTCTTTATTCTTTAGATTCAATGCATAACAAGCAGGAAACAGCTCATGTTCTAATTAAACCAATGACTCCAATGAGATACTCCATTAGAGTAAAACATAAACTGTTAACTTTATAGTTTGGAAAGTTTACTTGTTTGCCACCAGTAATTCTGGTCATCCTATTAAGGATTGGCCTCTATCATACCTGAACAGTTACAGCTGAAATCATGCAATCATCCTACTGTAGCATTTTCATGGAGGGATATTAATGTGAAGATGCTCGATTAGATTATAACTTGTTTAATGTATTTACACATGCCAGTTTGTCATGTCTAGTGATTGAATTACCACTTTTTCCTCTTCTATATGAATACAGAACACACATAATGTAGATACTGTGGTACACAAATGAAAGCAAGCATCACAGATATACCAATTGCCATATTAGCTTTGTTTTCAGACATTTGTTTCTGTGCATTTGCAGCTTTTAGAAATTATTACTTTGCAATGAATGCTAATAAAAAGGTTCTAGGAAAAGTGACTAAGGCATAAGGTTTGTAAAAATGCTTGCTTTTAATGTGAAATGCTAATACTTAGCTTACTTCATTTACATGAAGTTAGCTTATCCATTTTATTTGGTTTAACTCTGTAAATTGAGATTTTCTGGCTTGACAGTGGACACCATGTGTGGTTGTTTTTTTCCCCTCTTTCCATTATTGAGGATGGTTACTGAAGCCAGATACAACATTTACAATTTTTTAATTCTAACAAAAGGTTTAAGCAATAAGACTAATGAATGAGCCCAGAAATAATGCAGGATTACTTAGTTGTCACATTTTGTTTTTCCATTTTACTCATACTAACATTAATGCTTTGAAGATCAGTGATTGCCTGCTTCTCAGTGACAAGGCAGTCATTGCATTATTGTTTGAAGCTTAACTCTCAGATGAATTGGGTCACATTGTATTAAAATGATTTACTGTAGAAAATGCTGTAACAAATTTATGGGTTCTCTCTTTTCACAGCATTCTTCCACAACATTGACAACAGTAACTTCTGCAGTGAAGACTGTTGTTGATTAATAATTAAAGCTTCTCAGGTTACCATGCTTGCTCTATGGCTTTCTTCAGGAAGTGATGAGACTCACCTAACCGGGCGGTATATATATCTTCAGGTATAGGGGCAGCGCTAAATGGCGTTGTCCAATAGGGAACTGGTGTTGATTGGATCGAAAAAGAGGTGCTGGCAATGTTAAAACTGTTTCTTCCAGCTCTCAGATGTTTGAAAGTTTTTGTCCATGTTGTACTCAGCCCTAAGCCGTTGTCTTTATTAAAATGTTTGGATGTGATTTAATTTCTATTGCTTCTATTGTGAGTCTATCGTAATATCGGTCACTACGGAGTAAGGCCATGGCCTCATAAAACAGGATCCTGTGGTCGTTGTGTAAGCTGTGCTGGGCCACTGCTAACTTTTTTGGTTGAAGTAGTCTAAGGTTTCATTTATGTTCCGCACATCTCTCTTCAATGCTGCAGCCTGTCTATTCTATATTTGTCTTCCCATATTGGCACAGAATTTTACATATGCTGTGTTTTCAATCCCAGATTATCCTTAACTGTTCTCACATAACGTCTTATCTTCCTTGGTGGTAAAAATATGGTTTTGATACTAAATCTATTTAAAATCCATGTGATCTTGTTGGATACTGTGCTGTAGAAGGGAACAAAGGCCTTTTCCCTGGGTTTCTCTCCCTCCTCTGTGTTATGGTTTCTTGTGGCACGGTTCTTGTTCATAACTTTCAGGTATGCATGGTGAGTGTCATTGCTTTTGTATCCATTCTTTTTTAATGTGCTTATTAGGTGGCTTATTTCTCTAAGTCTGTGTTCTTCATCTGCTATTTCATAGGCTCAGTGAAACAGGGTGGTTAGAATGGTTCTTTTCTGGGCTGGATGTTGGTAACTTGTGCATCCAGATAATTCTGTGTCCCAATGTGCCATCTTGCTTTCTGTAAATTCAAATGTCTAAGAACAGGACAGAGCATTGGTTTTCAGTTTCCATGGTGAACTTGATGTTTTGGTGAATGCTATTAATGTGTAAGAGAAAGGCTTGTAGCGCTTTTTCCCTATGCTGCCAAATCATGAATGTATCACCCATATAGTGGTAAAATGCCTTAGACTTAAGTGGAGCATACTGCAGGGCTATGTGCTCCAAGTGTTTTACATAAAAGTTGGCTACGGCAGGAGAAAGTGGAGAACCCATGGCCACTCCATCTGTTCATAGAATTCCTCCTTGCATGTGAAATATGTAGATTTAAGTGTATGTTCAAAAAGTTTTGCTATGTCTGAAGAAAACTGGTCAGTTGACAGATTCAGCATTTCTTCAAATTTACATCTGTTGTTGCTATTGGTCTCTGAAGCTGTTGACCATTCATGAAATATTTAGACCAAGAACTGGTGCTACAGTCTGCATTTTAGTAAAAGATCTCTAATCTAATATATTAATGTTACAATTTTCGTTATTCATTTCAATAGTCTACTGACAAATTTCTACATAATTGAGTTGCACAAATTTGCTCAGAATGGCTTTATAGATAACAGCCATGCATCTCCAGTAAGATGGGAGAATGGTATGCATTACTCACAGGATTACCTTACACTTAAAGTGAGGAACATACAGAAAATTTTGAGATCCTATTAAATATCTGCAAACACAAAGAATTAATCTTCTAAACAGCGGAAGTAGACACAAAGTTATGTTGAGCTCTATGTCATTTGGTAATCCTAAACACTGGCCTTAAGCCTTGATTAAGTTTTATATAAATATATGAATACAATTATTTCAACATATTAGCTCTGTACTTTAAATACTTAGCACAATACATGATAATTCACAAAATCATGTTTTTGTTTGAATGAAAAAATAGTTCACATTTTCCATGTTTGGAAGGTATAATCTGGGTTAGCACGTTTAATTTATCTGCTAACAAATAAAAGGATTGTGTTCTGATGTAAAATAAATTGACAAATTTGGTAATGCAGTCTCTCAATTTTGCAAATACAAGCATATCCTTAACCTTTTCTCCTCATACTCCTCAAATATATGTAGTTTTATATAGCATTGAGAGGTATTCTAGAAGTTCTCAGCCTACTCAGAATCATCATGAAGAAGGATAAATTTCTATGATAGTTGCTGAGTATCACAATTTAGATGGCATGCTGTAAAGTTTCAGATGAGTAAGCGTAGTAACTTGTTTGTGATGATCATGTAAATACAGACTATGACAAAATGCGACAAAAATGGCTGGCATGAAATATCTTGATAGACCATACAGATGAATTAAGTTTTAAGCATAGAAAGCTTTCTACTTGATGAATGCCAATGTTTTACAATGAGCCAAAAATTTATTTTAATTAATTCTTCTGGAGTGTTTAGATATGTTCATATGCAATTCATTGGAGCTTCTCTGATATTTTGTAATAGTGGAACAAACAATGATTCATTACTACATGCTTGAGATGAAGCTGTGGTCCAAAAAATGTGTAAGTGAAAGTGCACTCCAAAAGGGCAAAACTATCACTGTAGAATATTACACTTCACTATTAGTCCAAACAAAACAATGCTATTCAGACTAAATGTCAATGCCTTGAGATAAACAACCTTTTCATCCTAACATGGTATAAGAGAATCTTTCTTTCTTATCAGATAATGTACCTTTTACATATTTCGGGATTGTTGTTGCAAAACTGATTGATGTTTGCTTCAAAGTGCTTCCACATCTGCTATTTTTGCCTTACTTGGCTCCCAGCAATTACTGTTTCCAAACTTGCTGGGCAGATGAAGACTCATAATAATGAGGTTGAAGGTGAGATAGAAACACAGGCAAATCTTATTTTACTGAGGATATTAAAAATCTGAGAAGTTGTTACACCAAATGTATTGTTTTACATGACTATATTGTAAAAAAAATAGTTTCTCTTAAGTACAGAGGTCTGCTGGTTAGTCTAAGAACTTTTGGAACATTCCTTTTAGCACAGTAAAAGCAGAGCAGTTGTTATGTAATTCTAAGTGTTATTTTAATATGGCGTTGACAATAAAATGAATAGTTTTCAGCATTACTTAAGAGAATGCTTTTTCACAGAGCCCCGAATACAGAATTCTTTGAGCTAAAAATATGATAATGCAAATGCACAGCATGAATTACACAGATATATAGAACTATGATCTGAAATACAAAGCTTATGTGACACATAAAATTACAAATCAATGAATACATCTATATTTGTTTAGCAAAAATCTGAAACTGATGATTACTGCAGACAGAAATGCCTTCATATCTCTTTACATAATTAAGAAAAGGTATCTGCTAAATGTGAGCAATCCTTCATTAATTTTAATTTTTACTGCTTGCTTTGTTAAGTAACGGAGAAAGTAGTGTTTTTTCACAAATCAAAATAGATAATATACATTCTATAACTTTGATAAAATTTAAACAAAAGAAGTCGTAAAACAGAAACTACATTTGATATAATTACATTAGTTTATTGTTCAATTCTGTAAAATAATGCATAATACATTACTAAAAGACTCAAGTTTCAAGCTGAAATCATTTTTAAATTTAAACAGTGGAGGATAACACATTAATAACTTATAGGCTGTCTGGAACAAAAATAAGGAGAAAGTTTAGTAATTCTGAATAATATAAGTAATATGACTGCTTATGTAAAATGACACATTTGGGATAGGTACTCAGCTTCTCTCTGTAAATGTTCTAGTCTTTTGCTTCTAAAGCATAAGCACCTATGATTCTGACAAAAATTCTGGATTAATGTCACTGCAGTTATGCATAACAATTTTTCTTTGAACTACATACCTGGTAATTTGCTGACACCACACACTGTGGGTTTGTTAAAAATTACATTTACAGCAATTTGCTGCCATATATATTTGCAGTACTGAAATTTTAGTTTCATCTTTATTTCTTGAAAATATTCTCTTATTTACATTATTCAGTAAAGTATTTGAATTTCTTACTTGTAGTTTTTGTTGAAAACAGCCTTTACAATCACTGAAAGAATGCTATAGAAATTGCATTACAGTTTTAAAACACTTAAGTTTATCTGCTAAAGATGCAATAAAGAACTATAATGACCAGAAAGATGGGATGGTGCTTAGGGAAAGAATGGTCAAGACATGAGTTACATTATACATGAGTATCTATGAATATTCTTACGAAGAGGAACAAGAAAGGAACTTATGATTATAACAGATAATTAACTTTGCTCAACATACTGGTCAACCTGAATTTTGAACACTATATACAACCAAACACTTTAATAAAGAAAAGCAGTTTTTGTGATGAAGCAATATTTCCATTTTAGCATATGAATAATTAATTGGCCAACTATTTGCTTAATGTTTAAGCCATCACAATAACAAGTTATTATCGAAGGTAGCATCACATTTTATTCAAAAGTCAAAGCAGAACTGGAATTCAAGTTACTGCACATGATTTATAAACCAATCAAGTTAAACTTATGTATTAACTGGCTTTAAAGTCTCAGATTCTTTTCTTAATTTCAATTGTTAACTACCAGAATTATAAAGTACTAGAACTTCTGCAAATTAGACATGATTTAACAAAAAGGAGGGAAAAAAAGAAAGAAAATAAAAATGAAACAGCATATTTCACATGCCAACGTTAATACAATTCCTATTACATTCAACCTTTAAATGTCTTGTCTTTCTTACAGAATATTTGAAGATTTGCTAAATAAAGGTCTGTAAGCACAACAAATGAAACACATTTCATATTCAATATCTTACTGTGCAACCATAAATGAAACAATTTACTGTTAACTCCATTAATCATTCTTTTTGAGCTTGTAGGCATGGTAGTTCTATCCTCCAACATTTTGTCAAAAACTGCATCTAGCATCCTCAGGGAAGCCAAAGTCGTGGATAGAGCCTCTGCAGTCCAAGCAAGACAGGAGTGCTAGTCTGGTCTACTTATTGTTATGCGAGGAAGGAGGCCATGGCCTATTGGAGGTGGGGCAGGTTGCCTATTGGCTGTCACCTGTTGGTGTACTGGCTCCGATTCTCATATAAAAGAAGAAGCTCCCCATTGCTCTGGATTCAATCTCACTCCCTTCAGAGCCGAGATCCAAGACTTTACAGTGGCCGCAACGGAAATCTTTACATGGTAATAAAAACAAAAAACACTGACCCTACATGGTTTTATTTTGAACTTCTCCATACAATTACTACTTGGTCATATTTCCCTTAACTTGTATCACCTTCATGAGTCTCCTGACCATCGAATCTGCTAGATTTTCAAAATATTTTTGTCCATTTCTACTCGTAACTTCTTCAACACCTCCTGCAGCTCCTTAATATTTGATGGTTGCAGCTCTTCTATTTTATTTTTCATTTGATCCCAAATTTTTTCTATTGGATTTAGGTCAAGAGAATTACAGGCCAGTCAAGTACAGGTATATTACTGTCTTTTAGGAACTTCTAAACCATCATTGTTATGTGAGCAGGGGCACCTTCATGTATAAAGAACACTGATGAATTGGCCAAAATGTGACCAAATGCTGTTGCAAAACATCTAAATAGTTACTTCCCTTCATTGTTACATTTTTAGGGAAAAAGTACAAGCCACCTCTACCACAATTACCACTAAAGGCATCACACTTTCTGGGTGTTTAACAGTTTTGACCATAAACTTTGGATCATACTGTGATACAAATTTTAGCCTTCTCACCTTTGGACTTTCCTCTGACCAATTTGAAAGTGCTTTCATCAGAAAACATTACTTTGCGCCAGTCCTCTGATGTCCAGTGCTGATATGTTTTGCAGAAATATACTTATTTCTACATCTTCTTCAGTTAGAAGAGGCTTCTTGGTAAACCTAAGTCTTTTTGAAGGCGATGCTGAATGGTCCGGATTGCAACACTTTTGAACAGTTCTGGATCATTCTTTATTAAACCTGCTGCTGTAATCCATGGATTAGCTATCACTTCATGTTTTAGAAGGTCATCAGTCCTTTGAGAAATCTTTCTTTTACCACCTGAGCCTATCTTTCGAGTTGGTGTGGTGCCATGTGGAAAAGGTGCTGCCGCATTTTTTAGGTCGTAAATGGCTTGTCTTGAAACCTTTAGATCAGGAGCTATGCAAATTACAGAGGTACCTACTTCTAACAGAGTTAAAGTACGAGTCTTGTCCTCACAAGTGAGCTCCTTGTGTCCTATTTTGTGTACTGGATTGAGAAATACACACCTTCAAAAACAGCACCAAGATAAAAAATCAGATGTCAACAAAACATAATAAACAACTTGCTGTACGCAAATACCAAAGGCAGACTGAGATCTGGGCTGCTAATGAAAGGAAGTTGCTGCTGCACTGAAGAATCACGTGATTTGCAGCTCCACCCAACTTTTTGTGTAATGGTAGGAGAAGGACAAACGGAGCGCATTGTGCATGTACAGATTTTCCTTGCATTTAAAATGTAAAGATTTCCATTGCGGTGACTGTACTTATCTGCTGTTTCTCTTCCTTGTTCCTTCTCAATCCTTGTGATTGAAGTCATTTTGAACATTTAAATAGCTTCCCATGTTAATTGAGCCTGGTAAAGAGTCATCTTCGAGAGCACGACTTCATCCTTGTACCTTACGTCACATGGCCAAACAATAGGGAATGTTTTGCCACTGCTGACTTTTTTCTGTCCTAACCAGCTGTATTGTTCATGTTCTTTTAGCCGCATGTTGATACTCCACATGGTGATGCCTATGTATACTTGACCACAACCACATGGATTTCTGTACACACCAGTTGTGCAATGGGGATGGCATTTGTCTTTTGTGGAGTTAAGCAAATTACTTATTTTGTTCAATGGTCTATGATCTGTCCTAATGCGGCGTGACTGTATAAGTTTCTCAATTCGGTCTGTAACTTTGTGGATACATGGCAGATATACAGAAGCTATAATTTTTTCCTTCCTATATTTTTGAGCTGAAGGATACCTTGGATGATGAGCTCTTTGAATTTATTTGTATGTTTAGCTGTTGCTAATGAGGGCCTTGTTCAAATGTTAAATTTTCTTTGACATGGCTCAGTGATCTTCATAGCTCGTTCAGTGAGAGTCCTAACTATACCTAATTTTTGTTGGGGATGGAGGTTTGAGGTCTTGTATGAGTAACTGTCAGTATATGTTGGTTTCTGGTAAAAAGTATGACTCAGAAGTGATCCAGCTTTTCTTGATATCAGAACATAATGACCGGCTGCTGTCTTTTTCTTTCTCTGTGGTGAACTGTATGTTGCAGTTCTGACTTATTTTGATGGTTCTATTCAGATGCATAAAAAGTCAGTGCATGAAAATGATCTCTAGGTTGCTCCATGTCAAACAGAAACAAATGGCAACAAGATTTATAATTTTATTGCAGTAGCTATGCCTGTGAAAATGCTGATAAATATAATTAAAAGAGAAGATGTATGAATTTATCCTTTGAATTCTTCTCTTTAGTATGCTAACAATTCAAATAACTATATAGTTATCAACATTTTAAAATGGTTAACTTAAATTGCAGAAGTTCAGCTTTGAACTCGCCAAGTACAAATTCCTTAGAGGGATTTAATTTTAAAACCTAATGGCTTTTCTGTTTACAGTGATCATCAAATATCTTAACACAACTTTGGATTCTGCATTTATGAATATATACAATTCTAAGACTATTACACTTAAAGGGAAAAAAAAAAAAAAAAAAAAAAAAAAAAAAAAAAAAAAAAAAAAAAAAAAACCAACAACATACATGCATTGTAATGACTAGATTAAAAACTAAAAGTATGTTTACAATAGTTTACTTTCTTTAGTAAATTTATATTAAAAAATAAACTTTATACTTCTATATATGTAAAATATTGCTTTTATCTTAGAAGTCATTTTTGACAAGCTATATTACATAGTTTCACAATGGCCATTGCAAAAAATATTAATTCTTTAAAATTCTGAATATTTCAACAATAGTTACACTTTTATAATTGGAAGACTTTTGCTCTGCAAATGTTTGTGCAATTTACCTATGCTATGGATTTTTAATTCTCTTTAGTGTGCAAAGTATTAACTTAAAAAAGACTACTTACAAAATTAAAATTTTAAGTGGTGTAGTTATTTCAACAGAAATGTGTTCAAAGAAAATCATAATCCTTGTAAATACCATCTAAAGCATTTTAAGGTAATGTACAATACAAAGGTTCATAAAAATTTACACTCAAGCTGTATATTAATACTCAGAATGCACCCATTTTATTTATTTTAAACAGCTACTTAACTGATACAGAAAATGAGTTTAAATGGATTTAAGTGTCCTGGAGGATTAATATAATTTTGATATAGTTACATATCTTAAGAGTCACTTTTTGACTCAGAACAAACTCATGCACACAAACATGATTTCAATAACATTGAAGATGTATTAGTGAACATCTTTTTTATATATATAAAAACAAAATGACAATATTTTTTTCTATCTAAAAAATGACAATATTTTAATACTTTAAAAATGACTCCAAAATGGGTGCAAATAAAAAATGTGTTTCATAAGAATATCTGAAAGCAATAGCATTATTTTCTTTCACAGCTAAAAGCAAAGTAAAATGTTACCCATAAAGAATAATTCTTGTAGTAACTTTTAATACTCAATAGTTAATTTTCATTAACTTGTTTCATTAGCAATAAAAACACAAAACTGATTCATTGCACTTCAGTACAAGGGTCATCCTGAAAGCTTTTAGCAGAAACTAGAAGTATGTTTTAATTTAGTTGTAACTTTTATAGCTGTTCAAAGTATTCTTCATTGCAACATTGCATTCATTTCTGCATTCATTTAAAGCCTCCACATAAGACCAAATAACCTCATAATGTGATGGAAAACAATGACCATAAACATTTTCTTTGATTTTGCACATCTGGAAAATAAGGACGGTTTGAAAACACTGACATTTGCTATGATAAACTGTCAAATGTTCTGGCCACCTGAATGCAGAAGCATCATCATGAGAAAGCAGCAGGTGAGCATTCTTTGATTTTGAATGCCATCTTTCTATGCTGCAATGACTAATGGTAGACTGTTATTCATATATCACTCTTGCTTAATTATTTTTTAAATAATCAGTGTGACAAAAACAAATGAAACCAATAATTTCACTCTCAAATCTTTGGTTCTTTGTACTTTTGTTTATTCACCATATTCTGAAAATAATCATAATGCCAACTGCTATTTTGTTTTTCTTCATAGTGGTAGTGTGATCAGCATTCATCTATGTAACAGGTTCATAGTTTCCACTTTCATAGTTTCTGCCGTTGTTGAGTTCTTTCAGAATGAAATAGCACTTCCTGCTCTTCTGTTAAGAAATACAATACCTGGTATTGTTCAATTCCAAGTGGTTTGAATGTCAGAAAATACCTTCCATGAATAGCTCTTACGTACATAAAAATGGTTTCTAGAACTAAGGCCACAATCTAATATAACAATCGTGAAGCTTTGTATGATTGTTTCTCCTCCTGTGCTATGGCAACACTCCAAGCAGTGGGTTAGAGAGAAAACTATTCGCCCATATTTCATGTGTGGTTGAAGTAACAAAATTAAGTACTGTAGTCAAATGTGAATTGACTAAAAATGACACTAGAGATTCAGAAAAGTATATGATGTTATCAAATGTTATAATCAAAAGAATTTACATTTTTCTTTAAAATTCAGAAGATTTTAGAGAGGTAAACAAAAAACTTGAGATAGATGCAAACCTGGCTGGTATGATAATATATTATGTCAACGAACTGGTAAAACCTTAGGTTAAAAGCTTTAATAGTTTTATCGGAGACATATTAATCCTATCTCTAAAATTTTCATGCTTTAAGTATGTTAAATATGGTGTACACACAGTGAATTATAAAAGTTGAATACACTAAAAGAGATATGCAACAAAACTGAAATGTGCATTTTAACATACCTTAAAAGCTTAAATTTGGTTACCTAAGGTTAAATGCATTTGGTGTCCCTCAAAATTCTGTTCTTGTGATGCGCAAAGATTTTCAATACAGCATTTTTATTTTTAATCACTATGGGAAAGATAATACAATGAGATGGATATCATCCAAAGTTAATTTTGATGCATTTCTTCAAAATTCTTCATTTGTCATATAAGAAATGCTTTGAAATACTCAAGTAAAGAGCAAATCTCAACAAAGCATACTGGCAACAATTACATAAAATATTTTAGGAATACTGCTCCTGAAAAATGGAGGTTCATTAAAGCAATATATAAAACAGGGAACCAATAGCAATTGCTTCATGATACATGCATTGTCTGATCAATCATTTGTAACTGAAATTGTTTTCAAATTTATATAACCTTGTAGCCTGTTTGCAGCAGTTAACAATTGGCCTTTTCTAGCTACTAGGAGTGTTACCTTTACTCCAGCTAACATGTCCCTACCATTATAGCTTTGTGACTGTTATGTTAGACTGTGCTAAAGCAGTGTGAGAATAACCTATATGAGATTCATCTTTAAATGACTCTTAACATCTGACCTGCACCAATTTCCAAATCAGGATAGAGGAGAAATGGAAAATATCTATCAACTAATCATAATCTTGCATTCATATCATGATAGTACCACAAAAATCTTAACTATGTTTGCAAACATATTCCTGTGTGTGATTGATTTTTAAATTATTTCTCTTTTAAATGAACAATTATCTGCTGCCTAGATTACATTGTGAAATGTTTTTGGAGTGATCCTTACATAAAATTATTTGTGCTTTATTATAAAAGCAAGATTAAAAATAAAAATATTACAAATACAAACATATAAAAAGCTTTAAAGTTATTTAAAAGTGTTTATCTCCTGCCATGTCCCATTTGTTTCACATTAAAATATAAAAAGAACAACATATAGATAAAGTTAAAAAGCAATTTACTTACTTTCTGCAAAATAAGTTATTATTGAGCTGATAGTCTACATCAGACTTAAAGGTGACCATTTGTAAAGTACATTACCACTGTAATCCAATTTTAGAAAAATAATAAAACTAAATGTAAAGCTGAACATTCCAAAAACCAGTTTCTAAGTTGAAGTACATGCTAAAAGCATGTTAACAAATACAGTCTTCTTGAAAATTAAAAACAGCTGCTTAATTTGATGTAATAAAGAGCAGAATGGTTGATTGTTACTAATTGTAATCATACAGGGATGTTATATAGAAGTGACAGGTTTAAAAGAAACATTACTTTTAGGGTCTTGATTACACATGAAAATATTTGATGTCACCAGTTACTATTTATTAGGCATTGTCACTAACATTTCAATGTCAATATAATTATTTCAGACAGATGTGTTACTGTAAACACACATAAAAAAAGCACAATTACAGTGCTTTTGAAAAATATTAACTGCTGTTTTGAATCACATTTGTAATCAGCTTAGTTGTTAATTCCATCAATAGAACATAAAATACTTATGTTTTACACTTTACAGTATTCTTTATCAATTACATCCAAGTTAGAGATGTGTATCATATCTTAAGAGTCACATTAACTATATTTGCTGGTAAATATGTTGGAATATTTACAATGGCTATATAGCATTTACACTTTCTCAAAATAGTGATTACAGAACTGGCACTGCTACCAAGTGAACCTCATGACAAACATTTCAATGCATAAAGAATTAATTTTAAGATCATTTGAGGGATGTTCTCTCTACATTACAAACAGTACGCTACATTATAAAAATAATAGTTTTCCATATTAAACTACACACTGGCAACTTGCTGAATCCACTGGTTCAATTCCAGTTAAATGCTTGACTATGTCAGAGGAAAGAAATTATTGCACTTCTGCTTAAAGCAAAATAGAAGAAAACATCAGCACTGGCTTTTGCATTAGAGAACACAGCTGCATATGAAACCATTCATCTTCCCTAGCCCTAACCAAGAGTTGCTAGTCACCCTAATGAGATGATACAGTTCTTGAGACCTATGCAAAAGGGAGTATTGGACCATACAGATTTGTGATGGTCCAAAGTCTACTAGAAGACCAGTGGAAATGGAATCAAACATGAATACTTCAAGAGGTAACTATTAGCAGAAATAACATTGGATACATGATTTCGAATAACAGCAAAGATACTTAAAACAGCAGCAGCTCTATTAGACTCTTTTCCAGCAGCAATATATTTTAGAAAAACCAGCGAGTTGCTTGTTTCATTATAACATGTAGGCTTGCTATATGAAGCATGTGATGACAAACTTTTGCAGCTAAGGAAAAACTTCCAAACTGTGCAGAAAGTTTAATAAATTTCAGTTGCAAGCTACTGTAGCATCCTGAAGATCTAGGGCTCCTTTCTCTCCTGAAGCAGTTGGTGCCACATGGAATGAAGGCTATTGCAGTTCTTCCTTATACTCCTCAGATTGCCGATGCTGTATATCAATCCAGCTATTGGTTGGATGAGGCAGCTTTACTGATAAACCAGCTTTACAGTGATGAGTGAAAGATCCACAATTTTACGCTGATAGCGCTGGAAAAATGTAAGCGCTGACTTGGAATTTGCAAATTTCAACATTGCTCTTCTTTGAGCTGGAAGCATCTGAATGCTCTGGAAAAAAGAATAAAATGGAAAAAATCCTGTTTTACTTCATTTCACATTTAAAAACATAAAACTCAGATGAATAATATTAACATTTATACATAATATAAACATATAAAAACTGTGTTCTGAAAACCATAGCAAGTTCGTTTATATATGGATATCTAATTTGCCAGAAACAGTCTTATTTTTATAGTTGCTTACTAGAATCACAAAATTATTTCTCATTAAATCCAGAGCATAATATTCATAGAAATTCTTAATACAATCTATTGAGTTCCATTTGATTTAATGTGGAATAAGCATTTTTGTATTCTAATCTATGATTTGCATTAGTATTTTGAATATCAAATGCCAAAGTGCAAGTTAAAATTTGTTCCTGATTGAAGCTATATTAAAGGCATCTAGTTCAGCAGATTTTTAATTTGGAGTTCTGGACATGACTTTCATACATTAACTGCACTAAATAAAACAACTCAGGCATTCACTGTGAAACGGGATGTCAACTATAAAAACTTTGATTTTAAAGGCTTAAGCACATTCAGAAAGTGAGAGCCAGACTGAAAAATTTAATGCCATAGCTGGGATTTTAACCACAGATCTACCAGTCTCCATCTGATTGCTCTAGAATAGTTCTATATTGTTCAGTCTGGCTCTAAATTTCCAAACACTGTCCTATACATGGCTAGTGTAAAAGAACGATTAATTTCCTTTCATAAATCACACTGCACAGAAATAGAAAATAAAAATAAAATATGCTAAATATTTGCTGATTTGAATATATAGCATTGGAAAAAGAGAAGCCACACGCAATATGGTAAGCTAAGTATGACAGACTTAATGCCAAAAGTTGTCAAGATCCACTTTCCAAGTTGAATCTTGAGGCTTGTAACAAGGAAAAATATTAAAAAATAAATAGTCTGAACACCATTGCAGAGAATCAGAGAAACATTCTTGAAGCTGGAAAGCATGCTATTCATATAGAAGAAACATTATTCACTCTTGCTTGGCTGCTTGTTGAGAGCCCTATAATTTTTAAGTTCTTTTTTCTTTTTTTTTTAAATCTACGTCCTCCAACGTAAAGTCATATCGGATGATGAATGGAAGGGATGAAATGATGCTCAAATGGGCCCAGGGTCCATTGAGCTTACAGTTACCCAACATTCGTCTTTCAGGATAAGGAAAAACCCTGGGAAAACCATATCCAAGAAACTCACCCTGACCGAGATTGAAACTCAGGACCTCTTGAACATGAGGCAGACACGCTACCATCTACGCTACCGAGGTGGGCTAATTTATAGGTGTGGCAATTTAAGCCATGTATTTTCAAGCTTAAATGATCACAAATAATCATTAATTAATAGAAATTAGTCCCACTGTTTCTCATGAAGGGTTTTGATCATGAATTTCATCATATTAAAATAATGCATACAAGCAAATCTAGAACATATATATATATATATATATATATATATATATATATATATATATATTTTTTTATTTATATATGGAAGAAGCTAGAAACAGTGATGTGTAAAGATGTACTTACTTTCTCTACTACATACTTGAGTAAATAGAGGAAATACTTTATCTAACTTAAAATGCAATACCAAGATTTCACCAGAATTACAAGTATTGAGAATCCCTGAATCCAGAAAGCATTCTCAGAAAAATTTGTGTGTGTGTCTTTTTTTTTTTTCACCTGGCATGCCCCATTCCTTAGGAATACTACATGCCCTATTTTATTTACATTATATACAACTTTTACAATAATTTTACAATGATTTTACATATCTTGTATTTGTATTGAATGTTTCCTACAATATTTTACAATATTCTTATTAAAATAGTTGCAATTAATTAGCAGTTTTATTGAATTCTTATGCTTCATTTGCTTACTCTATATCTGTGAAGTTTATTGATTTAACAAATTTGACGAAACATTTTAGATGTGTGTTAATAAGTTCTTCTTTGGTAATGGGCCACGCGCATTGTCTGCTTTTTATTTTCTTGATCATTTCGGTTCTTTGTTTATGATTGGACATCGGAATATTAAGTAGTCTATTGTTTGGTCCTCTTCTTGACATTTACATACTGGGCTATCTAGTAAGCAAATCGATGGCGGTATGAACGGAGCTTTCCGTGTCCTGTGACAATTGCTGTAAACTCTTGGCAAATGGGAAGTTCTTGTTTTAGTCTATTTCTCACGGATGGGAAGAATTCTTTGGTGATGGCTCCTTTCCTTGATGCTGTCCATTGTAGTTGCCATGCATTTAGTCCAATGTCTCTCTCCATGCTTATCAGGACTTCTTTAGGTATTTTATTATATTGTATTTCACGATCTTCCCCAGCAGCCTCTTTTGCTAGTCTGTCTACTATTTCATTGCCATATATGCCCGAGTGTGCTTTCACCCATCCAAAATGCAGCATCCAGTCTGATGTTCTCAGGTCGAGGATTTTAGCTTTGATTGCCTCAGTCAGGTAATTGTGTTTCGAGTTGTTTTTAAGGAGATCCAGTGTTATCCTGCTATCAGTGAACAATGCAACTCGTTTATCAGCATACCCTTCATTTACTAGTTCCTTTAGTTTCTTCAGCACCTCAAGAATTGCAAGTTGCTCTGCCTGGTTATTTGAGTATCAAGCATGCAGCTTGAACTTTAAATTATGGGTCAAAATGCCGTTTATAAATATTACTGCTGCTGCCCCAACTTTGTCTCCCATTTTGCTGCCCTCTGTGTATATTTCAAATGCGTATGTACGGTTATTGTCTGTCTCATATATTGAAGGATTTTGTGCCGGGTGTCTCCAGTGTCGCATTTCTACTGGTGTGTCGTATTCCTCATTGTGAGCTCTTGTTGCCAGATAAATCCTTAAGTTTCCCTCTAAGGTTACTTGTAGAGGTTGTGTACCAGCTAGTACACATGAAGCCTCATATGAAACTGTACGGTATGCTTTAGTAATTTTTATATTAATTAGTCTCTGCACTCTTCTGTACTTAATAATGTTCTTGTATTTCTTTATGGCTTCTATCCACACTGGTGAGCCATATGTCATTGCTGGAACTATAGCTCCTTCATAGATCGTTCTTAGAGATCTGTATGCTAATCCCCACTGTAGTTTGGCTATCCGTGATAACATATTGATGAGTTTAATGGATTTTTCTGCAGTATGGGCTATGTGCGCATTGAAGTTGAAGTTGCTGTCAAAGTAGATGCCTACTCTCTGTTTCATATAACCTTGCCCAGCTGAAATGTATCACTCCGCGTTCAACAACCCTCCCCCTCGCCCTAATTGGCTAATGCTTTCGCGTCATAGGCCATAGGCGGTGCCTTCCCCTCACATTTAAACCTGCGGTAAATGTCGTAATAATTGCCGGGAAGATAAATAAAATCAACAAAAATCATACAAATAAGGATATGAAGGCATGCAAAAATACAAGTTTATAATGAACTGAGCAAATTGAAACAGAATGACTGAGCAATGAAACTGAAAGAGTTTATAATTTTTTTAAACCAGCACACATACCTTTCAAAAATGCTTGTCTGTCAGTCTTAAAAGTCGTGTCACACCATACTTTACTTTCCGTGTGTTCGTCTATATTTAGCAATTTGTATCTCGGTGCAGTGTGGTTGTCCTTAAATAGCGTCTTCGCCACACAGCAATATCGCCTCTGTCTTTTAGCACATTTTTCTTGCCTCTTTTTTCATTCACAAATCCCAGCTGTATAAGCAATCTGCTGAAATTTGGTAAATCTGCATCCTCATTTACAGCAGAGGAAATGTTACATATGTTAGGGAGTTCGTTTCTAAAGAAAAACTACACACATGACGACGCACAACACTTTTCACGTATTTTTTTCCGAGCACGCACTTTTGTTTATTCCTGCTTTTGCCTGGAGTGGTAAGTTTTCCTGTTTCCTCAATTTCATGTCGCGATGTTCCTACAGATCTAACACTCACACCTGTAACTTCAGAGCACAGCTGTGAGAGAAGTTCTCTCACTGACAAAGACGGATTCTTCTCTGTGAGTGCATTAAACACATGCAACACAATTCTTTTTTCGCCTGTTTGTAAATAATTATCCTTGCGATACTTCAGCGAAAAACTGGCGGTAGACTCTGCCATTATACATATAATAAGTACATGCGCAATAAACGATCAATAAAATAATTTAGCTCCCGCACTCTTGAATGGCGATGCATGACTAATCCAGTTCAAAACAAGGTCAGTGATAAAAGTCACATAAACAAATATGTCATCACTACCGCTAAATCACGTGCTATCGTGCCATGTGCTTGAGAGCAAAGGGACCTCCTCTTTAATTCGTTTAAGAATTAACATGCATTTCAGATAAATCAACTCTGTTGCGTAATATATTTAATTAAAACAGTTACGAAAATATAAATTTGACAATTCTCTTCCAACATATAATGATATATTACCATGTTAAATAACGAACTAATTTTTATCGCACGACAGTCATTACCACAACAGCAACCAATGAGAGGTGATTAGGTCACGAGACCGTTAAGAGATACTGGGCAAGCTTACGTGAAACAAGGTATAAGTATTTCATTTCCTCCGTTTTTCTGAGTTTCTTGTTATTTAAGTAAATGCTGATTTCTTTATCTTCGTTTCTCTTCCTGGAGATAAACAGAGTCTGCGATTTCTTGTCATTGAATTCTAGTTTGTTGTCTGTGGCCCAGTTCTGGATCTTCAGTATGTCCTGGTTCGCTGTGTTTTCTGCTTCGAATTTGGATGTTCCTCTTGTTAAGATGATAACGTCATCTGCGAAAGCAATCACTTTTGTTCTTCTGGTGAACTGTGGATTTAACATACTGTTGTACATAATATTGCAAAATCCTGGACCGCAGCAGGATCCTTGAGGACAGCCTTTCTGGACTTCTTTCACGGCCGTGTAATTATTTATTGATAATGTTGTTTTCCTATTGCTGAAGTAATTTGAAGCCAGAATAAAAAGGTTCTTTGGACACTTAAGTTCTTTTAAGTTTTTTAGGATGCTGGGCCACCATGCTGCATTAAATGCACCAGGCTTGTTAGGATTATGCACTGTTTTGATCTCAAGCCTTGTTCAATGAAAAGTTTTACCGCCATCGCTGCATCTATTGTTCCTCTTTGGGGAGTAAACCCATACTGACTTTTATTGAGTAGATCATTGGATCGTACATGGTAGTTAATTCTGTCTATCATTAGTTTCTCAAGTAATTTTCCGCCAACATTTATCAAACTAATTGGGCGGTATTTAGACACGTCCTTGCAGTCTTCCTTGCCGGGTTTAAGGAGTGGAAATGCAACAGAATGTTTCCATCTTTTTGGAAAGCAACCTCTACTTAGGCATATATTGTACAGCTGTGTGAAGGATAACGGCAGAACTTTAAAACCTCTTAGCAGGATGTCGCTGGTTAAACCATCCTCACCAGGTGCTTTTTGTGGGTTAAAGTTTTTAAGAGCAGATATTATTTCTTCTGTTTTAAAAAGTACATCATCCTTGGTGTCTATTGGAGCTCTAAGTTCCATTCAAAGTTCCTTATGGTGTGCGCTATCGTTGTTTTCATTATGTTCGGGCACAAAATGTTGTAGCATATGTTTAATTGTATCCTCGGGTCTGTGGTGTATGTGCCATCTTCTTTCTCGAGAGTTGTCAGTGGTATGGTGGTTCTGAGTTTTCCTGCCGCTATTTTATAAATTACATTCCAGGGGTTGGTTCCATCAAGCATAGTACAAAACTTTTTCCAGGAGTTAAATTTCGCTTCTTGCAATTTCCTCTCATATTCGTGTTTGCCTTCGTAGTATTTTATCTTCCTTTCCACCCTTAGATTTTCGTTTGCTGTTGTTCTTTGAAATCGCCTCCGTAGCGCATTGTTCCTTTTCCTTAGTATGCTTAGATCATCGTTCCACCAGGGTACGGTGTGTGTGTGTGTGTGTGTGTGTGTGTGTGTGTGTGTGCGTGCGTGCATGCGCGCGCGTGTGTGTGTGTGTGTGTGTGTGTGTGTGTGTGTGTGTGTGTGTGTGTGTGTGTGTGTGTGTGTGTGTCTGCCTCTGTGCATGAGCAGCATAATTCAGAAATGAAAAGTTGTTTAAACACCAAGATTTTCAAGAAAACTACTATCCTTTATATGGAATTTTTGAAAAAAATGTTTGATTTTCTGAAAAAGAGCTTTAATGATTTAGGTTAAATTATGTGTGTAAGATATTTTCCTGACAAAAGAAATATATATCTTGCATTTTCTGAGTGGTCTCTGAAGTACTCTATTTTGAATAACTTTTGCATAACTGGTAAATGATAAAAGATAGAAAACTGTATATCTTGTACAAGTGCATAACTATTTTTCTTTTCCTTCTTCCCCCCCCCCCTGTTTGTAGATTTAACCATTTCTGAGATATTTCTTGTTATTGATTTGAATTTTTCCAGTAGTCATATCTTTCTCAAATGGAAAGTTATTATCCATTTTTTCCCTCCTGGCCACACAAATAGAACAAAATTTCAAAGTCATCACACAGCAGTCAGTTCTTAAAAGATTAAAGTGTCATCAAGACCACTGTATTTCCTATTCCCATTGAACTCACAAGGAACTACAGAGTAAAACAATTTTTTTTTTTAAATTAACATACACAAACTTCGTCATATCTGATGGTAAATGAAATTGGTGAAATAATCCTCAAATGAGCCCAGGGTCCCTAGAGCTTAGAGTTACCTGACATTCATTTTTCAGGATAAAGGAAAACCCTGAAAAAATCCTTATCTAGATAACTCACCTGATTGAGATTTGAACCTGGGATATCTTGAAAGTGAAGCAGATATGCTACCACCTGCATTAGAGGCAGGCATAAAACCATTACTAGAAACAGCTCAGTTAACATGAAGTAGATAGAAGAATAAACATTTTTAAGAATAGTTTGCACAGGAGTGAGTAGAAAATAGGAAAATCATTTGAGTGCAACACATTTAATAATTTTCTTTTCTTTATATGTCACCTTTAATATCTAAGGCCATACTTTGGATTACGTTTGGAACAATTACTCATCAGTAATTTTTTCACCCTATAATTTTGAGTACATATTTTTCTTTACAAACTCAAACACAATCTTTTATTTAGACTTCCTGGCTCTAAAGACAAAGGGCGAAAGAAAAATTCTCATCTTCCAGCCAGGTGCTGAACCCTGTACCTAAGATTCATAAGCTAGCATGCTAACCACCATACTACAGAGGCAGTCAGTAGTATAGTTTGTTTTTGAAACAAATTACATTCTTTTTACATGAAGAATAGATCAAGAATAATGACTTCCCATTTGATAAAGTATGAATATTAGATTTTTTAGAAAAAAGAAAAAAAAAAGAGGTATATCCCAGAAAAAGCTAAGTTCATAAAATTATATTCAACATAAATTGGGTAAGATAGATACACTTTATACTAAAAGAAAACACAGCTAAAAAAGTGTATAAAGTGAATCTTCTCCAAGATCCTACAAGGGCAGATCAAATATAAATGGGAATTTTTTTTTATGAATTTATTATATCTATAAACAAAAATGCTCATATACAGTTTACTTTTCTGCATAGTGTCCTGCCTTCGATACACAATATTTTTTCCATTGGGTTGGCAAGTTTTTGATGCCATCCTTATAGAAAGAAGAAGGATGCATGCAGAGCCAGTTGAGCATAAACTCTTCTCCCCTTGTGTCCTCATCAAAGCACTGTCCTTCTAGGTCTTGTTTGAGTGGTCCAAACAAATGGTAGACGCAAGGCGATAAATCTGGACTGTAAGGATGTGTTCCAGAGGTGTCCAATACATTTTCTCCAGTTTTTCCCGTGTTAAAGTGGCAGTATGTGGTCTCGCATTGTCATGGAGAAGAATGGTGTTTCGGATCGGTTGTTGGCGTTACTTTTTGCGATATGCAGCTTTGTTTCATCCAAAATTTGACAGTAATAGGCTGCATTATTTGTCCTTTGTTCATGAAGAAAATCCAGCCCGCAGTCCCAGAAAACGGTTGCAAGCACCCTTCCGTCAGATGGGTGTGTTCTGATCTTGACCGGACCTCGCTGCCACTTCTTGCTTGCTTGCTTGCTTGCTTTAACTCTGGAGTGTAATGATGCACCCACAGTTCATCAAAATCACAATGCGATTCAAGAAATCTTCTCCCTCCTCCTTGTAACGATGCAGGTGTCTCTGACAAACTTCCTGGAGTAATGTTTTTTGTTCCTGGTTGAGGAACGAGGAACCTAACTGGCAGACAATTTTCTACAATGGAGTTCATCTTGGATGATTGTTTGAACACTTCCGTACACTTCCGTAACTTATTCCTATGGAAAAACAATTTTGGATAATTTTAAGCTCCAATCTTCTTCAATAATGCCACGAATGGCAACAATGTTGTCTGCTTGTTCACAATCTCCTTATATGAGGTTAATTTTCTACAGCTTCTCATCCCACCACAAAAATTTTAGCCCACTCATACACTCCAGTCTACTAAAAAGTTTCTTCCCCAAACTGTGTGCGGAGCTGTCTCAAATTTTCCGAAGGTTTGGTGCCCTTTTTTGCAAGAAATCTGATGATGATAATGATGCGTTGTTCAACAACCGTGTGCACCTCTTGCTCACTCATGGCATACTGACGCAGCCCCATTCTCCACTGTGCGTGTGCACACAATACCTCCTCTTGGGATACCCCTACCAATATACTGATAAAGTATCTCCTTAAAATTATTACCAACAGCAACGTTATATTAAAATTCCCATTTATATTTGATCTGTCCTCATACATACGGCATACTGGAAAGAATGAATGATAATTTGGATAACAGAACTCTATTACTACATATAAATCTTGAATGGGAAGATTTTAAAAGCATAATTTATAAAGCGGCTTTTGAAGCATTGGGAGAAAGGATTAAAACTATTAGAAAAAGAAGATTACTGAAGTGGAATGAAGAACTACAACAGTTAATAATAGAAAAGAAACAAGCTTGCACATGTCATGTGAACTAAAGGTAACAAAACTGAAACCAATATTCAGAAAAGGAAAAAATAATGTGTAAAAGGATTATCACGTTCATCTACAAATTTAATAATGGACAGTATAATTAATAATGGACAGTATGGGTTCTGAAGCGAGAAATCAACTGCAATAAACTTTGTTTAAAGTATCTATGATGTGCTGGACAGAAGAGAAGTTGGAATGATACTATTCTTGGATCTATACAAAGCTTTGATGTAGTGGATCATGATATTCTGCTAAATAATCTGCACAAATTATGGTGTAAGAGCAGGGCCTTCAGTTGATTAAGTCATACCTTGAAATAGGAGAGCAGGTAGTTAAAGATAAGTTTTATAGAAAAAAGCCAAAAGGAAACCAATAAGGAGCTATCACAAAAATACCTATAGTATTAGGAGTTCCACAAGGATCTATTCTAGGCCGTCTGCTGTTCTTACTGTGCATAAATGATCTGCTGGATGCTAAAATTACACTTTTTGCAGATAATACAAGTATTTTCATTGCAGGAAAAGATGATGACAGCCTTAAAGAAAAGTAACACCAGCTGTAGTAAAATTAGTCAACTGGTTTAAAGTCAATAGGTTGCTTGTAAACAAAGAGTAAACAATAGCTCTCAATTTCGAGCATAAGGCTTTAGAAAAGTGGAGAAATCCTTGCATCAGAATATGTTCCTAATTAGTAAACATTTCAACACAAAACTAGATTCCAAGGTTTATGGATAGACACAAATTTAAGCTGGAACAAACATATTGAAAATTTAACAGAGAAGTTGAACTGAGCTTATTTTGTTATCAGTTGAGACCTCAAGTAACATTTATGATGCTCAGAACCTGTAACTACACTTATTTTCATTCACTACTATCATATTGACTAACACTGTGGAGAAATGCTACAAACAGTAGCTACAAAAGAAGGCATTAAGAATGATGGTTAACTTTAGAAAATGGTGTTAATTCTTCTTTCTAATTGATATTCTTCTTTCTAATTAATATCAATTTCACGAACTCTTGTTTGCATCTTCAGTCAAAGAAACACCCTGTAGTTCCTTGAGAAACATTTCAGGAAAAATTATTTGATATAAATCAAACTTTTCAATGTCAGTCTAGAAGCCATTATGTGACCTAAAAATTAGAACCTTGTTTTGATTTTTAGGAGAATTGTGTAGCAAACATCCAAAGCTTCTTTCTTTAGATCACACGTTCTTTTCTTTTTTTGGCAGGTGGTTTGTTTTTGAGATGGCTGATTCTACTTATCTGATGTCATCAATTCCATCTCTAACACATTCAATGTATTTCTTAAAATGTTCAACATTATCTAAATTTCTATTTTGTATTTCACCAAAACTAATTTTGACATGGGGCGTGATTATATGAAGGAATGTTAGCCAGAAGAGAAATGTTGGTACAACAATAAGCTCTGTTCTGTTTTCATCGATGTTTATACGGTGAGAATGAAAATTCCATTTAGTTTGAGACATTCTATGCAATTTTTTTGCATCATTTTGTCCAATGCGATTTCTGTGAAGAATTGAAAAAAATGCACAAATTCCAGATAGGTGTGATAAAATATGTGAGTTTGGCTGTCAATTGAGGATGCCTTGGCCATTGTAAGGTTCATTTGAAGAGTGCAACAATGCATGAAATCTGTATAATGATACTTGTCACAAACTATTTTCTGTATGCCACTGATGCTACTTCTCATAATTAAAGCATTGTTGTAACATTGTGCAATTTATTTCTTTGTATTTCCACCTAGTATTGTTTCTAATTCCTAAGAATGCTCTGAGAAAGTACACATGCATTATGTCCTCCTGGTACTATAAATATCAAAAATCTTTCTGTAGTATCACAAAGTGTAGTATCATTTTTGCGATAATTTGTGCTTCACTGTACCTACGCTTCTTTCAAGTTTATACTTTGATCTTTTTGTAGCCCTTCCTTTAACAATGTATCCCAATATTACTACCAGCTGTAGTGATAGTGACATGACAAATTTGCTGATACTGGGGGACAAGTTTAGCTCAATGTTGGTGCTGCCTAGTACAGCCAAGTTCATTACATTGTTGAAATGCTGCTTGGACTTTTTGTGGGTCACAACATTTTCCCATACATGAACTAAATCAACCACAACTTTTGATGGATAGAGTCAACATAAAAAATTCAATGCCATGGCCAGGATTTGAACCACGGATCTCCTGGTTTCCGTCAAGTCACTCTAACCCATTGAGCCGGCTGACGATGTGGAAGAATTTCCATGAAATCGTGATCCTGAACAATTTATAAGAAAAGTTTCATCATTTCTTATAAGATAAGTGAAGTTTTAAGTTACAAATTATTATATTTGAATATATTTATTTGCTTCACTGTTAATAGCTTCATATTTTACATATACATTTATTTATTTTTTTTTAAGAGAATTCCAATTGAAGTTTCTAATGTTTAACCTTTCCACTTTTTTGTTCTGTATATAATACTAGATCAGGAGTAGGTCTGCATTTTTAGGCCGCTTGGCTCTCACCAAGGCGGCCCGCGCTCAATCCCAGGCGACCGCAAAGTGAGATTTGTGGTGGACAACACGGCGCTGGGGCGGGTTTTCTCCGGGACCTGCCATCTCATTCCACTGGTGCTCCATATTCATTTCATGAACCATCACTGTCACCGCCTGCGGTGCCGTATGTAGTAAAAGCGGGCGTTAAACACTACACATTTCATTTTCTGCATTTTACTTTCCCTCCTCTTCTAATGATAAATTAGTAAATGGGGTACTTAGTAAAGAACTCACTTTATTCATCTTACTAAAAAGCAAACAGTATGCTGCTCACGTCTTTAGTCCTTCACACAACAGTGTCATGTTGATAGGACCCATATTTAAACACTGCTTAAGCCAGCAGTGGGGGTAAATCACTCTAGTCAGTTAAGTTTGGTTATTCTGGAGGTCATGCTGATCTTAGATTCAGACACATCATGTAGCCCTCCAGTGATGGCAACTCTACGCCCATTCTCTAACCATACAAATCCACACAACCTCAAGGTAAGCCCGTATGGGTCTTGAATATAATAATTATCTTGAATATTATAATTATATTATACTATTAACACCATTTCACCCCAAGTCTCTTAAAGACTTCGGTAGTTACTTGTACTGAGACCCAATAATTAGGTTATAGAAAATTTGCATTTTATACAACTCTGTGTTGTCTCTAATTTATCTCTACTTATCTCTAATCTAGCTCTACCACTTAGCTCTACCATCTGCTCCCATATCCTTCCAGCTACGCTCCTAGTTACCGAGTAGGTTGTAAACCCTTTTGGTGGACACACCTTTAAGTACACAATCTTTTGCAACAATATGATATAATAAAACATGCTTTTCTGATTTTACAGTACAAAGCAGTGATTGGTAGCTTATTTTTCATTTATCAATATAACACAATTTGTCTTAGACATGTCATTAAATTGGTACATATGATTCCATGTGCTGCAATGACAGCTGTTTCAGGAATTAACTGGCATGGATCTGGACTATCCCATTGTCTTTTCCTTCCCTGCTAGAGTCATGACTGTAGATTGAGACTTGGCATGAAGAATACCATAAATATGTGTGCAGCTTCAGATAGCACAATTCCTAGAATAGTAAAATAATAAGGTTGCTAACTTGTAACTTGCAGTCAATTTCTTCAGCTACTGTAGTTTTCTAGTTAATGGTTTTTCGGATAAGCCATTTCATCGTGTCTTTAAAGAATAATGACTGCACTCTTGATGTAACCGTGAAGTACACAAGCAATATATGTATTTCTTCATTTTATTAAGGGGGTTGCAAGGGGTAGTGAAGTGTACCTATAAGCTCTCCTATCCTATCCTCATACTCTCACCTGCTTGTGGTGCAACCTGCTTTTACAAAAGGGGCTCTGAGGACCGAATCACAGCAGTATGACTGTTACACCTTATAGGAGGAAATGCCAATACAAATGCTGGCTTGTCACAGCATTCACACATGCTACAGTGGTGAATGTAGGAAAAGGTTGGTGGATATACATATATCCTCCCACCTAGGACGAAGGAGACCTGTTAACTATGACAGGTGCAGTCCTTCATGCATATTGTGGGATGACTAAGGATGATACAGTCACCAAATCAGAAAAAAAGTGATGTCCTTAAGAAAGACTGTGAAACTGATCAATGATTATGCTTCTCAGAGCAGAATATTCTGGAGTAATAGTCCCCCAATCGGATCTCCAGCTGGGGACTGCTATCGGAGATTTAAAGATTTTATACTGGAATGCCAGTGGCTTTAGCCAAGACAAAAAAACTGAACTTACAACAATACTGCATAAAGAAGAAATTGATATATCTGGAATTACAGTTGATATATCTGGAATTACAGAGGCTTATATATCCGAAGATCAAAACTATTATAATAAAGTACTACAGCATATACTTACTCCCCAAAAGTCGACAAATAGGAAGTGGGATTTTGATTGGAGTTAAAACAAAGTTTATATCAACATTTAAAATTGAAAAAGAAATGAAGGAGATTGATAAACTAAAAATATCAAAAGTATAAGTTTAACAAAACAAAGAACATTATAAAGTATATTTTGTATATAATGCTCCAAAAAACAGAATTCATCTAAACACCATGGAAATTACTACTAGAACTACAGTAATTGGAGATTTAAATGAACATTCAAAATTATGGGGATATTCTGATACTAATACATACTATATATGCTCTATTCTTGTAAGTTTATATAAATTTTATTTCTGTAAATCATTTTATTCTTGTAAATCCATATAAATTTTATTTCTAGTTAAATCAACACACAGCATTCCTTCAGCTTATTAATCTGTAAATATTTTTTATGTATCATTTGACGTGTCCAACATTGATTGTACTTCTTTGTACTAAACAGTTAACTGGATTAATAAATTACTTACTTAATGCAACTGGCAGAGTACATTAGAGTTGTTGTTTAATAAAGTTCAACCTGGGACTTACATGCATTATACAGTTTCTACCACTAAGCCACACCTAGTATTGGTATCCTCTGATATTATAATAATGATGATGATGATGATGATGATGATAATAAGAATAATAAAACTTATTATTATTTTCATACTGCGCAGTGTTTTGGCCCAGGCTACTGCTACGCAGGGCACTCCATTAAAGTTTACTTACTGGTGTGTTACAATGTGTTATTACAGAATAGAGTCACCTATTATTCCTTCCCTCTTTTTAAAATCTATATCCACTTGTTTTTTACCTTACTTAAAAACTGACCTAGGTTTTTATAATTTTCGTTTAAAACCTTGATTAAGCTAATTCTTCTGTTTTCCTGTTCTTTGGTATTTGATATTCTTTCTTTCACAACTTCGTTTCCTTACAGTCAAACAGTATGTGTTCTATATCCGCTTTGTCCTCACACAATGGACACTCGTCCTGCGGGTATCTATTTCTTTGACCTCTTAATCTTCTCCATATCCCTACTCTTAACCATAATATTCCCTTTATTTCTTCATTAGTTGTGCTATCTATATACCTCTTCCTCTCCCAACTATCTTTCAATGGAATACAGAAGACACGTGATATCCTCTTTGCTAATTGGCTAAACAGTTTCTGAATCTCCATGTCTTCAAATCTTTTTCTGGCCCCTTTCCAAAACCTTTATAATTAGTTTCTTTCTTCAAATATCACCCATACCATTATCTTCCAAGCTATTTCATAAATTACTTACCCATCCTTTATTTGGTAAACTTAGTTCTTGATAAATATTAAAAGCAGAAGCATTTTTAACAGTGAAGTATTCTTCATTTTTGAGTTTGATTTATGAGTCACTATGTTTACACTCAAACTTCACTTACTTGTTGTATAATTGAAACGTTTTCAAGATCATTCGATCTCATCCTCAGCTGTTTGGTGACTCTTTAATTTTAGTTCGTGATACTTCAAGCATTGTTGCAATATATTCCCCTCTGCTAAATTAAATACCCTATACCAATATTTTAAAGCCTTTTCTATAATTAGCCCTTTTCTTGGAACTCTCCTCATTTCAATTAGAGCTACTTCATGTGTGTTTGGAGGAATTTAGTAACAGTGACGTCAAAATTAATATAAAAATTATTTGTGGTTGGTTTATTGACACTCGTCACTTACTTTTTCATATATTTATGAGAGACTAGTTTCAAAGGCCCTGGCCTCCATTTTCAATCTCTTCCCAACTGGCAACTGTTGTTATCTGCTCTCTCTGGTGGTGGAACTATGAACTTTTTTGTCAAATTATCTGCTGGCGGGATTTCAAAGTTCATTACGCGATCCTTATTTTTCCAGATGAATATGTTCTCCCATGTTGTCAATCTATTTTGGTTTATCACTCCTTTTAATAATTTTGGATTTGGATCAATGTCATGGTTTTCATTCCAAAAATGAAATGCTACTGCTGACTTGTCTTCTTGTTTCAATCTGATGTTTCTAAAGTGTTCTTTGACTCTGGTTTTTAAATTTCTTTTTGTTTGACCTATGTAGCATTTTTCACAATTCTTGCAATTTATTTGGTATATTCCAGATTTGTTGCCTGAAGGAATTTCATCTTTTGTTTTTGAATTTAGTAATTTTAAAATTGAGTATCTATTAGTAGGTGCCAAGATGATATTTTGTTCCTTGAATATCTTTTTAAATTTATTAAATGTTTTTGGATGATATGTGAATGAACTGAATATGCTGTTGCTTTCTTTTTCTTTAATAAATGTGGTTGCTTCCTTAATGGTTTTCTTTAGTTTAGATTTTCTAATTTTCTTCAACACCAAACTTTTGTTGTATCCGTTTTCTTCTGCTATGTGTATTATTGCTTTTTGTTCCTTGAAATATTCTTCTTTTTCCATGGGTATGTTGACAAGTCTGTGTGTAAGGCTGTTTATTATTGCATGTTTATGTGTAATTGGGTTGTGGCTATTATTTTTTATATAATTTTCTGAATGTGTTGGCTTCCTGTAAATTCCAAATTTTATTTTTGTATCATTCCTGATGATATTTAGATCCAAGAAAGGTAGTTGTCCATTGATTTCCTTTTCTATTGTGAATTTGATAGTCCTTTCTTGCAGATTGAGTAATTTTAATGCATCATCTAAATGTTTACTTGGTACAATTGCAAAGATGTCGTCAACATATCTATACCAAACCTTGAAGATCAATGGGAAGGACTTTTTAATTTGTGTTTCAAATGCACTCATAAATAAGTTAGCCAAAAAAGGTGAAAGTGGATTGCCCATTGATAATCCTGATTTCTGCTTGTAGTGTTTTCCATTAAAGCTAAAGAAGTTTTGTTCAATGCATATTTTTGTTAGAGAAATATATTCTTCTGCTTCTATTGCTTCCATATCAATTGTAGCTAGCCATTTTTTTAACACAGTCTGCAATTTTTCTGTTGGTATGCTTGGAAATAAAGATGTGACATCAAATGAAACCAGTCTGTCATTTTTGTCCAAATTTATATCTTTGATTTTTTCTACTAAATCTAAAGAGTTTCTTAAATTTGCACTTTCAAATTTTGGAAAACTATTAAATTTACTTAGTAACCATTTGGCCAAATTATATGTGGGGGCATTTATGCTACTAGTAATAGGTCTCATGCCTTTCCCTGTTTTATGAATTTTTGGCAGCCCATATACTCTTGGTAATGTTGGATTATCTACTTTAATTTTGTGCAATTCTTTTTTGTTGATTATTTTGCTCTCTTTTAGCGTTTTATTTGTGGTTTCAATGCAGTACTTTAATGGATTAGTTTCTACTTTTTGGTAATTACTGTCTTCTAACAAATCTTCCATCCTCTTTGTGTATTCTTCTTTTTCCAGAATTACTAGTTTATTTCCCTTGTCTGCTTTAGTATAAATAACCGGTTTCTTTTTAAGAGCTTTTATGATTCGGTTACTAAAATTCTTTTTCTTTTCATTTTAAATCTCTTCTACTATTTTGGAGCATTAAAAAAAACAAATGCTCCAACAACAGTAAAAAACAAATGCTTAGGAGTGAAAATTGATGTAGGAAGGAAATGGGAGAAGCAAAAGAAATGTGCTGTGGCAAAAGGGAATGCAGCAATGGCAGCTTATATAAAACGCATGAAATAGAAATGAAATGGCTGGAAAGGGCACATAATTCGGTGGTTGAGGCATGAATGCTATATGGTATTGAGGTATGGGGGTTGGAAAAGGGATGGGAAGTTGTAGATTGTGTACACAGGGAGTTTTGTAAGGAGGTTCTGGGGCTGCCTTATATCAACTGCAAATGAAGTAGCTCTAATATAAAAATTATTTGTGGTTGGTTTACATTCACATACCACTTTACATTCTATTCTCTGTTTCTGCCACTTCTCATGTTTACTCAGTTTGGTAGCTTTTTTAACTACTACTATTTGGGTTTTACCTCTATTCACATTTAGGCCCAAATCTGCACAATGTTTATCTATTTCTTGTACAGATATTTTTAAACCATTTATAGTAATGGCACCAATCACCAAGTAATCTGCAAACAGTAATCCAGGGATTTGTAAATTATTAATTAACAGCAAGAAATTATTCTTGCTACTTATATTTTTCAATATATCATCTATGAACAAATTAAATAAAACTGTACTAACTTGCAGCCTTGCCTTAGCTTTCTCCTGGTGTATGTCCCTAGTTATTGCTCCTTCTTCATATTTTATGCAAATGTGTTCTCTTTGTATAACCCTTTTAGAATGGTTAACATTTTGTTACTCATGCCTTCATTAATAGTTTGTGCCACAGTAAATTCATTTCTATACGATAGAATGCTTTTACGAGATCAATAAAGGCCATATATATTTTACCTTTTTAATATCTTAAATACTTGTCCACTAACGCTTTTATAATAAAGCCATTGTCCACTGCTCTTCTACCTTTCCTAAAGCTCATTTGATATTCTGAAAGAATATTGAATTCTTTAATCCATCCTCTGATATATTAGAAAAAGCAAACAAAAAATTCTAGAAACCTTGTAAGAAACCCTGTTTCTTAAAACAAAAAAGAAATTAAAACAAACTAAATGTTCTTGGAACTTTAAAAAGACAAACTGGAAAGAGTATAAAGCTGAACTAGAAGAAAAGATACCAAAGTTGTTAGAAACAAATTTCGTTCTACAGATTATATTAATAATAGAATATATAATATGTTATAACAGCCAAAACACTTATACCAAAAGGAAACGTAAAACTGTTTAAGCCCTTCTGGTCAAAAGAATTACAATTGAAATGTGAAAGAGAAGAAGTTAGAAGAAAAAAATTAATAAAAATCAATGTAGCATAACTGAGTGGAAAAAAAAGCGGTGTCATTCAAGAAAACTTTAATAAATGTCAAAAGTAATACATAAAACCATTTTGCTGAAAAACTAGATTACAGACAAGATGGCATAAAGCATACAAATTTATATCTTCAATACAGAAAGAAACTACTCCACAATAACCTTGACACCAATGGAATATAAAAATAATAAAATTATTGATGAGTCCAAAATAGTATCTATATTTAATACCAATTTCACATATCTCGGAATACCTAGAGTATAAAAACTCAGAAAAGCTTATCAAAGCAGAAATAAGGAAAAATAAACAGAGTAAAAATTTATCAAAATTTAACTGTATTGGAACACCACAGTGAAGCGAAATAATTATTAAATTATAGATGAGTCGTATTTATTACACATCAGCTTCACTTACGTACCTAATTTGAGGACATGTTTCACGAACCATTGTTCGCATCGTCGGCTCTTATGCGAATAAGACTCTCTTGAGTCGCATAAGAGCCGATGATGCGAACGATGGTTCATGAAACATGTCCTCAAATTAAGTACGTAAGTGAAGCTGATGTGCAATAAATACGACTCATCTATAATTTAATAGGAATAAAAATTATTTTTCAACATCTGTTAAAACATTATTTTATAACCCCTTTACACAAGAACTAAACAAAGCAATAAATAAAATTAATAACAAGAAAGTGCCTGAACTTAATGGAATCCATCCTGAATTTTCAAAACAACTAGGAAGTAAAGCAAAACAAACTTTATTAAAATTTTATAACTTAGTTTGGAAAACTTCAGTTCCTGCAAATTGGAAAAGAGCTCTCACTATCCCAGTTCTTAAACAAGGAAAAATCATCAAAAAATTTTGATAACTACAGACCAATCTCATTGACCAGCTATATTGCAAAAATTATGGAAAAAATGAACTAGGTATCTGGAAACAAATCACTGATTATTCCTTTCATAGAAGTGTTGAAAACAGTGTTGTAGTAATAAATTAAACTTAAAAGGAGTCGATTAATAACAATAAACAACACTTACTTCCAGTGACTCGAGTCAATGTCCGGATGACAATGGAGGCAAATAGTCTCTGAAACATGTTCCAAGAAATTTAAAAGTAAGTGTTGTTTAGTGTCATTAATCGACTCCCTTTAAATTTAATACATCACTTATTATCACGATTCCAAGGTCGGCTTTATAAGAAACTATTCCACAAATGAACAAATTATTTTACTTAGTAAAGATATTAAAGAAGCATTTAACAACAAATAAGATACAATAGTAGTCTTTGTAGATTTGAAATTGGCCTACAATAATGTATGGAGACAAAATTGAATAAGGAAACTACAAATTTTATGCATTAAAGGCCATCTGCTTAGATGTATCTCAGAATTTTTAACACAAATATATTGTGCTACTAAGTATTGTTCAACTATCTCTTAAGTATAAATGAAGCAAAATAGGAGTACCTGAAGGTGCTGTTTTAAGCACAACTTTGTTCAACACATACATTAATACTAAAATTAGGCAAGTGAGTCAACCTTGTATATACTTTTCTCCACTTACAAGTTTTTTATGAAGACTAGTTTCTGGGGACTTCTCCCCTATCGTCAGCTCTGTGGTAGACTGATGATGCATCAGGTGTCTGCATCTGGCTTGGTGTTGTGCTGCCATCTAACGTCCTGGTAAGTTTGATGACGTCATCTACCGCGGGAATTTCAAAATTCATCAAGAGGTCCTGTTTTTTCGTAATAAATATGTTTTCCCAAATCTGTAGTTCCAGAGGTTTCTTTGCCTGTTTGATCAGTTCTATTCTATCTAATAGTATCTAATAGAACTGATCAAACAGGAAAGGAAACCTCTGGAACTACAGATTTGGGAAAACATATTTATTACGAAAAAACAGGACCTCTTGATGAATTTTGAAATTCCCGCGGTAGATGACGTCATCAAACTTACCAGGACGTTAGATGGCAGCACAACACCAAGCCAGATGCAGACACCGGATGCTTCATCAGTCTACCACAGAGCTGATAATAGGGGAGAAGTCCCCAGAAACTAGTCTTCATAAAAAACTTGTAAGTGGAGAAAAGTATATACAAGGTTGACTCACTTGCCTAATTTTAGTACAATGGCACTCCACTTTCTGAAATACTTCTTTTTATTCTATACATACATTAATGATTTACCTATACAACTACAACAATTTGGTGTAAAACTGCTCTTTTTGCTGATGACTTGGCCATCTGATATTCACAGAAATCTTTCAGGATACAAGATGCAATAGAAGCTATCCAATCAGCATTAAATGAACTTCAAATATGGTGTAATAATAACTTGATAGTGAATACTACAAAAAGAATGGTCATCTCAAGCTGAAGAAAACTGAAAATGCAAAATATTTAGGAGTACAGTTTGATAAGAACTAACTTGGAGGAACCATACGGAATACATAATTGATAAAGCTACTAAAAGATTTAAATTATTGAAAAGACCAGTGGGAACAAAGTGGGGTAGTTTTAGAACAACATTAAACATTACCTATAACACCTATATAAAACCAGTTCTAACATTTTTAAGTTTGAATTTATGAGTCACTATGTTTACACTCAGTCTTCACTTACTTGTTGTATAATTGAAACGTTTTCAAGATCATTCGATCTCATCATCAGCTGTTTGGTGACTAAATGAACCTGCCTCTTCTTCCACTGCCACGGAGCTCCGATCACTCTGCCATCTGGTGTTAGTGGCACTAAGTTTTAATACTTCATTTAATGCCGGGATTTCAAAATTTATAACTTTATCACGGTTTTTGTTTATGAAAATTTTTTCCCAAATATCCAATTCTATGGGTGTACTTAAAGATTTTAACAGTTTAATGTTGTGGCCAATGTTGTGGTTTTCTGTCCAAAAATGGTGTGAAACTGCAGACTTTTCTGTTTGTTTCAACTTAATGTTCCTCTGGTGTTCTTTTTGCCTGGTTAACATGTTTCTCTTAGTTTTTCCTATGTGGCTTTTTTCACAGGTTTCACAATTAATCTGATAAATTCCTGATTTCAAATTGTTGGGGATTGTATTTTTCAGTGGTTTATTTAGCAGGTTCCTCAGACTGAATTTGTTTTGGGGTGCTAGTTTTAAGTTTAGTCTTTTGAAGATTCGTTCAAATTTTCTAAAAGCCCATGGATGGTAGGTGAATTTTCTATATTGCCAATTTGTGTTATTAAGTGGTGTGAGAGTGGTATTTTTTTATCTTATCTTCAGTTTTTCTTTCCTCTTCATCATATTCCTTATGATGGCTGGGTTGAATCCATTTAATACCGCTATGTCTTTTATGTGTTGTTGTTCTTTCAAAAATTCATCCTTACTCAGTGGGACGTTGTATAGCCGGTGAATTAGACTTCTAAAGGCAGCTAGTTGATGTGAAACTGGGTTGTATTCATTTTTCTTTATGTAATTATCTATGTGTGTGGGCTTCCTGTATATTCCAAAATCTAAACCATGATGATTTCTAGTTATCTTGAGGTCCAGAAAGGGTAGGGTGTTGTCTCTTTCCACTTCCATAGTAAATTGGATGTGATTATCTTGCAGGTTTAGTAATTTTAGAGAATCTTCTCTAAGTTTTTCCGGAATGATAGCAAAAATATCATCAACATATCTCTGCCAAAATTTATAAATCTGTGGGAAGGCCTTTACTATGTGTGTTTCAAAATAGCTCATGTATAGGTCTGCTAAAATAGGCGAAAGTGGGCTCCCCATTGCAAAACCTTTTGATTGTCTGTAGAATTTTTGGTTAAACATGAAGTAATTATTCCTTATGCATAAATCTGTAAGATTGATAATATCATCTATTTCTCTGGGGTCCGTTGCAGTCTGGGTTAGCCATTTTTTGAGGAATGTAGGTATTTTTTCTACTGGAATGCTTGTAAAAAGTTCCTTAACGTCAAAAGAAACAAGTATGTGATTTTCCGGGATGTTGTATTTCTGTAGGTGGTTTATCAATTCCAAGGAGTTTTTTATTCCCAAACTTTGAAATTTGTCATATGATTTTAATTTTCTTACTAACCATTTTGCTATGTGGTATGTAGGTGAATTGATGCCATTGATGATGGGTCTCATGCTGTTGTCTTGTTTGTGGATTTTTGGCAGACAGTACAACCTTGGTAGTGTGGGGTTGGACGATTTTAAGTTGTATTTTTCAGATGTACTTAATGTTTTTGAAATTGATAAAGCTTTATTAACAGAGGTGATACTTTTGGATAATGGATTTTTTGGAATTTTTTCATATTCTGGACTTTCTAACATAAGGTTTACTCTCTGAATATAGTCTTCTGTCTCCATAATTACTAGAGAATTACCTTTGTCGGCTTTTAGGTATACCACAGGCTTCTTATTTAAATTTCTTATTGTTTTGTTGTTAGTATTATTGTATATTGGGGATAACTGCTTTATTATATCCAGACATTCAATTTTGGCTTTGGTTAAGTTTTCGTTACTTCACTGTTAATAATGCTTCTGCTTTTAATATTTATAACAGTTCTAACATATTGTGGAGAAATTCTAATAACAGCATCAAAAGTGAATCGAGAAGATATTGACACATTGCTTCACTCACACTGTTTATTCACAGTGAATAAACAGTCTCGATTCACTTTTGTGCTAATTTGTGCTTCACTGTCCTTACGCTTTTTTCAAGTTTATACTTTGAACAGCATCAAAATCTATTAAAACATGTTTGGAACAAATACAAAACCAAACTCTGCATTTGATAATTGGAGCAACAAAAACTACACCAATTGAAACTATACATATTGTCATTTCTAAGAAACCAGTTATAACAGAACCTAAAATGTGTGTGTAGTGTTTAATGCCCGTTTTTACTACATACGGCACCGCAGGCGATGACACTGATAATACATGATATGAAGATGGAGCACTGGTGGAATGAGATGGCGGAGGAAACCGGAGATCCCGGAGAAAACCCACCCCAGCGCTATGTTGTCCACCACAAATCTCACTTTGTGGTCGCCTGGGATCGAACCCAGGTCGCCTTGGTGAGAGCCCAGCGGTCTAACCACTGAGCCATGGCGCGGCCCCACGGAACTTGAACAACAAGCATTATTTACATATGAGAAACTATAAAAAGGCTCCCAGATTCAGATAAATAGGCAAAATATCAAATATCTAATGTAACTATGAAAACTCAAGTTGGATTTATACAAGAAGTAGCAAAATTAATAGAAAAATCAGAAATACCAAAAATGAAAGAGAACATAATATAGGGTACCAACCCAATTAATAATTTGAGCACTGATTATAATCTAAATGTAAATAATTTCATTAATGAAAGAGAAACTCCTCCATACATGGCTAAGGCTTTAGCTATAGAAACTATACAAATTACCCTTCTGTAAACTGGACACATATTTATACAGATGGCTCTCTCAGATGAATATGGAGCTGGAGCTGGTGGAACGTGCAAATTCTTCTCTTTCTACAAACATGCTGGAACAAATACTACCAATTTTGATGGTGAAGTTTCAGCAATTTATCTTTCGCTTCAAACATTATTAGGCTGCAACGATGCAAGAGTATTATTTTGTCAGATTCTAAAGCAGCAATTCAGGCTGTAGCATCCACATCCTATCCAAAGATGGAAAAAAATTCCAGAAATGCATAAAGTAATCCAGACCATTAAAAAACTTGGAAAACATATAATTGTGCAATGGATTCCAACCTATCGTGGAATCCAGGGGATGAAAGGGCTGATATATTAGCGAAACGGATGCAAAACTCAACAGAAAGAGACAAAAGCCTTTTCATAGGAATCAATTAAAAGGATTACAAAGAAAAAATTAATGATAATTATAAATCTGAAAAAATTGGTAACAGAAATATAAAAATACTTCTAGAAAATCCCTCTGTAATTCCGGTACTGTCCCGTAAATCTGCTGTTGCCATGATGAGACTTACTACAGGACATGATTGTCTAGGAAAACATATCCATAGAACTGGCATACTAACTTCTCCAAATTGTGACTTGCTCTCAAAATATAGAAATAATAAATGGATGGAGAACATCTACCAAACTGTGCAGCTTTACAGAATTATCAAGATATAACTTCCAAGTATTGGGAAGACAGAAGGAGAATGACTTCATTGTTGACTCCAGAGCATTAGCAACATAAATAAATCATTTTATTAAGGCAGTGCCAAGCATGGACAAATTCCCCTGGAGCTGTCTCTGGTTGAAATATATAATTGTCACATCGTTGTACATATGTTATATGTGTAAATAATGTCTAATATTTTTTTAAATATTTTGGCAATGTATATAATTTTGTATGAATTTCATGACTGATAAATTGAAATGAATCCTATAAGGCATTAATTTGACATTCCTTCCGACCAGTTCGAACAATAAACAGAAGCATTAGGTAATACTGTTGTGAGGGGCTTATTATGTGGCGAGAGAGAGAAAGCGAGAGAAGCGGGGAGTGAAAGAGACAGCGTTAAGCCACACTCACAAATGCCCAGCGCGTGTGCACAGCACTAATCACTTGCAAGGAGAGAAGGGGCGGGGAGAGAAGAAACCAGGGATGTTAACGGATTGTTCTTTCCCCTTCGCCTACTGCCTCGAAATGACGTGAAGCTTCGGGAAGTTTCGCCACACTTGGTGATACAGCAAATGATTGTATAAAAAAGATGGACCGAACTAAACAGTTTCAGTTGTCGGCAAGGAGTCGAGTGAGTGAGTTGCAGTGTGGACCTGCGGCAGACGGACTGCGTACGTGTGTGTTACGTAATCCTGCTGTTATCAGAGGTGTACAAAGTGTATTTCTACGGAAATAAAGAACGTTTTGAATTTCTGCAACTTGGACTTTTAATTTCACGAACTCACAAAGTCACAATTGGTGTCAGGAGTGAGACGTACGACAACGGAAGCTGCATTGGAAAATATTTTAAAGAAGATGATGGAAAAGATTTTAAAGAAGATGATGGAAATGAAGGCCAAATTGATCACGGAAATAAAAGCGGCAAATAACAGTCAGGCCGCGGATCTAACAGAAATGAAGACGGCGAATGACACCCTCGCTGTGACGTTAACCATGGAAATGAGAGCAGCGAACGATAGCCTGGCAACCGAAATGAAAGCGGTGAACGAGGGATGACGTGAGGGATGACGTCGCGGAGCTGGGCAAGCAGATGGGCCAAGTGGACGAGCGCCTTAACGATTTAGAGGGAAAGGCCGACAATAACACCAAATCCCTGAACACTATGGTCGAAGACATCGAAGACCTAGCGAGCCACGTTAACAACCTAGAGAGAAAGGCCGATACCAACACTAAGTCCCTGAACGCCATGGTGGAGGACATCGTCAGCAGAAGGATGAAGGATTTCAAAGCCGATACGCCGGGACGCGATACATCTGCGCGCGTCAAGCCACCAAAGTACGACGGCACCTCAACGTTCGAGGTCTACCGCCGACAATTCGACACGGTGGCCAGAGAAAGAGGCCACACAGCTAATTGCCAGCCTCCAGGGACGGGCCGCATAAGTCCTAAACGTGGTCCAGACAGCGGCGGCGCCCAAGGACATCTGGGAGGCCCTGGAAAACCGCTTCGGAAACCAACGCTTAGCCGCAGCCTACCGCAGCCAATTGAAGTCAAGGTCGCAGCAGCCAGCGGAGACGCTGCAGGAGTTCGCCTTGGCAACTGAGCAGTTGGCCAGCAAAGCCTTAGTCGACCTCCCACTCGAGTTCGTATTTCAAGAGGCTACCTACACATTCGTTGACGGGGTACGAGATACCGAGATACGTCAGCGCCTAATGCTCGGCAACGACAAAAACATCCACGAGGCGCTAATAGCAGCATTGAGGATGGAGGCGGCCAAGGTGACGCCTACCCCGACGTCGAGAACGAGGAGTATCCGCAACACTGGAGACAGAAGGCCAGACGAGGGAAGCCGGCGAAGACCTAATGGCGTGTGTTGGGGGTGTGGCCAGCCGGGACACCTGGAGAGAGACTGCCCATACCAGGGAGAGCAGTCGGAAAACGAGTAAGGGCCGTCGGCACCATCGCCACCATCCCCTCGAATAACACTGCGCGCCGTCAGCCCGCATATGGATGACAGCCTCATCGCGGACGATTGAGTGAAGGGGAGGCCGTGCCCCTGCTGGTGGATACCGGGGCAGCTGTGACCTGACGTGGCCAAGGGTTTGCCGTCGAGGAAACCGAGCCGACTATACCAGCTAGTGACGGCATCGGGCGACACCTTGCCCGTGGAGAGGGACGCCCTACTGCAGTTGACCTAGGGGTGGAGTACCTTACGTCTGTGGGTGTTCGTCGCGAAAGTGGCTGGGTGATAATGGGATTGGATGCCCTCAGGAGCCAGGAGGCGACGGTCAAAGTCTGCAGGAGGGTCCTGCGGCTCAATGGAGAAGAGGTGATACTCTGGGAACCCGAAGAGCGCCTTGGAATCTGCAGGATCATTTTAAGAGAAGACGTCGTTGTCCCCGCGAGAAGCGAGGTGGTGGTGACGGCGCGACTCGAAGGCCAGGGGACGAAGAACCTGATGCTGGATCGGAAAACCCTGCGCACACACTCTGTGTAGCCAGGACATTGTTGCCGTGCCGAGAGGAGGTACCGGTGAGGCTGCTCAACCCAACGGACACCGATAACGACATCCAGGCCGGGTCGGAGTTGCGGACGTGCGAGCCCATAGTCAACATGACAGCACTCGACAGGACACAGGAGCGGGTGCCCAAGCAATACCTGGGACCGCGACTGGAAGGCTTACTGGAGAGGGTGGCCGACCATCTGAGCGAAAAACAGCTAGAGAAGGTTCGACAACTGCTGAGACGATACCAGTGCGTCTTCAGCCAAGGTAACAGCGACTACGGCCACACGTACAGGTTGTTCCACCGCATAGATACCGGAGACGCCCGGACGATTCGGCAACCACCTAGACGCGTTCCGCTGGCAAAACAAGGGGCGGTGCGGGACATGCTGGAGGACATGAAATCCAGCGGAGTGATTGTAGAGTCTGACAGCCCTCGGTGTTTCCCTGTAGTTCTGGTGACGAAGAACGGTGAGCTACGCTTCTGCGTGGACTACAGGAAGCTGAATGCTGTCACCAGGAAGGATTGCTTCCCCCTACCCCGGAATGACGACACCCTGGACACGTTTGCTGGTGCGCAGTGGTTCTCGACCCTGGACCAGAAGTCGGGTTACTGGCAGGAGGCTCTAGAACCGAGAGACAAAGAAAAGACTGCATTCTCGACAGGCCAAGGGCTCTGGCAATTCACAGTTATGCCCTTTGGCCTCTGCAACACACCAACTACCTTCCAACGCCTCATAGAATTGGTAATGAGAGGTCTGACTTATGATGCCTGCCTGCTATACCTGGACGACATCATCATCATCGGCAAGACTTTTGAAGACCATCTCGACAACCTGAGTAAGGTGCTACAGAGACTGCAGGCGACTAATTTGAAGCTGAATACAAAGAAGTGCCAGCTCTTTCGCAAGGAAGTGAACTATCTGGGCCACATATTATCACCAACCGGAGTGGCCACAGACCCGGAGAAGATATAGGCCGTGAGAGATTGGCCTCGGCCAACGGATAAGAGAATTGCGCAGCTTCCTGGGGCTGTGCAATTACTACCGCCGCTTCATAAAGGGCTTCTCCAACATAGCCAAGCCTCTCACCCGCCTGACAGAGGAACACCGGTCTTATGTGTGGACGGAGGACACCGAACGCGCTTTCCAGCAGCTGAAGAAGACACTTTGCAGTGCTCCAATTTAGGGATTTCCACAACCAGTGGCGCTTTCATTGTGGACACCAATGCCAGCGACTATTGTATTGGAGTTGTCCTATCCCAAGTCTAGGACGGCCACCAGCGAGTGATAGTCTACTACAGCAAGATGCTATCCAAGGCAGAGAAGAGCTACTGCGTCACCCAGCAAGAGTTACTGGCGGTAGTAAAGACCTTGGAGCACTTCCACAAGTACCTGTACGGTCAGCCATTCCACCTGAGGACTGACCATTCCGCCCTAACCTGGCTACTTAGCTTTAGGAACCTGGAAGGCCAGACAGCCCGTTGGGTCCAGAGGCTGCAGGAGTACGACTTCACCTCCGAACATCGTAGGGGGTCCCGAAGACCCTGCCCAAAAGAGTGCGGCCAGTGCACAAGAGTGGAAGAGAAGTAGCATACCGCAGTTGTCAGAGTGGTCACGGCAGTGCCTGCGGATGGCTGGGATAGCGCATGCCTGAAGAGGGAGCAGCTGGCAGACAGCGATTTGGGGCTACTCTTGAGAGAAGTGGAGGCACGGACAAGACCGACCTGGGAGGACATCGCACCAAGAAGCGCCACATACAAGTCGCACTAGACCCATGGGACTCACTGAAGATCAGAAAGGGCGTGCTGTTCCGGGTATGGGAATCACCTGATGGGAAGACGCAGAGAGAATAGTTGGTACTTCCCCGGAGTAAGGTCCCGGAGGTCTTAAAGCTGGTACTTTAGGAGGATACCTGGGAGCAAACCGGACGATTGAAAAAACCCGACAGCGCTACTACTGGCTGAGGCTCCGGGCAGACGCTGAGAGATGGTGCCGTCAATGTCACGGGTGCGCGGCTGGTCACGGCCCCCAGACTAGGAGCCGGGGTTGCATGCAGCAGTACAACGTCGGAGTGCCATTCGAACGCATCGCTGTCGACATAGCTGGACCATTCCCAGTGTCCGGACATGGTCTACCGCATCCAGAAGGTGCCCCGAGGAAAGATGTTGGTGGTACACCTGGATCGTCTAGCCCACAATGATGGTGCTGTTCGGGACAATCAGCCTTGAGGAGGGAGCAGCGTCGCTGAGGTGCTTATTATGCGGCGAGAGAGAGCGAGAGAAGCAGGTAGTGAAAAAGACAGATAGCGTTAAGCCATACCCACACAACGCCCAGCGCATGTGCACAACGCTGATCACTTGCGGAGGAGAGACGGGGTGGGGAGAGAAGAAACCAGGGAACTTACCGGACTCTTCTGTCCCCTTCACCTGCCGCCTCGAAAGGGCGTGAAGCTTCGGGAAGTTTCGCCAACCTTCGTGATACAGCGAATGATTGTATGAAAAGGATGGACCAGACTAGACAGTTTCAGTTTTCGGCAAGGAACCGAGTGAGTGAGTTGCAGTGTGGACCTGCGGCAGACGGACTGCGTACGTGTGTGATCGTAATTCTGCTGTACAAAGATGTGTACAAAGTGTATTTTTATGGAAATAAAGAACGTTTTGAATTTCTGCAACTTGGTCTTTTTAATTTCACGAACCCAGGAAGTCATCTTGAGGAGAAATATAATACCATGCAATGGTCATGAATTTAGTGAAATACTATGTTAACAGTGACTAGGTCCTGATAGCTATATACTACAGTGAATGTAGTGAGTTACTAGTTACTTCCTGGCCTCTTATTTTGTACTGCTCGCATTCTTTATATCAAGCTTCCAGACAAGAACTTTTCACCTATTTTACAAAGTCATACCTTTAAATATCATATAAGCCCATGAGCTGTAGTTTCTGCAGTGTTTTTATAAGATTAACAAATGGCTGAAGTAAAAGGCTACACACATGGTTCCTTTTTTAACTATTTATAGAAGCATGCAGTATTGATGCTGATCTGGTTCAGGTATTTAATATTTAAAATTACTGTTTGAGTTGAATAACCACAAAGGTAAAACACAAAAGAAAATTTGTATGCAAAAGAAAATGCAAAAGAACAGCAACAAAAAAAGCACAATACTATGAAATGGGCAGATGGTAACACTGGAGTATATAGAGCAATGCTCAGTTGTTACTTTGTTTAAGTACAGGGAAGCTTGACCTGGACCATTCAAAGTACTCAGTTCCATGACTGAAAATAAAGTGTGCAAGTAATAATGGTAAGTCACCACAAACGGTGTATCTCGAATGTGAAAGCCCCTATTGGTCTACCGGGGAAATATACGAGTCAAATGGAGAATTTAATGTCATGACAGCACGTTGGCCATGGTAGCTCATGAGTTAAAGCGACTGGACGGAAACCAGGAGATCCGTGGTTCAAATCCTGGCCATTGGATTTAATTTTTCATGTTGACTGTATCTATCAAAGACCTTAGCCTATATACAGCTAGTGTGAAGAAATTACTAATTTCCATCAATTAACTAAAATAATAAGAGTTAAATGGTGAAGCCTGGGACTCAAGTACTAATGATGGTAAGTCGCCACAGTGTATCTCAAATGCGAGAGCCGCTAGTGGTCTACCGGGGAAATATACGACTCAAATGGAGAATTTAATGTTGTGATGGCAAGTTGGCCATGGTAGCTCAATGGGTTAGAGCAACTGGATGGAAACCAGGAGATCTGTGGTTCAAATCCCGGCTATGGCATTGAATTTTTCATGTTGACTCTATCAATAATTACTTGCTTTAAATAATTTGCCATACATTTATGGGCAATGAGCTCCTTTGAAATGAGAAATTCAATCTTATTTCCAAATACTACATAGAATTCACTGACTCTTCTGAGTTACCAACAAGAGATGCACTGACTGATTTTATTTGCCAATTTAAGTTTCCCTTGACATGTGCCATACCACATTGAATTTGAAAATTAGGAATGTTAAAAATGAAGTAATTCTTAATTGGCTACTAGCTGTGCAAAATATGAAGCAACAAAAAGATTAACTAGATAGCTTTAATTTCAATAATCTATTATACTAATGTCACATTTATTTGTTGCATTCACAGCTTACCTGTGAATGCTGTGGTCATGTTGCAGCTTAGAAACAACTTCTTGGTTTAACTTGCTATGTTAATTTTTACTTTAAATGTTATTACTACTTAGAAATATTTTTTGTTTACTGTTACACTGGCGTTACCAGAGGGTACAGAATTATATGATATGGAGAAAAATGTTCTTACTATAATTATAAGTCAGTAAGTTGATTTTTCTAAAATTCTTAATTAAAAATCAGCACTGTTTTCACAAGTATCAACATGAATTTTTCAAAATTTGTAGCAAGTAATCTTACCTCTACACCTCCAACGTCCTGGCACATCCTCTTCAATTGCTGCTCAGTTGTGCTAGCGGCTAAATTTTCTATGGAGACAAGTTTTGTAGGTTTCACAGTTTCTTGATTTGCTACTTTCTGTGTTGCTACCACAGCTCTTGTTCCAACCTATAATAATGATAACTGTTATCAGCACCTTTAATATCTTAGATTCACTAAAAGATATGAAAAATGAAAATAGGATCAAAATTATAATTATTTTGCTCAAGCTTAGAAATGCTCCTTACTGCCTTAGTTGAAATCTTAATTTTTTGCTAATGACCAAAGGATCGTTTGCCCAAGACGAAAAAAGTGTAGATTATGTGCTGGAAACTGTAAGAGTAATATGATTAAAAATAAATTTAATTAAAACAATACATGACTGCCAATAGTGATTAAATATAAACTGGAAGATACAATATGAGGATAATTTTAGATACTTGGCTTAATATTACACCATAATGGATAATCAGAATAACATTTAGAATAAATTAATATGCCAAGGAAATATTTTGTTTGTTAATGACACTGTCAATTGCTGGAACGCATTAGTGCCACTGGTGTCAGCATAAAATTATATATGGAAACAAATTATGAAATATTAGCATTAAGGTTCAGTGACGGAACAATTCCAAAGGAAGGAGAGAGTGTATGATAAACCAGTTGATGCCAATGCAGGAACAATGGAAGAAAAGTATTAAATAAATCACATTAAGTATTACATATGGTTCAGCAAAACTGCAATGCTGTATGAAATCAAAATAAAAAAGTTATGCATCATCTCCTTTCTTGGCTACAATATATACTTACTGCTTGCCGTAAAGCACCCGTGCTCTGCTGTTTGTTTGCTACAACAATACGTTGTGGCTGTTGAGTTGCTTGCTGTTGGATTATTTTTCCACCATTTGCTCCACGGAGTACCACTGTACGTGTTACTTGTTGCTGAGGCACAACTTGCCTCCCGGTACTGACCTGGTGTGCAACTCCCTGTGCAACAACAAGCCGCCGTGGCTGGGCACCTGCCTGCTGAGAAGTAGTTATTGCTGTCCCAGAAGCTCTGACTATCCTCTGCCCAGGAGCGGGTGTCTATATTTTAAAACATATTGCTGTTATGTCATGAACTGTATAAACTAATTATTGAATTTATTCATACCTTTTCAGTTATAACAAGCCATTTTGAATGATGATTGGTGAGATGATTGTTTATCAGAACAGCATATCTTCCTTGATGAGGAACACTGAGTATCCCTAAAATTGTAACTGAAGACTTGGTTCAGAACCAACACAATATATACTTCTCAGCCAATTTGTTCCTAAACCATAAAAATGTAATAAACTAATTGTCACGTTTTCTAAATTGTAAATTATTTGTTTGTAAAAAAAAAGTATTTAAGAACAGTGAAGCATAATAATGAAATGTTAAAATCTTTGTCAATCTTTAAAACCACTTGCTCCACTTTAACAACATACATGTTTCAACACACATCCTCTTCATCCTCAGCTGAGGATGTTGACTGGCTCTCTCAGATGTCCGACTACACTTCTATTGCTTGTTCTGCTAATGTTTTAATGGTGAGTTGTATGACATCTGTATTTCAAATTCATCACCATGTCTGAGTTCTTCGCAATATAAATATTATACTAAACTGTTAGTTCCTGGTAATTTTTGGCTGAAAGTGGAGGTAAAGGATATCATTCATGAGTTTAATATAATACTAAATAGATACAAAAGATTTTAATATAAGACTAAATACATACAAGAGAGACATCACTGATTTCATCAAAGTGCATATAATATCAAAGTACGTATAGTCATGTGACCATATCAGCAAAGAAATGTAAGTTTTAAAATCAGCCAAAATTATTGGCAATTAATATGTGGGGAAATATTTATACTACCTAGAATTCGAACAGGGTCACAAATTTTGAAATCGCTTAGTAAGCTGATGTCATATGATTCACCAAAGGGAACACGAACAGACAAGGGAAAGGGGATTGATCAAATTTGCAGTCAAATTAATAAAATTGGTTACATATGTTAAGAAACTGATTAATATTGATGAACCTGTAGGGCAGAGTTTTAAGGTACTGAAATGGAAAGCAGACATTAAAGCAATATGAGATGAAATAATTAGGAGATAGAAATGTGATTTTTTTTGTGCAATTATTTTCACATCCTACAATGATATATTTGAAATTCAATTTAAGAAATCACTGCAGAAGTTCTTTCAATTACAATTGGTACAAATCTGTGATTTGCACACACAAAAGTCATATTGGATGATGAATGAAATGGGTGAAATGATGGTCAAATGAGACCAGGATCCACAGAGTTTAGAGTTACCTGACATTTATCTTTCAGGATAAGGGAAAATCCTGGAAAAAAAAACCTTATCCAGATAACTCTCCCTGACCGAGATTCGAACTCGGGACCTCTTGAACAAAAACCTCTTGGTAAAAAAAAAAAAAGCAATGCATCTGCATTATATTTTGCATGAAACTCAAGAAAGCTTTTATAGACACTCCAAATAGTGCAGGAAGCCCACAGTGGCGAATGCTTAAGCTATACTCGGTGTTAAGAATGGTTCACATGTTTTAAAAATGCCAGATGGAAGATAAAGATGACCCTCATTCAGGATGCCCTTCGATGTCTACCAATGATGTCTCATGTCAGGAATGTCAAAACTGTGTGTGCCTGTCAAAGCCTGACTGTCCAGAGATTACAGAAGAACGTAACATTTCAGTTGGATTAGGTTGGAATGTATCATGTTGCTGCCAAGTTCATCCAATAGCACAAGAGTCAAGATCAGAAAGACAATCTTGCAATCTTTGAAGATCTTTTGGATTGTGTAAATGAGAAAACGATGTTCTGCAGACTTTTTTTTTATTTCCAAGTTGAAAAGACAAAGATTTGCAACGGTAAAAGAAAATTAGCAGATGGTACTTTGCATGATCCAGAAAAAGGTGTACCAAGACTACTTCTGGAAGCAGAAACAGTGTTGGGAGCAGTGTACCACTTGTAGAGCAGAGTATTTCAAAGGAGACCATGCCATTAAGTGTTGTTTAGTGTCATTAATCGAATCCCTTTAAATTTAACAGGATAAGAGTTTAAAAATTTTGTGGAGAAAGTTTCAGAATTGTTTGCATAGACCTGTTTATACTATACTAATGTCAAAAGCACAACTGCCTACTGTCAAGTGGCAGAAATCACTTACACTAATTAAAATAAAAAATGTCTCAATCTCCCAGTTTAATATAACGCTCCGTGAGCAGCAAATTGTGGAAAAGGTACAAAACATGAAAATGAGATTGAATGCCAAGATTGATTCTAATAGAAAAGGAAATAGACTCATTTTGAAGCGCTGGGAAAAGAAGCCTTCGCTGCGATGCAAGGAGAAACTAATAAGTGAGCAGGATGACAGGAAGGAATAAATAGTGTAACTTAAATATTCATTAATTTAACATTGTTTACGTTTACATTACCTCTCTTACTTTTGAATGTCATTAACTTCACTATTCAAATCCTTCCAATTATTTGTGAATTGAATATTCATATTAATACACATAAGTCTGTACTTCATATAATTTAAAAATAACTCTCAAAGTTATTAATTTATTTCAGGACAGAAACCGCAGCTATTGCATCCACTCTGCTGCATCACAACAATTCTCCTAATGCTGGCTGTTCTGAAGCTGTTCAAATTGACAATGATGTTGAGACCTAGAGGACTGTTGCCTCTGCTGATTTACAGGACACTAATCTAACTACCAGATCTTCATATAACCTTAGCACACTAAGCGGTCTTTTTACAAGAAACTTAAATAGGTGGAACCAGAATTCAGAAACGTGGCATGAGGCAAATGAAAAGATGTGCTCTACTAAGCCAATTACTGTGTGATTTACATGATTTGCAGCAGTAGTTGAAACAAGAAAAGAAAGTATGAGTACTGAAAACTCAAGCAAATAAAAAGGTATATCTCAAAAATGGTTCACTCCACAAAAAATGTACTTAATATAATGTGCTTTAATGAGATCTACATTTTCTCTAAAGTAAGATTTTGTCTATCTCTCATGTTTTATCAGTTATGCAAAAGTCATCCAGAATGAAGAGAACTTCTCAGGAAATTCCCAGAAAATTCAAAATATATGTTTCATTTGTCTTGAAAATATCTTAAACGTATGATATTTTAATCAAACTTGTTAAAACTATTTCAAAATGTACAGAAAATGTTCTACATAAAGGGTAGTTAGTGAGGAGGATTTTCTTAAAAATCTTTGTCACATCTTTGAAAGACTTAAAAGGGGGTGTCGTAGAGTTTTAATTATCACCCTTTAAAAAAATGTTAGAGAGTTTGTGTTATGTGCTTGTTAGTTCTTCTCTACGTAGTCGCCATCCAGATTTACACATTTTTCCTAGCATTTCTTGATCTTCCGAATACTTTGATTGTAGAATTCTACAGAATTTGCTTTAAACCACTCTTCCACTTCATTAACGACGTCATTTGTGTTGTCAAATCGGCGACCATGCAATGGATTCTTCATTTCCAGGAACAAGAAAAAGTCACTTGGTGCAAGATCGGGCAAATAAGGCGGATGCTGTAAGGTCTCAAAGCCACATTCCCTTGTTTTATCAACTGCAACTTGAGATGAATGAGCTGGTGCATTGTCAGCCAGAAGACGAACACTTTTGGAGAGCATACCACGTCGTTTCTTAATTAGAGTTGCTCGTAACTTGTTCAGAAGATTGCAGTGATGGTTTGACCCTTGGCAAGATAATCTGTAAGGATGACTCCATGACAGTCCCAGAAAACTGAAAGCATGATCTTCCCAGCTGACTTTTGCACCTTTGCCTTTTTTGGGAGGGGGGAATCAGCATGTTTCCATTCCATGCTCATGGTTTTTGTCTCTGGATCATACTGATAGATCCAGGATTCATCCATGGTTACCAATAAAAAAAAAAAAATCATTTTCATCCTGTTCCACAGCATCAACATCTGTCTTGAAAGGTCACGCCATGTTTGCTTTTGCAAAGGGGTTAGCAAATGTGGAACCCACCGTGCAGGCACCTTAGGCACCGTGCAGTTCATCATGCATAATTTTTCACAAATTACCATAGCTAAGATGTGTCTCATTCATGATCATTTGGATGGTTGCTCGTCTGTCTTCCAGTATTAAACACTCCACTTTTTTCACTGTGACAGCATCGTCTTGTCATTGATGGTCTACCAGCTCTTGGCTCATCTGTCAGGGACATGTGACCAGTTTGAAAATTCCTTTTCCACCTCACAATAGTGTCATACAATGGGCAATCATTTCCATAAACAGCTGTCATCTCATCATGGATTTCTTGGCCCTTCAAATGCAGGAACTTGATCACACTACGAGCCTCAATTTTCTCCATCTTACATCTCAGTCACTTCTGGCATTCACTGTAAAAAAACAAAAGGACTCAAGTCACTGAAACTACCAACATTATGTCCCGAGGGATCAACGATGACACTGAAAAATTTCATCACTCCAGCATAAAAACTACCAGGTGATAATTAAAACTTTACGACACCCCCTCGTAAATAGCAAGTTTGGTATTTAATCAACTTTTTATTTTTGAATTATGCATTCACAAATGCATGCATGAACGGTCCGTTTTTGTTTATTTGCTTTCAGAATTGTAGCTCCAGATTTTTCATTTATAGCACCACTGCACACAGTTCCTCTACCATCATTGTGACACACATGTTTTCATTCACTTTCCTCCTTATACATTCTTCTTCTCTCTTCTTCCTTGGAAATGCCTCAAGTAAGTCTGAAATTTAGCAGTATGGAACCATTTTTATTATACCATGAATATTTCTTAAGCTAAAACTGTTTGCAAGTTTCATATTATAAAGATCTGGAATTGGAAAAACACTGTAAGTGGACCAAATCCTCCATATAAACATAGTTTGTATGAAAATAATAGTTATTCTATTACAAAATGAAATTATTTATTTATTTTTATTATTACTTTCATGCAGACCACATTTATATAGGGGATTTGTATTCACAGCCAGTGATACCATATATGCCATCTCTACTACTTTACATGACATTTTGCCAACCTAATCATCTGGTCCATAAGTAGCAAGATTGGAGTGTTGGGCATGTTTTGCCTTTGTTGTCTGAAAAAGTAGTGGTATTTTTTTCCTTCTTCTATTTACATCCTGGCTCATTTTTATTTGGTCGATATTTTTAGGTTTAAATTTAAATTACACATGGATTCATATTCCCAGCATTCATTCTCCCATTTATACTTCAGTAAATGTAATGTATGCAAATATTTCATAGGTGCATCAAGAAAGCATTGTGGGCATGTGGCCAGACTGCCATTTAAAGACATTGCTAGAACAATCCATGCAACATCCACACAGTTTGAAGGTGGATAAATGCTTGGCTAGGAGAAAAGGAGGATTAATATAATTTTGAGTCGAACTAATACTCAATGTTCCACTTATTGCTAGTACTTACCTAGAACGTGTTTCGTTAGGATCTTCTTAACAAAACACATTCTAGGTAAATGCTAGCAATAAGTATTAGTTCGACTCAAAATTATATTAATTTTGTGCTTCATTGTATCATAGTCCTTACACAGTGAAAGAGGATGTTTACGGTTTCATGGTTGGTGCCCATTATTCTTTTTACTAGGTTCTTCGATGTAGGCCATGTCATACAACTGTTGGCTGACAATGTTTTCCAGGTCTGGCCTGCTTCTTCTCGGAATATGTGCAAAGAAACCAGTTGTGCATTCTAATTTATAGTCTCTTTGTTTCACCCCCCCCCCCCACCCATTTCTATTGGTAGTAGAAGAGTAAATGGTGTCATAGTTAAGAAAGGTTGTCAGATAGTACTCAAGGCTCTTCCATGGTTTAAATATTGGAATAATAATGGTTGGAATATTGTTTTCTTGTTTTAAAATTTCCACACTCTCATTATTATTCTGTGGGAGTAGTTGTCACAAATTGCTAGAATTTTTATTCTGTCGAAATCAATGTGATGGCAGATGTTGAGAGCATGTTCTGTTAAGGTGGATTTTTACGGTTGACTGTCTAAAACTTTGAATATGTTCTTTTCTTTCAGTGGCCATGGATCTCCCTTGTGACCAATGTAAGATTTACCATAATCACAGTTTATTTAATATACTCCAGGATCAAACAATGCAAACCAATGTTTTATTTATCAATGTGTTTAAATGGACAGAATTTTTTAAATTGTGTTTAGTAAGTGTGTCCTCTCTGGGAGTAAAATGTATAGCGTACTTCAGTTTTATATTGTTGTCATTAAAAATATTCTTTCAGGAGAAATCCTGCAAACCAAAGTAGCTTTCATGGAGCTTGGAATGGCCGAAAGCTCAACATTTATTAACTTTGAGATGGCTGATCATGTGTGAAGCTTTGAACAAAGTTTGATTTAGTTATATATTTCAACATGGTTATTATAAGTGATGATGTGTACAGTTATGGTTCAAAGTTATATATTCACATATGAATATCCAAATTGTGCATGTAAAACAGAAGGCCACTTCATGTGCGAGTAAACAGATACACCTTCTCATCTTTGCCATACATACTCAATGTAGGTATGGTGAAGACCAGTAGAATGCCTCCCAAAATGACTGTGATGGCATAAATGGAAGCAAGTGTACAATATGTGTTCGATAGACATTATGCAAGCTATGGTGGCACTGCACAACCTGTGTTAAATTCAGTTTGAATCCTGTTCCAAACATTTAAAACCATATGTTGGATAACCTGAATTTAGTATGAATATGATAGTAGCACCAAGTTTTCTCCATTGAACACAGCTTAAAAATGCTTACATGTCCAAATTCAGATATGATATTTGATACAACTAGCATAAAGAATAGGGTTCCGCAAGTGTATGCTGTTGCATATAAAATTTTTGAAAATAGCTCTCTCTCTCTCTCTTCACTCATGCACACAAGCATACATAGAATTTCAGTTAATGCCAGACTAAAAAAAAAAAAGTGAAAGAACATTGTAGGCATGGAACACTTTTTATTATGATAGCCCTCAATCCAAAACTACTTATGCACAGCAGCAAAGAACATTGGATTTGACATTAAAATCAGACTTAATACTTTTCTATGGCTCTTCCTCTACAGAAAGTGAACCTGAGCACTTTTTAATGCAGTGAGTAAACATATTGTTAATGTCTATTTGTCTATTCATACATAACAATAAAATCACTGTAAATTACAATCTTGAAGAAAGTATTACCTAAAAGTACAAACCTTCACTGTATTTATTTATCCAGCATCCTCTTTATTGCTCAACCAGCTTTACCTTATGAGTATTTGCTTATATGAAAGCTTCTACAGTATCTCTTGCAAATGCTTAAGTTATATATTTTTTCTTTCAATGCCTGAAAACATCACAGCAACTGGTGTCTATGATTTAACTAGATTGTACTATGCAGTCATAAAAGCAGAACCTCCTAAACCATTATCATCCAGTGCTACAGGTGACAAGAATATGGGCACAGTAAAAATTATTGTCATAAAAGTGCTTGCTGTGTAAAATGTGATGGTGTACATGCTACTCCAGAATGTAAGAAACCCAACAATGCACCTCAGTGTGTGTAAACTGTAAAGAGCAACATACAGCTAGTTAGTTATAAGGGATGTCCAGTGCACGTGAAGCTTCAAAATTAAACACCCACTTTCCAAAGAAAGAACACCGAAAGTATAGCTGGGGCTCCACCACTTAGAATTAATGTAGCTTCTGAAACACAATTTCCTTCCCTCCCAGTACCATCTCAGCCATTTAGTCAAAAATTATAATCAGAAGCAAGCAAGTCAAAAAACAGTGAGAATCAACTGGAGTGCTTACTGGGTAAATTAGATTCACTATCACTCTTGGTTCCTCTCATACTCTTACACAAATAATACCTGTGATTATAAAAAGTAATGGAGCAAACACTTAAAGGACAAATTCACGTATGCACATGCAACTGCCAGGGCATAAACAACAAATAGCATGTACTGTTACATTTTCACTCTGCTTATGACATAAGACATTCTGCTACTTACAGAAACTAAACTAGCACCACAATATACATTTTAGAATTCCAGGGTACAAGATTTACCGTGCTGACCATCCTAGCAATGACAGGAAAGGCGGTTCGGGCATATTTGTTGAAACTGAAGTTCTTCACAGCCAACTACAGAGCATAGGAGAGCTTGAGTATCAAATGTCCGAATATTACTGGACATGGGTGATATAAAACTACAGATTGGCTCTTTCTATTTGGCTCTGGCAAACAAACTCACAATGGTGGATTTCAGGGGAATCTTCGATTCAATGAAATCACGTTATCTTCTTGGCAGTGACTTTAATAGTAAACACTCAAGATGGGGGTCCAACACTACCAATCCACGAGGGAAGCGGCTTCATGAGGTAATATATCAGTTTAAATTAGAAATTTTGCATCCAGTTGAACCAACCCACTATCCACATGATGGAAGCACTTCTGATGTTTTGGATTTTTTCATCGGTAAACTGTGTCATATATATGTGTGGATGCATTCATATTACACGAACTAACTTCAGACCATTATCCAGTTATAATTAATCTTTTATCGAATATAAATCTAAAAGAACACGCCCACACCTTAATCAAGTATCCCTTTAATTGGAGTTTGTATACATCAACAATGGAACAAATAGACACAAAAGTTCCACTCAACATGCCTAGGAACATAGAAGTTGCAGTTTCTAGCATACCAGAGGTATACAGTAAGCTGCAAGAATATCTAGTAACAGCCAATCACATAAAATGAAGTCATTCCATTGGACCCCACACATCGAGCATTTTCATAAAATTAAACGGAAATGTAGTCGACTATAGGAAAGAACCAGGTATCAAGCTTATTAAACAATACTAAATAACATCTCCGGGAGACTGAACAGAGCACTAAAGAAACAACACTACAATTCCCTGGAAGCAGAAATGAAAAGCCTCAACTGTCAAGATGGATCGTTGTGGAGAAAAACTAAACATGTACAAAGATAACATACCTCCTCTAAAAGTTGGCAATCACTGGTACTCAACACCAGATGAAAAGGTAGAGCTTTTCAGTGCACAGTTACAACGGCAGTTTCAACCCAATCCTATCACCAACAAACATTTTACTGACTTTGTTAACAGCAGCATATCTCAACCATTGCAGCTTTCTAATTTTCCTAAGCTCTTTACGCCTGGCCAGGTTAAAAATGCAATTAGTTGATTTCCTCCAAAAAAAGCTCCTGGTGAAGACTTGATAGTCCAACCTTTGCTCGCACACCTTACAATCACATCTTCCAAAAAAAGTTGCAGTCTCTTAACACAAATTTACAATGCTATTCTTCGCTTGACTTACTTCCCACAAAGATGGAAACATGCATCAGTTATGATATCTAAACCCAACAAAAACAAACGTGATCCTAAAAGCTATCACCCAGTAAGTCTGTTATCTCTATTATCTACAGTATTTGAATGGCTATTGTTGCCTTGTCTTGTTGTACAGCTTGAAGAAATCATACCGTCACTCTATTTGGATTTAAGCCATTGCACTCCTGTCCACAGCAACTTCACTGAATCATTGACACAATTGAAGAAAAGCAAGTGTGCTTAGGTCTATTCCTTGACACAGAGAAAGCCTTTGATAAAGTGTGGCATAATGGGTTACTACTGAAGATCATGAATTATGTCTGCAATACATATTTCAGAATAATAGCATCCTATCTGCATAACCAATATTTTTCAGTAAAATATCAAAGTGTACAATCCAGATCACAACCATCTTCTCTGGTGTTCCACAAGGAAGTATTCTACGGCCACTTCTTCATACAGTGTACACATCTGACTTTCCTCAACACGCTCAACTAACCATTGCACATTTTGCTGATCATGTTGCAATCCTTAATAAAGGTAGTTGTGAATCAGCAGCTGAAAAACTAAAACTTCTGCACTGAAATCACAAAATGGTGTTCTGACTGGAGAGTGGTGATGAATCCACAGAAATTGCAAATAGTGTATTTCACATATAAAAAGCAGATAACATATTATCCCATAGTTCTTGGAGGAATTGCTATACCCACTGCTCAGTCAGTTACCTCGGCCTCATACTGGACAGTAAACTAACCTGGAATCTCCATATCACGTTTCTTCTCTTGAGACTAAGACAAAGAATCAAACAAATCAAACACATAATACAGTCAAATTTGCCTCTTGCAATGCCATATAAATGCATTCTATACAACTCACTCATCAAACCTATTTGGCAATATGGTTGCTCCAAATGGAGCTCTGCTGCAGCGTCACAAATAAAAGGAATCCAAGTAATCCAGAACAGATACATAAGACTGATCACAGGTGCCCCATAGTATGTTAGCAACACCACACTTCACAGGGACCTGAACATACCAGAAGTGATGGATGTCATCAGGACAAGCTACACTAGACTACACCAAACTCTTGCCAATCCTCCAAATCCACTGCTACAAGACATTTTCATACACCCTCATCCACAACTGCAACATAAAAGACTAAAAAGAAAACGACACGACCAGCTCTTTTAATATCATGTGTTTTGTATGTATGATAAAGTGGTTTTTGTTTTGTGATTATAATATAATATGTTTGTTAATATTTAAATGCAACTGTTGTAGGACTGTTATTGAACAGCATCCTAACACACACTTCAAGTGATGTAACATTATTCTTGCTCACAACTATAAGTACAGTGCGATCCATATAAACCTGAACCATTTCAATAGACCATAATTTCCCTTTGAAAGCTCGTAGAATGTAGAAATTTGATTTAATGATCTCAATGGTTCTGGGAGAATTGACAACACTGACAATTGTTGACAGTTGATAGTCTTAAATGTCCAGTCATAACAGCAACATGCAGTACTCACTACCAGAGTGTGTTTACATTTTGAAAACACATTGGAAGACAAATTCCTTGGTGACAACATAAAGGGAATTTCGAAGAGAATTTTATGTACACAATGTTCCGACAAAGGCAACAATTTTATCGCTCGTAAGAAAGCTCGGGACAACGGGTATACTCATTAGTGAGAGTGGAAAACAGAATGCCACTGAATGCAGAGACTGTTACAGATGTTCGAAGAAGGCTATTGAATTCTCCAAACAAATAGTTGCGTAGATTGAGCTAAGAATCAGAGTATTCATATGGAACATGTCAAAGAGCTATGAAGAAATCAGTACGATCTTACAGAGTGCATATGGTGCAACTGAAAGAAGTAGATTATGATAAACGAATCACTTACTGTTGGTGGTTTCAGGGTACTCTTATTCCACATACAGACATTCTCTCCATAACGTGGATTACAGATGAGGCATGGTTTCATCTGCCAGGCTACATAAACACACAAAACACCAGATACTGGGCTGCTATAAAACCCCAAGTGATCCATGAAACCCCACTGCATGATGAAAAGGTTGGAGTATGGTGCATGGTGTCAGCTTTCAGGATCGTTGGTCTCATTTTCTTTGATACGACTGTAGACACTGAAGTTTATATGGGTATCTTCAATACATTTGTGGAGCAGCTGGATGATATTGAATTGAAAGGTTATTCCAGCAAGATGGAGTAATGTGCTATACAACTAATGACATCATGGAACTTGTAACCAGTTTCTTTGATAATCGAATAATCTTAAAAGGTTTGTGGCCCCCCAGATCCCCTGACCTAACCTCACCAGATTTTTTCTTGTGAGGGTATCTAAAAAATAGTGTGTACAAGAATAGGCCACAGGTAACTGATGTTCTCAAGGAATTCGAACCGAACCATTCGAACCGAAATAAGTAACATTGGCGAGGATACTCTCCGTAAAACTTCAGAGAATATGGTAAGATGAGTGCAAACATGTATAGATGCTGGTGGAGGACGCTTCCAACATTTTCTCTGAGATGTAAGTAGTTTAATGTAATCTCCCAATTGTCTATTATATTCTCCAAAAGTTGCATGTGTGTCCTATCATTGGTTCAAAAGTTATGGCCTATTGAAATGGTTCAGGTTTATATGGATCGCACTGTACCATAATGCAGTGTTTCTCAAACTCTTCTGCCTAAAGAACTCCCTTATTATCTAACAACTTGTTCACGCACTCCCATAGTTTGGCAACTCAATTTATATGAATGAGTCGACTTTTTATTGAATTTTATAATTGGAATTTAAATAATTACTGTATGTATAATTTAATATATTTTCTTGTATATTTAGTTTTAAATTTAATTAATGATAAATTAAACAATTAAAGTTAAACTAAATAAAAAAACTTGGTATAAAATGTATTTTAAATAAAAAATATATATTTAAAACTTGTATTCATTAAAACTATTTTTTTTCACTTTGAAGAAAATTTTAAACAAGTTTGCCTAAGTAGGCTTTTATTTAACTTTAGCCTTACATAAGTAAGGATTACCCAAGGATTAATAACATTAGGCACAACATGTTATAAAAATGAATTTGTTTTCCATGTAAAGAAACCATTTTTATACATATAAAAAGTTATTCATAATGTTCTGAATTCACTATTTAACCATTACAACAAAGTTAAAAAAAAGTTAGTATTGGATTACTAAAAAAATCATTTTATATGGAAAAAGCTTGAAACATTGTTCATTGGAATGTGTTAATGTGAACAATGCATTTTTTTTTGTGGTTGAGTAAGCTCAGTTAGGCTGAACTTAATGTTTTTGATTTTTACTGTTAAGTCAAGTCTTGTCAATAGGCAAGTCTGTTTCTCTTCAATGGCTTGATGTTGCACAACACTGAACACTGAAAATGTTTTCTCACACAGATAGGTGATTGGGAAGGGCACAACGTACTTCAGTGCTTTGGTAGCAAGTTCATTAAATTCACTCTGCGCCAGAAACCAAAATTTTGCAAGCTCTTTTTCCTGGAATATAACCTTCCATTCTTTGCTGTTAAATAACTCAATTAGTTGGTCCTGTTCTTTTTCTGAAAGGCTATCAATGCAGCTGCCTATGTCTTTTTTCTGGAAAGGATACTTTATCCATTCATTCTGATCATCTGCCAGTGCTGGAAAGTACTTTCTCAAAATTTTTGATAGGCCATTCAGGTGTTCTACTATGGCTTTTTCAATATTTTTAGGCAAAGTTTCTTCTGATGAAGTCCGAAATTGTTCCAAAATAGGAAAGGAGTCTAAAGATTTCTTTTCTACACGATCTTTCCCCACTTAAGTTTTCCGATCATTGTTTCAATTTTCTCACGAACCGTGAAAACATCTGGTTTTGGTCCTTATAATTTTTGGTTTAAGTGTGAGAAGATGCTAGCTAGATATGACACTTTGCACAACCATTCAAAGTCACACAGTCGTTCGCTGAGGGGAAACTTTTTGTGCTTGCTGTCTTCAAGAAATAGCCCCTCTTCATCATGTAATTAAACAAATTGCGAAAGAACATTTCTATAAGAAAGCTAGCAAATGTCTGTGTGCCAGAACAGTTGTTTATGTTTGCTTTCCATTCCCTCACATAATATCTGTGAGTTAAGAGGACAGGCTTTACAGTTTACAATTTTAACCAACTCTTCTAATGTTTCCTGCAAATCTGGCCTTTTTTTTTTTTTTCAACAGCCAATGTCTCTCTATGTATCGAGCAATGAGTCCACTTAATCTCAGGGTTGACAGCTGAAATGGAGCTTTCAATCCAGTGTTGTGTCCAGACATCAAATGAGACTTGTCAGTGAAATCAGTACTTTTGTCAAGTTGTAAAGCATACATTTTTGTTGATTTTAACCTTATAATTAGATGGTCCAGGACATTTTGAGACATATCAACAATTCTACATTAACTGATTCATTTGACAGTGGGACTGTTCAGCTCTTTGGCAGCTAGTCACCAATCATTATCTGCTGGCAATAATAATTCCTCTGCAACGTTATAAGGCTTGCCACTTTCAGCAATGAGTAGCGCTATTTCATAGGAAGCTAGTGTTGCTTTTTCACTACTGGTTCCAGCAGAAATTTTTTCTATTCTAGATTTACACATTTTCATCTCTTTAACTTTTATTTTAAAATAACCAAGCATCTTGCAATGCAATCCAGATGTTTCGTCTCTAAAAGTCTTTGCAGCTTAGCAGGCTTCATTGTGTCACTGGACAGTACATCATAACACAACACACATTGAGGTTTTTGCTCACCTTCAGTTCCAACTCAAAAAAACCTGACACTTAAATATTGTTTGCTGTATTTTTGCTGTTTTACTTTCCGCAGTTGGCCAAACAGCAACTAGTTAAACTAGTAGGCTCATTACTACAATTTGCCTCTTGATCGCCAGTTATTGTAGCCATATGTTTAACTGATCCAGTCTGTAACCAACGATTGCTCAATGACGTGAATTAATTCTCACAATTCATAATCACAAACTGTCCAGGACAATCAATCACTATCATCACTGGCTTCAACGCACCAAAAACAACTGGTTTGTTGTTGTGCATGTGTACATGCAGCCGGTGCCAGTAACAGCACTGACTCAGACTTCCGCACGCGGGTTAGGCTGACTTCAACCACATCGCAGCTAACCGCTCACGCTCAGTACAGTTGCATCGCTGCTATTATAATGCTGCACACTCCCAACTGTTACGCTGATTGCACCCCTCAGCTGTGTTACATCATTACGATATAGCTGCATAAAAATGTTAAGTAAAATGTATGTAGCTTGGCACCGAGCAGATAAGTGATTCAGTAAATACAATTTTACGTTTTCTATAGTTTTAATTCACCATTATAACTTGATTTAAGGGGCCCCTCGCGGACCCCACACTTTGAGAAACACAGCCATAATGTATTTGGATACAATAAAGTTTATCGACAATAATTAATTTTCAATAGTGAAAAGTGCGGTTGCTTATTGGTACATATGTGATAGGCATTTTAATATTCATGAAAATAGTGAGTTGGAAAAAGCTTAAGTGTTTCTAATATTGTAAAATCACAAAAATAAGGCAATAAAAAGAAACTATGCAATAATAAATTAATTGTTTATAAAACAAACACAGCCAGCATTTTCAGTTCAAGTACAAATACATCAGAGTGTAATGATGTGTCAAAGAGTACCAAAAACAAAGCATATATATGGTTTTTCTATATCAGGTTTCCAGTATTACAAACAGTAATAACATTGTGGAATCAAATTATATCAATTAATCCAAATCTGATGTTCAATCTCAGTTGATCCAAATGTGTTATTAACCAGGTGAGTGATCCAAATTCTGAGAACCCTGCAAAAAGGATAATAAATGAATCTCTTTGCAATGACAATGCTAAAAGGGTGATGTTGCACAAAGTATGAACACTGATTTTAGCAATTCATGCAAACTCATGACTTTCATAGGTATTTAAATAAAGATTTGTTTTTCAAAATCCTGAGGTATGGTGAGAAACAACCACGACAATTTTAATGTACTCTCATTGCAACAGCAACTTATTTTGTCTTCTATAATTATGTTGTAATGGAATGTTGCAGTTTGCAAAAGCTAATGAGGAAATTAAAGAATGAAAAAATTACCTGTCCCAAATTAACAGCACATGAATTCAGCTGAATTTAGGAAATGTGTGTTAACTGGAAGGTACAGGACAAATCATGGTTAGAATAGATAATAAACATCTCATCTTGGAAAGTAAGTTAAATATTGGAGGGACATATTAAAATGAGTTGTTATAGTAAAACATTTACTATACAAGGCTTATCTTTCAGAGCTTAAACTTGGATTTGAGTCTACATGTGTAGAAATATTCATAATGGCCTTAGAGGTAATAGTACAATTTGCCACTATGCAATCATCAATGAATCTTTAAAATGTGTTGTAGAGAAAATTGGAGTTTTAAAAATCTGTTCATAAAATTGCTGAACTTTTAAAAGTTTAGAAACCTAGAAAGCGATTATTTTTCATTAATAACAATCTTGTGATGACAAAAAATAAGTACACTTTTGTAAATTAAATTTAAAGGGGGTCAATTAATGACACTAAACAACACTTACTTTTAAATTTCTTGGAACATGTTTCAGAGGCTATTTTTTTCCATTGTCAACCGGATATCAACTCCATTTTGACAATGGAGGAACATAGCCTCTGAAACATGTTCTGGGAAATTTAAAAGCGTTGTTTAGTGTCATTAATTGACTCCCTTTAAATTTAATTTATTACAACACTGTTTTCAACATTTCCATGAAAGGAATTACACTTCTGTAACTTGATTTTACACATTAATTTAGAGTTTCATTTAAATATTATGGATGATTGGAGGAATTTAGTAACAGTGACATCAAATTAATTAAAAAATGATTTGTAGGCGGTTTTTAACACTTCATCACTCACATTTTTATCTTATTGAGGGGCTAGTTTTGGAAGCTGTTGAATCCATTATCAACCTTGAAGGACCAACTATCGTCTGTTATCAGTTCTCTTCCCTCTGGTGATGGAGCTATGAACTTCTTTGTTAAATTATCTACTGATGGGGTTTCGAAGTTCATTACTCTGTCCTTACTTTTCCATATGAGTACATTCTCCCACATTGTCAATTTGTTTTGGTTTGTTTAGTAATTTTGGGTTTGGGTCAATATCATGGTTTTTGTTCCAAAAATGAAATGCTACTGCTGACTTATATCATTGTTTCAATTTGCTGTTTCTAAGTGTTCTTTAACTCTGGTTTTTAGATTTCTTTTAGTTTGACCTATGTAGCATTTATCACAATCCTTCGATTCTATTTTGTGGTGGCATTTCATCTTTTATTTTAATTTTTGGATTTAACACTTTTAATAATGAGTATATTTGTAGGTGTCAACATAATATTTTGTTTATTAAAGATCTTTTTCTTTTTCTTTATTGAATGTGACTGCTTCCTTAATAAACCAACTACAAATAGTTTCTGAGCTTCCTTAATGGTTTTCTTTAGCTTGGGTTTTTGTTTTTTGTTTTCTTAAATACCAGATGCCCGCCTCAGTAGTCTGGATGGAAGCGTGTCTGCATCACGTTCAAGAGGTCCCGAGGTCGAATCTCGGTCAGGGTGAGTTACCTGGATAAGGTTTTTTCCACGGTTTTCCCTTATCCTAAAAGATGAATGTCAGGTAACTCTAAGCTCTATGGACCCTGGGCTCAGTTTAGCATCATTTCACCCATTTCATTCATCATCCAATATGACCTAACGTTGAAGGACGTAAATTACAAAAAAAAAACTTGAATACCAAACTTTTTACACAGAAAATGAAGCTAGTTACAGTGGAGTAATAAATATTATACAAATAAAAATATTTGTTAATTAATGTCCACGTATCTTAAGAAGTATTAACATTAACTTCTTAAGATAAGTGGACATTAATTAACAAATATTTTTATTTGTGTAATACCAGACTTTTGTTGTATCCATTTTCTTTTCCTACATTAAGTATGACCTTTTTGTTCCTTGTAGTATTCTGCTTTAACCATGGTTATGTTGACTAGTCTGGTGTAAGACTGTTTATTATTGCATATTTATGAGGGTCGTTTGATATATATACACACACACACATATTTTTGTGAACAACTCACCTTATTTCTCGACATAGTCTACATTGATGGCTATACACTTGGTCGAGCAATGTTCCAGCTTTTCCATCCCATCGGAAAAATAAGTTCCGTCAAGGTCTGCAAAATACTCATTGACAGTAACTATCACTTCTTCATTTGATGAAAATTTCTTACCATCAAGCCAAATTTTCAAGTTTGGGAACAGGAAGAAATCACTTGGGACTAAGTCTGGTGAATAAGGTGGATGAGGAAATAATTGAAAGCCCAACTCATGCATTTTCACCATTTGTGTGCATTATCTTGGTGAAAGAGCACTCTTTTACGTTTCAATCTCGGTCTCTTTTCAGTCAACTCATGTTGCAAACGATCCAACAATGAAGAATGATAGACTCCAGTTAAGGTTCTGCCATTTTCCCGTAGTATATGAGGATTATTCCTTGAAAATCCCAGTAAACAGTGGCTATCACCTTAGCACCTGAAAAAATGGTCCTTGCCTTCTTTGGTGCACTTTTACCAGGCTTTGCCAATTGTTTTGACTGCTATTTTGACTCTGGTGTGTAATAATGGATCCAAGTTTCACCCAGGGTCACAAATTGGCACAAAAAGTCTTGTGGATTGTGATTAAACATTGCCACACACTCAGAAAAAGTGTTCTTCTGGATGTGCTTTTGGTCGACTGTTAGCTATCGTGGCAGCCATCTTACACCCATCTTTTTCATTGCCAATTTTTCATGCAGGATATTGTATGTTCACTCACTTGACATGCCTACAGCCTCAGCAATCTCACAAATTTTGATTCGGCTGTCTTGCATAACCAGATCATGGATTTTTTTCAATGGTGTCCTGTGTGGTGGCCTCTATTGGGCGACCAGAGCACTGCTTCTACGACCACATTTAAATTCATTGATCCAAAAGTTGGTGCAGAGTCTGCATGAACTTCATCCAATTCAGCTTTGTCTTGAGCGTCAGTCCAGTCCTTCAAATGAAAATGTTTAATAAGAGCATGAAACTCTGTTTTTTCCATATTCAATTGCAGCTATCATACTGACCAGTTCAGATGGCTGTAAACAATGAACAGTCAGTCCACTGTAACACATTCAAATTTTCTGTATCTTTTGAATAATGAAACTTACCACCCACAAAGTGGCAAGAAAAAGTTTCTATCCCTTCATGGAAATTTACCAGACGTATCAAATGATTCTTGTATGTGTAACTAGGTTATAGCTATGACATTTTATGCAGTTTTCTGACTGTGCTGGCTTCCTGTAAATTCCAAATTTTATTTTTATGTCATTCCTGATGATATTTAGGTCCAAGAAAGAGAGTTGTCCATTGTCTACCTTTTCTATTGTGAATTTGATAAGTTTTTCTTGCAGATTCAGTAGTTTTAATGCATCATCTAAATGTCTGTTTAGAACTATTGCAAATATGTCACCAACATATCCATACCAAACCTTGAAGATGACATCTTTGCAATGGATAAAGCAAAATACTACAAGGAACAAAAGGCCATATTCCATAGCAGAAGAAAATGGATACCACAAAGGTCTGGTGTTTAAGACAATTAAAAAGGCTAAACTAAAGAAAACCATTAAGGAAGCAAGCACATTTATTATAGAGAGAGGGGGAAAAAAAAAAGAAAAAAAAGAAGAAAAAAAAAAAGCAACAGCATATTCAATGGATTCACATACCATCCAAAAACATTTAATAAATTAAAAAAGATCTTTAAGGAACAAAATATCATCTTGGCACCTACAAATAGATACTTGTATAGGAGATCTATTGACAATGTTGTCATGGGTAAAATACCTGAATCTGAACCAGGAACACCTGTATCAGTGTCTCCAGGTTCTTACTAGAAGTAATACACCATTCGGTGATTGCTAGGGCTATACATGATGCATTACATGCTTTGCGGTCTGTTAAACAAGATGAGAAAAACACTTGGATGATTACAGATGCAGCAGCATTCATGCTTAAGGCTGTTTAAAGTTTTGCAAATACTTTTTCCTAAGGCAGTTTATGTGTTGTAAGTGTCAAAAGGAAATCATTTCTTCCAGGAATCTGTGGAAAATATTTAATTGTTTACTGCAATAAAAATGACAACTGCTAAGATAAGAGATTAACCAAAATTAATTTTATTAATGCCTGAGTTGAAGAATAAATTTGCTATTTGATTATTTCATCAAGATTGATTAATAAATGAGAGAAAGTCAAAATAATTTACTTTATTTCAAATGCAATTTATAAATTTTTAGAGCATATTTAGCAGATTTTTAGTGCATAGATTGATGAATATATTCATATTTTATAGTGTATTTAAATCTGAGCCCTAGTTATGATGCAGGTAAGCCTAATGTATAGGTAAGTAAATACATTATTATTTAGGTGCAGAGGATCTACTCTCATTAGTCCTGGACCTGTAGGACCAAGGACCTGGGCCTCCTTCTACCCAGGAGCGATGGAAACTCTGGGGGTCTTTCCATGGGGCAATACCTTGAGTCTAAAAAGCCCCCCCCCCCCATTGACGTCAAGACGGTATTTAGTGTATTTAAATCTGAGCCCTAGTTATGATGCAAGTAAGCCTAATGTATAGGTAAGTAAATACAGTACTTAGTGTTCATATCCACAACTTGCTGGTAATTTAGTATAACTCTGGCAAATGGCATGCCGGTTATTGCCTGATCTGGTACTGCCATGGGGCAGTCTGGTTGATTCACAAACTCATAAGCAAGGTGATTAATTAAGGTACAAAATAGCTACTCCTGAGGGTGCTTAAATGTAGACAATGATACTTCTCTCTCTATATGTTATGGATTAGCATGCTTAATTTACTTACCTTTGCAATGACTTTAAGAGCACCAGGTGCTGTCTGAGTAACAACTGCTGAATTGTGGGCTGCCTGCTGTGTCTTCTGTTGTTGTACTGGAACTTGTGCTCTGATCTGTACCTGATGAGAACCACGTAAGACACCCCTTCCTCTTATTACACCTCTAATTCTCATTGTGCTACGCTGCACTACTGCTCCTTGTGGTCCCTTTGTTACTACTCTCACTGCACCTTTTTGAGTCTGTTTCTGCTGTTGAGACTGCCCTTGTGATCCTAAGTGAGCCTGAGCCTGTACCTGCTGTTGTTGTTGCTGCTGCTGCTGCTGCTGTTGCTGTTGTATTCTTTGCTGTTTGGGTACAACTTGCCTAACAATTTGGTTTGATATAGTAGCCTGTTGTGGCTCCACAGTGTTACGGTTCACTATGGTTGCTATTGCATTTCCCTGAGGTGGTTCTGACTGCAGTGGTGTGTCACCTAAAAACAAGCAGATTATAGACTCTTTAAAGTGCTTTAACAGCTAAAGCAATCTGTTTTTCTAATCCTGTATCAATACTGCTGGAAGACAACACCAGAAATTACTTATTACCTTATATAATATTGGAAACAGGAGAGATTCCCAAGTATAGGACAAGTATGATGGTACCATTATACAAAGGAAAGAAAGAAAAACATAATCCTATGAGCTACAGGGATAAGACTACTTTATATTTTAGGGAAGATCTTTACAGGTATTTCAGCAAATAGGTTGCAGAAGTGGGTAGAGAAAGAGAAGAAGCTGTCAGAGTTTCGAGCAGGATTTATTCCAGGGAAGAGAACAATTGATAATATTTTTGTAGTTAAAGCAGTCATAAGTAAATATAGATACTGTCTTATATGTAATGTTTTTTAAGAAAAACAATCATTTGAAATATGTTCTGACAATTCTGACAATTAACTAATTTTCAAAGTATAGAACATTAGATTCTATGGTCTTGAGGCTTCATTCAAAGAGATTTATTATCCCAGGATGGAACCAGTCTCTGGTTTTGGATGCGTAGGATTCGGTGCCACCCACTTGCACTGCTTGAATGTTGTCAGAATTTCTTCCATGTAGAAAATGGGCCATGGATCAAAAAAGATGATAATCTAATGATGCAAGATCAGGGCTATATGCTGGGCATGGTAGCAATTTGATTTCTCCCAATTTCTTAATTTTTTCCATGGTTGTTCATGCAGTATGTGGTGTTGCATTGTGTTGTTGCTGTAGAACTCTTATTTTTGTTAACTAATGCTGGGTATCTCTGTCTCAAAATTTCATAAACTCATTCCAGTTGTTGAGAATAAAGATTCGCATCATCTGCCCATTTGGAACCAACTCCCACTGTCACACCTTCAAAATTCCACCAGACACACATGACTTTGGGACCAAACTTATTTTTCTTAATGATGACTTTGGCAGGTTGGCAGAGTTCAAGCCACTGTTTCGAGGCATCAGGATTTCGGTATTATACCCATTTTTCATCACAAGTGACAATTGTCCTGACAAATCTATCATCCATGGGATTGCCTACTGAGGTATCAGTTCATGAGATACAGATCTACAGCTTCTGATGTCTTAATGTGGTGATGTATGGTATTTTTTATGCACCGAGTTCTTCTGAACGCCTACAAGTAATTTTTTTGCAGATTTTCTCGCAAAACTTGGTGTGTATCCTCAATATTCCATAGTTTAGGTCTTCCAGAACATGATAAATCTTGAGTGTTTTTGCCTCCATTGTTGAAACGTAGGAGCCATCATTGTGCCTCACACTCACTAATGACACCTAATTCCACTTCACATATTCTTCGAGCTGAAGCACCGGCTTTATAATCTTGTTTCCAGTAGTGTTTTAGAAGGACTCTAAGTTCAAACTTTGTTATCTCCATTTTGTGATTATTAAAAAATGAAGACTGATACATCCTCGCAATGCACACAACATTAGTTATGGCATCCTCTAAATAGCAAAGAAACCCAATAAATTTTCCAAAACACCAAAAGGGTGTTGGACACAAAAAGTAAGGGAATTGTTGGAACAGATAGGTATGGCACATATTTGGAGGAATAGGGAGTATTGTTATACAGGTTTTTGAAAAGAAGTAGAATTAAGATAAGAAGATATAGATAGTAAAGTTATTTTTGCTAGTACAAGAGAGAAAAGCTTGTTGAGGATAATTATATAGGAAGATAAAAACAATATGGGGGAGGGAAAAGTACAAGATAAGTGTAATAAGCTAGGGTGAGAAGGATTTGCTTGGGCAAGGACCGCAACATTCCTGACGAGTCCACTCTCAGAAAAAATTACTTATACCTTGTTTCACGTAAGCTTGCCCGGTAATCTCTTAACGGTCACGTGACCTCATCTCCTCTCATTGGCTGCTGTTTGGTAGAGACTGTTTTGCGGTAAAAATTAGTTCGTTATTTAACATGGTGATATATCTTTATATGTTGAAAGAGAATTGTCAAATATTTACTTTCATAACTGTTTCAATTAAATATATTACGCAACAGAGTTAATTTATCTGAAATGCACGTTAATTCTTAAACAAAGTAAAGAGGAGGTTCCTTTGCATCTAGGCCTGCCTTTCTGATTACACAAGAGCACGTGCTTTAGCGGTAGTGAATTACATATATTTGTTTATATTTGTTTATATGAGTTTTATCACTGACCTTGTTCTGAACTGGATTAGTCATGTATTGTCATTAGAAGGTGTACTGTGCGCGTTCGAGAGATACGTTATTTTATCCATCGTTTATTGCGCATGTACTTATTATATGTATAATGGCAGAGTCTACCGCCAGTTTTTCGCTGAAGCATCGTAAGGGTAAGCCATTACAAAGCGGTGAAAAAAGAATTGTGTTGCATGTGTTTAATGCACTCACAGAGAAGAATCCGTCTTTGTTAGTGAGGGAAGTCGAACAGTTGTGCTCTGAACTTACAGGTGTGAGTGTTAGGTCCATAGGAACATCGCGACGTGAAGTTGAGAAAACAGGAAAACTTACCACTCCAGGCAAACGCAGGAATAAAGAAAAGCGCGTGCTCGGAGAATGCGATGAGTTCGTTAAAACTGCTGTATGTCGTCATGTGCATAGCTTTTTCTTTAGAAACGAACTCCCTAACATAAATAAAATTTTGTCTGCTGTAAATGAGGATGCAGATTTACCAAATTTCAGCAGATCTAGTGTGTATAGATTGCTTATACAGCTGGGGTTTGTGAATGAAAAAAGAGGCAAGAAAAATGTACTGAGAGACAGAGGCGATATTGCTGTGTGGCGAAGACGTTATTTAAGGACAATCAGACAATACCGGGATACAAATCGCAAAATATACTACCTAGACGAGATTTGGGTGAATGAAGGGCTTACGACAAGTAAACTATGGCGTGACTCGACTATTAAGACTGAAAGACAAGCATTTTTGCAAGGTATGTCTTCTGGTTTAAAAAATCCCAGTGGAAAAGGCCGAAGACTGATTATCACTCATATAGGAAGTGATAGTGGTTTTGTGGAAGATGGTCTACTACTGTTTGAGTCAAAGAAAACCGGTGATTACCATGAAGATATGAATGGACATGTGTTTCAGCAGTGGTTTGCGAGTGTGTTAGCAAAACTAGAACCAAGCAGCATAATTGTGATGGACAATGCTCCTTACCACAGCGTTCGTGTCGAAAAGAAACCAAATACATCCTGGAAGAAACAAGACATTATTGAGTGGCTGCGTGCAAAAAATGAAGTTGTAAATGAATCCCTTATTAAGGCAGAACTACTGGAACTTGTAGTAAAGCATGCCAGCGATTGTGATAAATACGTAATCGATGGTCAGCAAGGTCAGCTGGTCATGAGGTACTCAGGCTTCCACCATATCACTGGATTTTAAATCCAATTGAGCTTATTTGGAGCCAAATTAAAGGATTCGTAGCGAGAAACAATAGAACATTTAAGTTGAATGATATCAGGCCATTGCTTACCACAGCATTTTCGGAGATCAGCGACGAAACATGGAAAAAGGCTGGATAGAGTCAACATGAAAAATTCAATGCCATGGCCGGGATTCGAACCACGGATCTCCTGGTTTCCGTCCAGTCGCTCTTAACCTTTGAGCTACCATGGCCAACGTGCCTTCCTGACATTAAATTCTCCAGTTGACTCGTATATTTCCCCGGTAGACCACTAGGGGTTCTCGCATCCGAGATACACCGTTTGTGGCGACTTACTATTGTAAGTACTTTAGTCCCAGGCTTCATCATTTAACTCATATTAGTTTAGTTAATTGATGGACATTAATTATTTCTCCACACTAGCCGTATATAGGCTAAGATATTTGATGGATAGAGTCAACATGAAAAATTCAATGCCATGGCCGGGATTCGAACCACGGATCTCCTGGTTTCCGTCCAGTCGCTCTTAACCTTTGAGCTACCATGGCCAACGTGCCTTCCTGACATTAAATTCTCCAGTTGACTCGTATATTTCCCCGGTAGACCACTAGGGGTTCTCGCATCCGAGATACACCGTTTGTGGCGACTTACTATTGTAAGTACTTTAGTCCCAGGCTTCATCATTTAACTCATATTAGTTTAGTTAATTGATGGACATTAATTATTTCTCCACACTAGCCGTATATAGGCTAAGATATTTGATGGATAGAGTCAACATGAAAAATTCAATGCCATGGCCGGGATTCGAACCACGGATCTCCTGGTTTACGTCCAGTCGCTCTTAACCTTTGAGCTACCATGGCCAACGTGCCTTCCTGACATTAAATTCTCCAGTTGACTCGTATATTTCCCCGGTAGACCACTAGGGGTTCTCGCATCCGAGATACACCGTTTGTGGCGACTTATTGTAAGTACTTTAGTCCCAGGCTTCATCATTTAACTCATATTAGTTTAGTTAATTGATGGACATTAATTATTTCTCCACACTAGCCGTATATAGGCTAAGATATTTGATGGATAGAGTCAACATGAAAAATTCAATGCCATGGCCGGGATTCGAACCACGGATCTCCTGGTTTCCGTCCAGTCGCTCTTAACCTTTGAGCTACCATGGCCAACGTGCCTTCCTGACATTAAATTCTCCAGTTGACTCGTATATTTCCCCGGTAGACCACTAGGGGTTCTCGCATCCGAGATACACCGTTTGTGGCGACTTACTATTGTAAGTACTTTAGTCCCAGGCTTCATCATTTAACTCATATTAGTTTAGTTAATTGATGGACATTAATTATTTCTCCACACTAGCCGTATATAGGCTAAGATATTTGATGGATAGAGTCAACATGAAAAATTCAATGCCATGGCCGGGATTCGAACCACGGATCTCCTGGTTTCCGTCCAGTCGCTCTTAACCTTTGAGCTACCATGGCCAACGTGCCTTCCTGACATTAAATTCTCCAGTTGACTCGTATATTTCCCCGGTAGACCACTAGGGGTTCTCGCATCCGAGATACACAGTTTGTGGCGACTTATTGTAAGTACTTTAGTCCCAGGCTTCATCATTTAACTCATATTAGTTTAGTTAATTGATGGACATTAATTATTTCTCCACACTAGCCGTATATAGGCTAAGATATTTGATGGATAGAGTCAACATGAAAAATTCAATGCCATGGCCGGGATTCGAACCACGGATCTCCTGGTTTCCGTCCAGTCGCTCTTAACCTTTGAGCTACCATGGCCAACGTGCCTTCCTGACATTAAATTCTCCAGTTGACTCGTATATTTCCCCGGTAGACCACTAGGGGTTCTCGCATCCGAGATACACCGTTTGTGGCGACTTACTATTGTAAGTACTTTAGTCCCAGGCTTCATCATTTAACTCATATTAGTTTAGTTAATTGATGGCCTATATACGGCTAGTGTGGAGAAATAATTAATGTCCATCAATTAACTAAACTAATATGAGTTAAATGATGAAGCCTGGGACTAAAGTACTTACAATAGTAAGTCGCCACAAACGGTGTATCTCGGATGCGAGAACCCCTAGTGGTCTACCGGGGAAATATACGAGTCAACTGGAGAATTTAATGTCAGGAAGGCACGTTGGCCATGGTAGCTCAAAGGTTAAGAGCGACTGGACGGAAACCAGGAGATCCGTGGTTCGAATCCCGGCCATGGCATTGAATTTTTCATGTTGACTCTATCCATCAAATATCTTAGCCTATATACGGCTAGTGTGGAGAAATAATTAATGTCCATCAATTAACTAAACTAATATGGAAAAAGGCTATTCATCATGTGCTCAAAGAAGAAAACAAAATGTGGGAGCTGGATGGCATCGTCGACAACGTAATAGAGAGCATAATTATAAACCCTACGGAGAGTTCCGACAGCGAAACTGTTACTGCAGAATCAGAATCCGAATCCGAGATGGAGGGGATTACTCCATTACCAGATTCTCCATAACACGTGAGTTCAGTTTCATTATAAACTTGTATTTTTGCATGCCTTCATATACTTATTTGCATGATTTTAGCTATCTCCTGGCATTTGACGTTTACTGCAGTTTTAAATGTGATGGGAAGGCACCGCCTATGGCCTATGGCGCGAAAGCATTAGCCAATTAGGGCGAGGGGGAGGGTTGTTGAATGCGGAGTGATACATTTCAGCCGGGCAAGGTTATATGAAACAGAGCTTAGATTCTTACTATGTTGACATATTAGAAAAAATCACGGTCGACATAGGCAAATGACCTATATGGTTTTCTGCTGAGGCGACAGATGCTGCAGGCCCTTTCAATGCTAATCTAATTGTGGACAAGTTGGACTTTGAAGATGCATCAAAACCCTATTTAATTTATTGTAAACCTTTAGAGGCAACAATAGTTCAACAATTGCTAGATTTATAAATGACGGAGTTAAGATACTGTGGCTATATAACAAAAAGAAGATAAGGTACTATTATTGTGCACAGATGCAACTCTGTACATATTGAAAGCAGGGAAATCACTTACTGTATTTTATCCAAACTTAGTGCATTGATTGCAACGAGTGGCAGAGACAGAGACAATTACCAGAAGTTAAGGTTTCAGCAACAAAGAAGGTTTTCTTGAAATATCCTTATCGTGTACAATACTAAAAGCAGCAACTACCTGACATATCTCTGTCTCCGAGCCCGTGATAAAAGATGGACAACATGGATTGAAGCTGTCATTTTCTACATTGAGCACTTTGAAGCTATGAAGTCAGTGGTGGAGAACTTTTTTTCTGATCAAGCAGTATCTGTGAGTGAATACTTGTTGTAGGAATTCAATAGTGCTAAATTGCTCAATTCAGTTTTGTACATTGCAAGCCACTTCAGCTGGCTTCCCAACAGTATCAAAGAACTGGAAACTTCAGGTATGCCTGTTCAAGAAGCTGTGGGACTAATGGAAAGTACAGTTCAGAAGGTGAGTGTTGTACCACGTGAAGTGGGTAGTGTAGTTTCCACTTAAGTACAATCTCTGCTGAATAAGAACCCTGCATACTCAAATGTTGTTAGCCTACAATTGCCAACCAACTGGCATATGAAATATCAGGAGACCTGTGGTTATAGGTAAAGAAACATGAGACTTGAATGGCTGAAATCCTAATGTGTAACAAGCTGATAATACTATTATAAGTTGTAATCACTACAGTCCGGCCGCTCTATCTCCGGCTATGACGTTTAGTGGCTGCAGGAGGTGGAGGGGGAAGGTTAATAGTACCAACATATAATAATGAGTAATTGAAAACATGTCGTCAGAATTATCTTTGTAATGAGAGTATAGGACTATATTAGCTTCAAAACATTGAAATCCAACTTGTAATTTCATTATCATGAAGGATATTCCTTACAACATCACTCTATTCGAATATTTCGTTCACACCTTTCACGCACACCAACTGCTTCTGTTGGTGGTACTGGGAGCCTGTACATCCGATGTCGGGTCAGGAAATTAAAACTGTCTGCTAGCGCCAATCAGCATTGTCGCTGCTAGGTGTGGCTTGCAAATCCAGCACCATGTTGCCGCTGCAATTTTGTGTGGACCACGTGGCTTTTAGTTGCTTTTGGATCCTGCGCTGGTGGTTTGTTTAATTTTTTGTGTGTGCGTGAATTCCGATTTGTAGCGTCTGTAAGTCTTACTATTATCGCTATTATAGTAATATGGCCACTGAATCGTCAGAATTCAAGAAAACAATCGGCTCTTATAAGGGCCAAAGCCGTGAATTTATATCAGGCTACGTGAGTACTTCGAGAAGGAGCGGGACAGAGGTGGACCTCTACTACCTGTTACCAAGGTGCTGGACAGAGTTTGTGACGCCTTGAAGGTGGAAAGAATGTGACCAAGGAAAAGTGCCAGCTGATTTAAGTTCGCCGTCTGCAGTTCTGCATACACCGGGAAAGCAAAGGCAACGAGGCAGCCTTAAAGCTCCACTTGATGCTTTTCAAAAGGATGCTATAAGGCGACATGTATATCAATATTATATGAGAAAGGAATTTCCCACTTGTGCAAAGTAGCATTTTGTTATTTCTTTTCCAGTAAATGGTATATTGTCTCCATATGCAACTATTCTGGGATCATGTATATACACGTTGTCCACGTACATTTACGAAGTTACGATGCACGAAATATTTAAAATGCACATGTTCCTCTGCTTGAAATTCCCGCTAAAGAACTGGCAACAACGCACTTCCCCCTCTCGAGAACTGTCAGAGCCGGAGATAGAGCGGCCAGACTGTAGATGATCTTATGCTAACAACTACATTTGTCAGTGCTGCTATTTTTAACATCATATGAAAAACCGTAGCAAATGTTTCATTTTGCAGATATGGTGAAGAAGATACAAAAGTAATCACTTGACTTGATGTAGATGTATTCAACTAGTTGATGAGATAACAGAGAAATTAAAAATGTTATTACACATATATGCTTATATCAGAGTGCATTTATGGGTGCAATGTGTTAATCAGAGATTTAAATTATGATATATATTAAATACACCATGGAGTAGTGGGTTAGAGCGCTATGCCTTGGTTCCCTATGCCCGGAATGCACATGGAATCCATCCCAACCCTGGAGGGTGCAGATTTTAAGACCTGGGTATAGAACCAGTGCCCATTCAGCATCGTCTACTTGGTCTGGAAGCCAACTTTCCGGCTGGGGGTGCTGAGATGCCGACCATCTCCTCCCTGTATCAGTTGGATGATCGCCAATCTCTGCCTTGCACATGTGGGTGTGAGACCAGCAGTCACATTGGCAGGCTCAGGCCCAATGTGGGCTATTGTGCCATGGGTTACATTACATTATGTTTACATATTAAATAAATCAATATTAAATAAGTCTACATAAAATAAAATAACTAACAACATTTTACATTACAATAAAATATAATCAGTCTTCACAGTACACAGTGAAAAGCTTATTTCTTAAAGAGATAAGTGAAGTTTGTAACAAATTATTATATTTTATTGTAATATTTATATTGCTTCAGTTTTATATGTATTAACTTTTTGAATATCTAACACAGCTTGTGTAACATATATATTTGACTTATAGGCTTACCCTCAGCTTGCAGATCTACATCCTTTTTCTGTAGTTCTAACTGCTTGACACGTGCAGCTGCTTTTCTTCTTGCCTCCTTCTTCTGCAAGAACTCTTCCCGAATCCTTTTTTGTTCTTCAATCTTTTTACGGTATTCCCTGGTTTCTTCATCCTCTTCTTCCTCTGGTTGCTGGACAGTTTCCTGAAAAAAGTTATGATCAACTATAAATCAAACTGGCAAACAGTTTCACCATTATTGCTTTATAAAGTTATCATGATCATTTAAAAAAAATGCAATCTCAGTGAATGTTTTCAAGAATTCATGATGGTATGGATCTTGTCATTTGAGCTGTGTACTGGCAACCTAAGGTGAAATTTAAAAAGAGTTGTACTTAAACAGAATTCAGGTATCACCTCCACCTTATTTGCAGCTAAAGCTGAAATACACCCACAAACATTAGTAAATGCAGTAGTACAATTCGTTAACATGCTTCCCTTAATGCCATTCCATGCATTATGCTCAATGTAATATGTTTTGTGTATTATTCTGCAAAATTTAAATTCATAAAACTTCAAAATAATGCCTTTAGTATCTTTTCCCAGTCATAAAGGGGTAAACATGCTATATCAAATCCTTTCATGGAAGTGCTGAAAACAGTGTTGTTGTATAAATTAAATTAATTGGGAGTTGATTAATGACACTAAACAACACTTACTTTTAAATTTTCCCGGAACTAGTTTCAGAGGCCTTCCCTCTATCTTCAGCCGGACATCGACTGTCCGACTGTAGATAGAGGGAAGGCCTCTGAAACTAGTTCCGGGAAAATTTAAAAGTAATTGTTTAGTGTCATTAATCGACTCCCAATTAATTTAATGCTATATCAATTTTATGAAAATTGTAATGTTTTGCAAAAATGAGGAAGATGTATGTCAATTACTTTGACGGCTAGTAGAATAAGCTTTCATACTCAACTTGGAAGTGTATCTCACTAGCCCACTCTGAAGGAGCATATCTTTTAAATGCTTCTAGTATCAAGAACTTGTATATAGCACCTATTCTTTATGTGAAAGTAAGACTCCTCAGTTTACGTAAAAAATGAAGCTAGCCACAGTGAAGCAATAAATATTTCGAGATTTAACTGTATTGGAACACCACAGTGAAGCGAAAAATTATTAAATTTTAGATGAGTCGTATTTTTTACACATCTGCTTCACTTTCGTACCTATTTTGAGGACATGTTTCGCAAATCTTCGTTTGCATCTACGGCTCTTGTGCGACTGAAGCTAGATCCAGCGGTGTGGGTAATTCTGGGGTTGTTGCTGCCATCTAAATCAACAGATGGCAGCAACAACCCCAGAATTACCCACACCGCTGGATCTAGCTTCAGTCGCACAAGAGCCGTAGATGCAAACGAAGATTTGCGAAACATGTCCTCAAAATAGGTACGAAAGTGAAGCAGATGTGTAAAAAATACGACTCATCTAAAATTTAACAATAAATATTTGTTACAAAGGCTTCACTTATCTTAAGAAATTGGTGTTAATACTTCTTTCTAATGGAGATTGATTTCAGAAACAGATTGTTTGTATCTTCAGTCCACAAATGAACTCCGTTGTCAAGGATTCCGGTTACCATGCTATGTTTTTTCAGTATTACCAAAATCTGAAAACGAAACAAACCTAAAAACAGCCGATCTATCTGTTTGTTCATACTTAATGTTACAAAAATGTTCTTTCTGCCTCGTGGAGCAAGTGTTCTACCGATTTGGTGTGCTGTTAGAGCTACACAGTGACCAGAGCACCAATTTTGAGTCCAACCTGATGCAGGAGGCAGTAGAAAGACTTGGGGTTAACAAGACCTGCACGACGCCTCTACATCCCCAGTCGGATGGCATGGTCGAAAGGTACATCAAGACCTCAGAAGAACATCTGAAGAAGGTCTTGGCCAGCCATCAGCGAGACTGGAACGTCAAGGTGCCGCTGTTCATGCTGGCCTACCGCTCGTCTACACACGACACAACTGGGATGGCACCAGCCAGCTTAATGTTTGGCCGAGAGTTACGCCTCCCCTGTGATCTGGCTTTCGGAAGCCCTCCGGAAGCGAAACAGCCAGCAACCGAGTATGTGGAGAACCTGGTGGACCATCTCCACGACATGCAAGAGATGGCTCGCCAGAACATCCAGAAGGTGAGCAACCGCATGAAGACCTGATACGACAGGCAGGCCAACAGCCAAGGGTTCCAGCAAGGTGACTTGGTCTGGTTGTACCGCCCTACCCGGAACAAGGGACGCTGCCCGAAGCTTGAGCAGCCATGGCAAGGACCATACCTTGTGGTGAAGAGGATTAACGACGTGGTCTACCGCATCCAGAAGGTGTCCCGAGAAAAGATGTTGGTGGTACATCTGGATCGTCTGGCCCGCTACGATGGTGCTGTTCGGGACGACCAGCCTTGAGGAGGGAGCAGTGTTACCCAATCGGCGAACTTGCGGTCGGCTGCGGGAGGGGATGGCCGGTGGAGGGGGGCATGTGGCATCGGGACCACACCCTCGCCGGTCAGCTGGCACCTGCGGAGGCGTGACAGGGTGGAGAGAGGAGAAACCACAGGGGTGGCTGAATCTTCGTTTCTCCTCCTCCTGCCATCCGAAAGAATGCGAAGTCTCCGGAATATCTTTCCTCTCCATGGTAAAGAATTCTCTAGAACCATTTAGCCACCTATAAATAGAAGCACGATGCGACCAAGAGTTCAGTTCAGTTCTTGGCGAGTAGCAGTGAGGAGCGCTGTGCTAGCGAACGGACTGGAAGACTGTGTACGTGTATCAGAGGAGTTGTACGTAATTGTGAGTGTGGAGTGGACCTGTGACAGACGAACTGGTGGATTGTAATTGTGTGCGCTATGTAATTCTATGTAATCGGCGAGTGTTCCAAATGTAATTCGGTGGAAATAAAGAACATTTTGAGTTTGTGTAATTGGACTTTTAATTCTACAAACCCACAAAGTCACAATATAGTCTCTATTTTAATGATACCATAGATGTAATAGGCTTTAAACAAGTTTTTGTTTCGCTAAAATAACTTAATAAATACGGAAGATACGAATATGTATTTATGAAGTATTCTTGCAGCATTTAACAATTTAAATGTCTTGTTCTGTTTATTGGGTATCCGTTCCCGGCCATGCAGGGTTTAAATGGCCATCAGCAAAGTGGTTAATTACCTACATTCATATTTTACGTTTTTGTTGTTGAATTTATACACATTGCTATTTAAGTGAAGCAACCAGTTATTTCAATTAATGGAAATTATTCTTTCACTAGCCATGTGTAGGGAAAGGTTTGGAATAGTAGAATTAGACTGAAAAATTAAATGCCATAGGCAGGATTTGAAAAATGAATCTCCTGGTTTCCCTTCGGTTGCTCTACCACTGAACTACCACAGCAACATGCCAGCAAGACATTAAATTCTACAAGTGACTTGCATTTTTCCCGGTGAACCACTAGGAGTTCTCATGTAAATATGCGACAACTACCATAATGGCAACTTACAACGTGTAACTACTTTATGTCTCAGGCTTTAGTGCTCAGACCACTGTTAGGTCAATCAATGAAAATGAACTATTTTTGCACACTAGCCATGTGTAAGGCAAGGTTTGAAAAGCCCACAGTAAGACTGAAAAATTGAATGCCTTAGTATATGTCCTTTATAGTTCGGACCACTATTAGGTAAATTAATGGAAATCAATCAAGTATTAAAGTACTTACATGTAAGTTGCCATTCAGGTAGTTGTCTCATATGTACATGAGAACTGCTAGTGGTTCCCGGGAAAAAAATATGTCAGTTTTAAAATATGTAATGCTGGCATGTTGCCATGGTAGCTCAATGGGTAGATCAACCGAATGGAAGCAGAGATTCTTCAGTCTGACTCTACCTTTCTGAACCAGTTATTTGTTGCAATCTCTTTGTTGTTCGATATTATCCCATTTGTATTGCCTTGTGTTTAGATGTTTGAATCTGTGCATGTATGCATGTATTGTGAGCATTTGCAATTGAGGTAACACTTTTAATGAATATTTAACTAAGTCCAAAATTAATGAGAAGGAAAACAAAAACCACAGCCAAACAAAAAGGTAAGCATACTCAAGAATCTGATAAAATTATTTGATAAAGGGCTTTCCACAGAGTCGCAATAAACAGCATAACCTCTCCCCCCCCCCCCCCCCCATGAAATGTCAATGGAATGACTGTGTCATCATACGGCTGCTTGCAGGAGAATGTATGCTGAACGTTAAGCACTTCTGGTTGGCAATTTTACTTTGAGCTTTTTTCGGCTCAAATTGGTTGGCATGGAACACGGAATGTTTAAAAACCATTAGCTTGAGGATTTTCATACACTAAGAACATGGGAAATCTGAGGGGACCAACAAAAAGGGAGTATATGATGGGGAAAAAACAAGAGATAGGAACACAAATGTGGCATAAGACAATATTTGCACTGTGCATTATAATGTAAGTTAGCGAGTTTATTAGAAAATATAGCACTACCAATGCAATAAGATAGGAGTTAAGAATAAACAATTTTTTAAAGCATTAAATAATACAAGGGTTGTTTGATAAGTCTGATAAAAACCAAGAATAATTCCCCCCCCCCCCCCCATGAATACCTCACCTTATTTTTTGATAGTTTCCATTGATGGCTATACACTTCGTCCAGCGATGTTCCAGCTTTTTCATCCCTTTGGAAAAAAAGGTTCCATCAAGGTCTGCAAAATAATCGCTGACGGTAACTATCACTTCTTCATTTGATGAAAATTTCTTATCATCAAGCCAAATTTTCAAGTTTGGGAACATGAAGAAATCACTTGGGGCTGTAACAGGAATTTGCGTCTATTCGTCGTCATAATTTATCTTCGTCTTCATCAGCCGTTCGGGTGGAATTTGGGACAGGATTTCTATGTTGGACGCACAATCCTTTCTCTTCTCGTGTGAGTTTTTGCGGCTATCTATTTCTTCTGGTCACCAATTGTATCATCTTATTCTAAATAAGAGTCATGAGACATCTGTGTTTCAAGGCATGGTTCGAAATAAAGAAGTAAAATTCTGTAATTGGTTATATTTATACAGATTCAAATTATAACTTAAAATGTTCCTGATCTAGTACCAGTATTCATCACACTCCACCATTACAACAAAAATCTCTCTCTCTCTTTAAAACGAGATTATTGATTTATCTCATACTATTCAAAACTTTTATCTTCTCCACGTCATTTTTCCACCATGTAGCCACATTATTGATTTATCGTAACTTAACAAGACTGAAGAACATATCTTCCTCCTAAAGATTATTGACTTATCGTCACTATCGTTACTTCTCTTAATTTTGTGATTGGTTGATCCAATGGCACGTCACCACATTACGTCATATTACGTCATACCATTACTACTTCGGCCAATCACACAACTACATATATTTTTATAAATTTGTAATCCCTTCATAATTCCTCCGAACATAACCCAAAAATTCTGTCACAAGGCTAAGTCTGGTGAACAAGGTGGATGAGGAACCAATTGAAAGCCCAACTCATGCATTTTCGCCATTGTGTGCATTGGTGCATTATCTTGGTGAAAGAGCACTCTTTTACGTTTCAATCTCGCTCTCTTTTCAGTCAACTCATGTTGCAAACGATCCAACAATGAAGAATGATAGACTCCAGTTAAGGTTCTGCCATTTTCCCATAGTATATGAGGATTATTCCTTGAAAATCCCAGTAAACAGTGGCTATCACATTAGCACCTGAAAAAATGGTCCTTGCCTTCTTTGGTGCACTTTTACCAGGCTTTGCCAATTGTTTTGACTGCTATTTTGACTCTGGTGTATAATAATGGATCCAAGTTTCCGCTATGGTCACAAATTGGCACAAAAAGTCTTGTGGATTATGATTAAACATTGCCAGACACTCAGAAGAAGTGTTCTTCCAGATGCACCTTTGGTCGACTGTTAACTATCGCGGCACCCATCTTTTTCATTGCCAATTTTTCATGCAGGATATTGTGTGCTCACTCACTTGACATGCCTACAGTCTCAGCAATTTCACGAATTTTGATTCGACATTCTTGCATAATCAGATCATGGATTTTTATACAATGGTGTCCTGTGTGGTGGCCTCAATTAGGCGACCAGAATGCAATTCATCTTTGGTGCTTCTATGACCACATTTAAATTCATTGATCCAAAGGTAAAGGATCTTCAATGTTGGTGCAGATCTTCAATGTTGGTGCAGAGCCCACATGAACTTCATCCAATTTAATTTTGACTTGTGCAGCAGTCCAGCCAATCAAATGAAGATGTTTAATAACAGCACAAAACTCTGTTTTTTCCATTTTCAATTGCAGTTATCATACTGACCAGTTCAGATGGCTGTCAACAATGAACTGTATATTATAGCACATTCAAATTTTCTGTACAATATTTTGAATAATCAAACTTATCACCCACAAAGTTGCAATAAAAAATTTCCATCCCTTCATGAAAACTTACCAGACTTATCAAACGACCCTCACACTGCACTTTTAATACCATTAAAGATGATTCTGCTGGATTCCAAACACTTAAATGCAAAACTGAATATATAAGGCACATCCATAAAGTACGTTTCCCACTACTCTCACAGTTAGCAAATCATATATTGCATGAAGTGGCTGTGTGTATGTGTTAGAGTAATGACGTGGCATGCTGCACACAACAGCGGAATTTCCTAAGTTCTCATAGTAGAATAACTGTAACAATTGAATATGGAGGCTCTTATTCCAGCTTCCAACAAATGTTAAGCATGGTCTGTGAGTTCACTTCCATCCGTTGTTATATCCCATAAAACTCCTGTCTGATCAATGATACGGAGGCAGAGATGCCCCAATCCCAGGTTACAAGATTTCTGTGACCCAGGGATACAAAGGTCGGTCACACAATATGAAAAATATCTGAATTACAGTAGTAAATATGCAGAAGAATAGCTCATCACTTCTTGTGTCTATTCCAGTAAATTTTCCTATTAAATTATGTTTTTATTTCAGGGAAACTTACTTTATGGAAGCACTTCATATTACTTAGCCATCATATCATAAAAAATTTGATGCAACTACAAATGTTGCCTTCTACACGATGTAAAGCAACTGACATTTTTATTACCAAATAGCATAAAGGAATAGTAGTGCCAAGCTTTCTTGAGGAGCAGTGCAATACCATAAAATAGCATTTTAAGTTAACCAGTTCCAGTTTGCGATAACGATAGGAACCTGTGTTTTGTAGAGTATGTGCATTATACAGTAACCGACAATGAGTAGCTAGCTACTTCGTGAACTTATTACTTTTGTGACTGTTGCATGTTAGGCAATCCCGGGTATATTATGCATATTGGTATACTGATTGTCTTGAATTAACTTTATTTATTATTCTTTAATTTTTTTTATTTTCAACTACCTATTAATGCTCCTATAAATGCAGTGCTTCCCAACTGCTTCTTCTTGAGCTTCAACAACATAGCTAAATACTATTTTTAACATAAGCATTAATAAGTGCAAAATATGAGCAAGCAGAAAGATTTAATACATCTGTGCATCTTACATGCATAAAAGCAAAAATGATAGCAAGAAACATGCTCAGAAAATTATGTTGGTATGATTACCATCTGTTGAACATTTTGTGTGTCAGATGGTAATTCCACTGTCTGCACTTCATGCAGATTGCTCATATCAGGCATTCTCTGCAACAGATGAAAATATTGCCATTATAGATCTTAACAAATTCTTGGTATTAATTTTTAAATTGTTTGCAAAACAAAGAGTTGCACATGGTCATACAATATTTGAAAACAGAACAGTGCTGGTGACGTTTATGGCTCTTTTCACTCTACTGTATGACTTAGGAGTTCCCTTTAAAGATCAGGAGCACAAATGATAGTGAGTCAGAAGATGGAGCATTTAATTGAAAAATTATTAATGAAAATATGGCCATGAGAAACCTCAGTGCCAACTCCATTTACTGAAAAACAATTACAGCCTTTGATTACTTATGGTCTTGATGGGAGGCTGACAGTTTCAACTACTGGTTACACAGTCACACAAATTTAAAAACTTTATGTGCACTTAACAAAAATGATGAAGATTCAAATAACAAAATTAGCTTACTTACTCAACTAAACTTTTAAAATAAACAAATAAATAAAAATGTAAAATGTAAACATATTTTTCAAGATGTTTTATTTTAAGCCATATAAACAACTCATATATTTAAAATTCTTTAGTAAAGTTACTGTACATATACCTTAAAATAAATTGTTCCCATTAATATTAAGAAATTATTCCAGAAATCCCACGTAAAGCTGCAGTAGCAAATTTTAGATTACTTACGGAACATGATTATTTGGCCAAACACTTACACAGAATACAAATTTATACAAGTCCAAATTGTCCTCTGTGCAACAAAGAAGAGGAAATCATCGAAGAACATCTTTTAACCTGTGAAGCCCTACCTGCCAGACCCACTACACAGAAATATTGGAGAGCAAGAGAACTAATGGCTTCATTGTCAAAGCCTAGCATTTGAAAACAACAACATATTAAGAAAATAAAATTGTCAAAATTAAAATGTAAAATAACTTATGAATTATTGGAACTACATCTTTTGTATATTTATCTCAAAATAGCATTTTTACACTTAATATTAAACCACCACTTTGGATTTCCAGTAATAAAAAGTGATACTGATAATCTGATTACAGTTTTATGGCTGCTGTCAACTAAGAGATAAGTATTTTTTTGATGAACATGATTCATTGCGATTCCTCCTCTTTGTCTCATCTGACATTTTGTCTGCAACAATGACAAACTATGACAGATCTTCACACATGACTTACTTGATACCTTGAGAGTTTATTTGTTTAATGGCAGTACATACAAGAGCACTGCTGGCGAAAATATGTTCTAATTTTCTCAGTTCTGTGAGGAAACTCGATCCCAGTTGGCGCTCTTAGAAAGTTGGAGGGAAACTGGTTGCTGATTAAATTAGGTATCAACTTATTTATAAACATTTTCAACATAAACATAAAAATTAAGAAATGCAAAAGATTCCTACAGAAGAAATATGCTAGTTTTGTTAACTATTATGCAACACTTATGGAGAGCTTATATGTAAGAAATGCAAAGTTTCTAATCTTTCTTCAGGGATATTTATTTAATGCATTTGTATAAGAAGACCTTTCTCCTCAACATTTGGACTGATTATTATGGAACATATCACAAGTTTTCACACCTATTTGTAAGTGTTACAAGAGCTAAGAAGAAGTAAACAAATACCCAAATGTACTATTTTAGTTTTAGTTTCTCTACCACATATATATTTGGTAGAGAAGGTAAATGAACTTCATTAAAATATTCAATACTGAAAATTCACTGGAAATTATACATTTTGAGTTTCCTGAAAAAAAAAAAGGAAAAAAAAATTTTTTTTTAGATAAATTCACTCTGTGTGCATGTGCGTGTGTGTGTGAAATCTTCCAAAAGTATACTGGTACAGCAATGGATCCAGCACATATCAGGGCTCACCAGTGATGGGAAAATCATTTCTGTGAATTCTTCAATAAATAGGTAATCTAATTTTCACAATTAGAAACAACTAACAAAACTATGCTTCAATTCTATTTGATATAAAATTCTCATTTACTGTGACTAAAAATATCCTCCATCTCTTTGTACAGGTTTCACATGAAAGTAAATCTCATATTGATCAGAATGTTAATCGTAGTCACCATAAAGTTAGAGTTTCACAGACTACAGTAAAGAAACAAGTTTTGTTAATAGTTTCCTGCATCTACAAGTGAGACATGTTTTAATGGAACTGTACAAAGTTTGATTACTGCTAACATCCCTTGAAATGTAGTACAGAATCCAATTTTGAAAAAAGTAGTCTTACAGAGTTTTACAGTAGTCTGTGAGGTTAAAGTTGGCATATTCTCTACTGTCCTTGTCTAGCACAGGGCACTGAATGTGGGTGGGTTAGTAACTACTGCATTGTCACGATTCATGGAAATTCCGGACACTTAGACGCTCGCAACTCCCATTTCCACTATGTGTTGATTGAAGGTTGTCAGTGGCATATGAGCCATAGAACTGTGTATTTACTGTTTTGTGGATTTACACAATATATATTTATACAAGTACCTGAGCATTAACTAGATGCACATACATTAATAAAAATATGCAATTGTTTTTCCTGAATGGTATTGATAATTCAAAGTTCTTCTTTACTTTCTTGTACACATTATTGTTACAAATGCTTACTGTTTTATCTATGAGGTCTTTTCAAAAAGTTCTAGAACTTTGTACACATTTTTTTGCTCTTACTATCTGTTATTTACTTACTGTGCATGGTCTCGTTCGAAATACTCTCGTCCACAATTGATACATTTCCACTTATGGAAGCAGTCTTGGTATACCTTTTTCTGATTTGTGTAAATTGCCACCTGCAAACTTTCTTTCATCTTGTCTATCTTTTCAAATCCTTGTCCTTTCAACGGGTTTTTCAACTATGAAAATTAAAAAAAGTCTGCACGAGCAAGGTCTGGAGAGTACGGAGGATGACGCAGCACAGTGATTTTGCGAGGCAATGGTCGGCAATGGTCTTTCTGGTCTTGATTCATGAGCCATGGGATGAACTTAGTGGCAATATGATACATTCCAAGATGCTGTGTAAGGACACCATGACATTATCCAACTGAAAGTTACGTTCTTCTGCAATCTCTAAGACAGGATTGACTGGCACACACAATTTTGTTGACGTTCCTGACAGGAGGATTGTTTTATGTCGAAGGGCGACCTGAACGAGGGTCATCTTTAACTCCCATCCGGCCATTTTTAAACCACATGAACCATTTGTAACACAAGGTAAGGGTTAAGCACTGATCAGGATAGGCTTACTGCATCATTTGGTGTGTCTCTGTAAAGGTTTTCTTGAGTTTCATGCAAAATTTAATGCAGGTGTGGTGCTGCTCTAACTCTGCCATCTCAAAATTTGCAAATTGTGCGATACAATGTCCAACACATTCCTGAACAATAACTAGCAGAAATACAATAATGAAACTTCCAGTTACACAGCAAACACAGGCATGAGCTCAGATGCCAATCGAATTTCGCCCCCTCTCTCCATTGATGTGAAATTACAAATATACTTCATGTTAATTGAGATAGACTTTGTAGAAATGTTTTTCCTACTTATTTCCTTGTAGCTACAACAGAAAAAGGGGAATATAGTAGGTTTTTGTGATACTCAAATCTTTTGTAAGCTAGTTCTTTGGAATCCGTTCTCTTTGTGTGGCCACAAGGATGGAAAAAAGAATGACTTTTTAATTGATAGAAGTGAAGAATTTGAAAATGCAAACCAATAAAAGGAATATCTTGGAAAAGGCTTGCTCCAGAAAAGAAAGAGTGAAAGAGAAGAAGAGGAAGAAGACATCAATTATGTACATTAACAACATTTACATCTTTTGTGTATAAGATTTTGTCCACTTATGGTTTACCAGCAATGCAAGTCACCAGTATGAAGAGGACATCATAGGCTATTTCCATAAAATTAAACATATACATTTAATTAATGAAAATATGTTAAATATATGGCATTTTAATTAAAGCATAGGCTTTTATTTATTTAAAAAAAAAAACCGGAAATAGCTCACATACTGATGCATCTTGATATCAAACTTTTGGGCAGAATGCAATACTTCTCTTTTTTATTATATATAAGAAGAAAGCAAGAATAATATACAGCCTATGATTGAACTTTGTGGCGCACCACATGGAATTGATGATAAGGAAAGGAAATTGTCATTTAGTTTATAAAATTTTTCCCATTGCTAAGATAATTTTGAAATCACTTTAGAAGAAATCTTCTCACACCAGCAAGTTCTAATTTTATTAACAGAATGCTGTGATCAAACAGCCTTTTAGGTCAATAGATTGCCCTGCAGCTATTTGATTCAGGTCTAGAGCATTCTGAATAGGTGCTATAATATCTATAGTGACAGCATGTGTATTAACAACTGAAGTTGTTAATAAATTCATACTGTTGATTATGAAGAACATTTTGCTGTCTAAGAAGCTGCAGTAAACTAATGTTTACTATACGGCTAGTGTGAAGAAATGACTAATTTCCATCAATTAACTATAATGTTTACTACTTTCTCCAAAATTTTTATTAAAACATGGATAACAAGCTTTATCTATCATTTCTTTACTACCTTCCTTATGAATCAGAACACTTGAGATCTTACATCAATTAGTTGTGAACCCATAATAATAGACAAATTAATAAAAGTTACTTTACGAAAGTAAACTAAACCTATGCTTTTTTACCAAGTCATTCAACAAGCAGCTGTCCATTTTATACCTGTGCTCTTTATGTGAAAATGCCTTTTAAGAGCTCATTATTGTTTGTAGAATATAGAAAAAGCTCTTTGATCCAAAAATTGTGGAAAGGGATAATTTATAGGTGCACACTTCTATACTAACTTCCATTTATGTTTACAAATCACAGGTTAACTTTTCACTATTTTGTAGTCACCTATTATTATTTTCTTTACTTGATTGCATTGGGCACAGGTTTTATTTCTCAAAATTTTGCTTATTATAGTCCAATCTGTTTTTGTTCTCTTTTTAAGTATTCAAATTATTTAACTCAGAGAATAGTAGAGCTTCCTAAAGTTCCCTTTTTATTTTAATTACTTCATCTGTACACTTTTTATTCAACTCTATTGCTTTGGAGAAGGAATTACATATTTTGTTTTACATATAACACATTTTTCTTTTTAACTAAAGCTAATTTAAGCTTTTTAAGCTTGTGAATGGGATGAGACTAACCGTAAGAGAGATTGCAACATTCATTGAGTCATTTATGAAACAGCTAAATTCAGTATTTTGTACAAATGAGTTAACGTAGTAGTGTCACAGTAAATTTTAATGTGCCTAATACATTTCCCTCATCTGATAGACATTTTAGTCAGTTTTGATTGAACAAGATTGTCCTGAATGATCTGCACCTTTAATTGATGTCAATCTATTTTTAAATGTTGAAAACCACTGAATGTTTAAGTGTTGCCAATTCCTTCCTCCTTATAAGCTGTTCTTAACATTCATACGTTTCTGATGCACTTTGGAGCAAAATTTAATGTTTATTCTTTGTTTTTCGTAAGTTGGCAATTTTGCTACACAGAGAAATCACACTTACTTCATACCTCCCAACTCTGCACTGCAAGGTCACATAAAGTCGCATGACTTCTCATTTTTATCATAAAGAACACTACATGTACAGTCTGGGTAAGAATTAAAAACTCAGTGTAATACTGTTGTGAAGTCATTTTGGAAGCTTTTTGATTTCATCTCATACATGTAAAATTTTGGATCACTTTTATCAAATTTTTTAAAAATAAAAAATGAACATTAAGTATAATTAATTAGGTTATGTTACTTTTGGGCAGAGTTTTATGTAAAATATTTCCTATGTCAATGAGAAAATTATTGGTCTTGTATTTTTTGGATTGTAAACAGCAATTATATTCATAATATTTCATCACTTTTAAAGTTTACTTGCAGAATACTATGAAATTTATTGACTATGTTTTACATTGATGTTATACAAGTATTTCTAACACAAGCTAATATTTTCTGTAACAATGTTATGGGTGGTAAAGTTTGATTAGGTGTAGAAACTAATTACCAAGGTTAGAATTTTTAAGTGTGCATCTTTTTTCTTAGGGTAAATTTAAGCTCTTCAGAAAGATACCACAGTATGAAATTTTGTTTCTAGTTGCCAAGAAAGGCATTTTTTCTTGCCACTTTTCTCTTTTTCCTCTCAACCATGTCACAACAGCCTATATTATGAAACACATTTTACAGAGTACTTCAAAAAGCCAAAATTTTAAGGAAATCCACACTGAGTTGTGTGCAGCTCTTACACAAGCAGGAATTCCTCTCAATAAGCTGAACCAACCAGCCTTCAAGGTATTTCTTGAAAAATACACAAAGATGTCAATGCTGAATGAGAGTACTTTAAGAAAAAGCTACATGGTTTACCAAGAAACCATACAAAGAATTAAGGAGAAAGTGTCTGATTGCAATGTGGGAATCATTGTGGATAAAACCATAGACTCAATGGAACGATATGTTTTGAACATTTTAGTTTTTCACTTAGCAGGGGAGAAAGTTAAGCCCATGATGTTAAAAATGTATGAGCTGCAGAAAGCCAATGCCAGTACAGTGATGCAATCAATTATGGACTTTTGTCAAAAAACTCTATTCTGCTGGTATTGAGTTTGAAAAACTTCTTCTTGTAGTTACGAACCAGGCTCGATACATGGTTTCAGCTATTAACCAATTGAAGCCATTTCCTAAGTTGAAGCATGTGACATGCTTGGTTAATGCCCTTCACAGGATTTGTGAATTCATAAGGAACGAATACGATATCACAAATCAGTTCATCTCTGCCCTGAAGAAGAGTTTGCTGAAAGCTCCTAATCGTGTTGTGGTCTACAAGGAAACCACTGAACTGCCCCTTCCAAATTTCTTGGTCATTGCTTGCTAGGGATCTTGGATCAAGTGTGCTGCTATGTTGTGTGAGAATTTTAACAAAGTTAAAGAGTTTGGCTTTATCCAACCAATGCAGGTGCAATTTTCAAGGCACAGCAACTTCTGTTACTGCAGAAAATACATAACAGAATTATATTGTGTCCATAGTTACAAGTACCTGACTGCAGCTACTAAACTATTAGAAGAACAAGGTTTGGAAAAGGAGAAACAGTGGGATATTTTTACTTCCGTGAGGGAGCAGTTAGATGGCTTTGCCAAAGACAGACTTGAGTTTAGTCTTCAGAAGAATCCAGACATTGAGGATTTCGCCACATCTATAGAATTGCCATTCCAAGTGAATACAAGATTTGCCCCACTGGTTTCTGTGGATGACGAAAGAAGCTTTAGCATCTACAAAGACATTCTATATACGAGGGTTATTCATAAAGTAAGGCCCATTATTTTTTATAAATTAAACCATCATAGATATTTGCAAATTTTTTTTTATTGGATTCCTTACATATTGGTTTAAACATTTGTCATAATGTTCTACAAGCTTCAGTATACCGATGTTATACACGTCTGCTGCCTGTGAGGATAACAGGTCTTCAATTCATTCTGTTACCTCATCATCTGTGCAGAAGCACTTACCACCAAGAAACTCCTTTAGGTAGCAGAACAAGTGAAAATCGCTCAGCGCCAGGTCTGGACTATACGGTGGGTGATCAATCTGTTCCCATTCAAAACAGCTGATGAGATCTTGGGTTCGCCTGGCAGAATGTGGTCTAGCATTGTCATGCAGCAACAGCACTCCAGACGTCAGGAGGCCACATCGCCTATTCTGTATTGCACATCGGAGGTTAGTCAGAGTAGCACAGTAAGCGTCTGCATTGATGGTTGTTCCTCGTTCCATAAACTCGACTAGCAACACTCCATGTCTATCCCAAAACAAAGATGCCATCACTTTCCATGTTGAGATTGTCTGCTTGGTCTTGACCTTGACTGGTGATATGTGGTGCCGTGCCATTCCATTGATTGACGTTTTGACTCAGGAGTCATGTGAGAAACCCACGTCTTGTCCTCAGTGAAAATGTGTTCCAATAATTGATCTCCTTCCTCATGATACTGGCTCAAAAGTTCAGTGCACAAGCCATTCTTGTCATTTTGTGTTCCTGTAAGCAGCCTTGGAACTCAATGCGAATTGTGAAATTGCAAATTTTCAGAGACAATTTTGTACAGTTTTTCTACCCACATCAGGAAATTCCATTGCTAAAGTGGAAATTGAGAATCACTGGTTTTCATGGATCTTTTCATCCATGGCATTGACCAAATCTTCTGTGATCACTAATGCCTGGCGTGATCGCGGTTCATCATGGACATTGTTGCATCCGCCTTTGAAAGCTCGAACCCACTTACACATTTTACTGTCATTCATCGCATTGGGGCCATACACTTCACTGATCTGTCAACGAACGTCCGCTGCTGAAATGTTTGTTGCCGTGAAAAACTGAATCACAGACTATATTTCACAGTCAGCGGGCCGCTCGATTGTTTGAAACATTTTTAACTGTTACTGTTAACAGCACACTGCACCACTACCAATGTGAATGGTATCGTTTACGCGCAACGCATGCCGGGAGTTGGTCTGCATGCATGTTTCAATGTTCACGCAAAATTCAATGAGTTATGGTGAATTGGACTTTACTTTACGAATAACCCTCATACTAATAGAAACAGATTTACTTTTAAAAATGTAGAGAGCTTAATGTCTTGAAGTATAACAGCTTTATGTGTTTTCCTCTTCTGATGAAAGATAATGAATCTGAATAGAGGACAGAGAAATTGTTGAATTAGTTGAATAAACCAGCACCTTATGCCTTCTTTTACCCTATTTGAGCAGCCTTTCCCTTCCTATTTTCTTCTGAAATTTGTACTTTAAAAAACCTAAATCTGCTAATTACATTTTTCTTGAGTCAATTTTTCGCTATTACTAGTATATTTGCATGTGATATTGTAGCCACAATAAACTCAGTATTAGCTAATTTAGTGACAACTGAACTAGCATTCAGGTATATAATTCTTATCTTTGACATAGGACTAGATCTTTTAAGTTTAATCATTTATAGACACATATTTTGTCTTAAGGTTATGAGTCACGTACAACCGGAATAATTTTTACACTCATCAATCTGACACGATTTCACTGAGTTTCTCTTTCTTTTCTTTCTTTTACCAGTACCACAACTGTATTGTTTGAGGTTTATCTGCTTTTCATAGTCCACAAGATGATTCTTCTTCGTAATCCTGATTGATGGTCGAAACTGCCTTTCTCATATGAATATTTTTCCATTCCATGTCCATGCTCCTACAATCTTCTCTCTTCTCTTTAAATCCTTAGTTCTTTTGATAAGGAATCATTGAGAGCCCTTGGGTGATCAATGACAAATATTAGTGAGGGGGATCTAGATATCAGGGAAAACTTACCTTTTATTTATTTTGGCAGGGCGATTTCCTTCTTTACCAATGGCATGTAAAGCAAACTGGAACAGATGGATCTCTAAGATTAGCATTTTTGGAGAGAAGTATATGCTACAGCAATGCCTTTATATGTCAAATGACGCTAAGACATTAACATTTGAATAGTTGTTGTTGTTGTTGTTGACTAATGGCACTGGGGATTAGTTGATTTGCATCATTTTCCCCCTAGCTTTCCACTTTTGAGACCATTACATTTGTCCAAATGATGTTTGTTCATGATGACATCCTCTTTACAGATGTTGTAGGTTGGGTGTAGGTATGCAGTGTATTTTATAAAGGTGTTCTGCAAGACAATCATGGCCAGTTTCCATTCTAAATAGGGCCACTGCAGTTTTTCTTGGTAGTTTTTGTATGTCAGTTTTGTCTCCAATGTTCTTATAATCCTTGTCTTTTTCTCCCATAGGGGAGGGGATCCGTCCCCTTCAGCTGCCAAAGTGCGGGCGCTGCGGACCCTTAGCACTTGTGGTACCTCTAACGTTACTAGAGGAACTCCGGGCCGAACAGCCGAGCCCCTCCTTCGGGAGTTGTTCGGATGGGTAGGTCTCGGAGGGGCAGTGTGTTCCCGATACCCGTGGGAGATTGGGTACGTCTTCGGACGGGGTTGAGGGAAGCCAAAAGTTTCCGGGTACTAGCCTGCTCAGCTAGTAGAAGGTGTGCTAGATCGCCAGGCGGCCCCACCGAGGTCATATCGGTAGTCTTCACCTTGAGTTTTGACGCGCGTAAGTGGCGTATCCACTTCCGTTCTGACTGGTCTTCGGACCAGGAGGGGGGGCAGTTTAGGAAACTAGGTACTGTCCTAATGGAAAGCCCCACAGAGAGACCCTTTGGGATACTCCCTGGTTGTAAGAGACCCGGGTCTTGTTCCTACGGGGACAGGGCTAGTGGGAGTAGACTCTCTGCACTCAGATGTCTTTTAGTTTATCTTCTTCATCAAGCCTCTGCTGTCTTTTAAAATGTAGCTTAATGTTGTTTAATTGTTTATTAATTTCAGTTTGTCTTACGGGTTTTATATTTTGAATTGCACCTTTTTTTGCTAGTTGGTCAGCATGTTCATTACCTAAAAGTCCAACGTGGGCTGGAATCCATTGCAGGGTGACATGGTTTCTGAATTCGACAGCTTTAATTAAAATTCTTATTTCTTTGATGTTTCTTGTTGTTTTGTTTTTATAATTTACAATCCCATCTATGGCTGATTTTGAATCTGTTAAGATAACTATGTTTTGCTTTATGTCGGTCTGTACAGGACATTCTGCAGTGCTGCTTTTATGGCTGTTAGTTCTTCATCATAATGGTTTGAAGTTTCGTCTAGTGTTAGATACTGTGCAAAATGTTTGCAGTATACTCCTGCACCAGCATCTTGTTTGTTTATAAAGGATCCATCTGTATATATTCGGAGCCATTCCATAGATTAATGTTATAGCTTGATCCATTTTGCAGTTTAGTTCTTTTATTTCATATTTCACCACTTCAAAACACCCATAAATGAATTACTGAATGAATGATATTATTTTGACTTCTTCACTTTCCATTCTTAAAAACTGCTTTTAGAATCTATTTTCTGACTATAGGATTTGCAGGCTAGATTGAAGCATGCTGTCATTTCTCTTTCATTATTAATATAATTATAATTAATAAAATTATAATTAATATACTTTTGAAACTAGTACTCGATGCTCCATTTATTGCGTTTACCTAGAGTGTGTTTTGTTAGACTACCTAATATCCTCAGGTAATCTTTATCTCATACACTTATTATTACATTTTAGACTCATTTCAGTACTTTTTACTTGTTTTCCAATAGAGAGCAAATGTTTATGACTGTCCCATCACCTTATGATATCTGTAATTTGTTACATTATTTGTACTTTGTTGGACTTAAAAATAAAAATCTATACCAAACAGCATACATTTTTTCAGGTCTGAGTCAACTTTTAAGTTAGTGCCTATACAAAGCTAGTAAAAAGAATTATAAAAAATGTTCAAGATGGTTACAAAAAGTGATACTTTATGCTTAAACTCTGATTAATTATAAACGAAGCATAATTATGTTACCTTTTTTCGTTTTACTGCAGGATCAAAACGTGATTGCTTAAAAGCAACTACAGTTGCATTGCCTTCAAAGGACTGTCGTTTCTTTGGTGAGCGAATTTGCTGCTGTTGCTGCTGTTGTGTTTGTGGTTGCTGTACCTGAGGTTGTTGATGAGTATGCAATGGTAATCGTCTGCCTCGGTTTTGCTGCAACTGTTGACGTCCTTTCAAATGTCCTCTGCCCATAGGGAATCTTCCCATGCGAACCACACGCTGATTGTTCCCAAATCCCTCTCCTTGGTGATCCATACCCTGCTGCCGCATCTTCACTCCTGCTTGCCCTGGTCTTGGTAACCGAAATACAGCCTGAATTCAAAGAAAAGTGTTATGCAGTGTATGCTGTTTAGTTCACAAAAGCTAATATCCATGATGCAAGTAATCAACTGATACAGGGTTCTTCATTTAAAACCTGACGGAGCACACAGCATTTCGCCTTTGATGCAACCTTGCTGGATTCTCCTACTATTGGCTGCCATTGTGCGTGGGACCTAGGGTTGTGCACTCCACTTGACAGTATTGTACCAGCCACCAACATGAACAGCTGCTTGACTCTATAGCAATCTATTGTTGTGTGTAAAAGTTATAAATGGGAATCAATGAGCCATGTTTGCACAGAGTGTATTCAAACGTTTCCTGGTGAAATGTCCACCTTCCAGATTTACAATTCATGCTACTGTGAAAAAATTCAAAACCATTGTTTCTATGGTAAACAAAAAACAAAACAGTAAATGTAGTGTCAACAGACGTAAAGTTAAGACGACATAGGCGCATGTTTTGAACGTTCACCAACCAAATCCATGCCAAAATTAGCACAACAGGTAGGAATTTCAGTCTTTTTCATATAGAGCAACTGAATTATTAAAACTAAAACCGCATAATGTACAAGTGCCCATGCTTTAAAACAGGTGACCCAGTATCACAAATTCATTATTGTTAATGGTTTCATCAGCGAATGATGGTTTAATTGATCTACGGCTTCCGTTCTTTTCCAATAAGACATCGTTCCATTTAGTAATGTGTCAACACTCATAACATTCCGTACTGGGCCCCTGAAAATGCAATTGCATTTACGAAATCCATCATTATGATTAGAAAGTTGGAGTTTGATATGCTGTGTACCATCTCCTGGGTATGACTCAAACCATAGAAGCATACTATGGATATGGCCTTCACAACCCAACATGATGGACAAATATTAATAATAGGGAAGCCATAAGTAAAAGATCTGTACAGGATTATTAAGGAAAGGCACAAAATATTCCAAGTTGATTGTTTTCAACAATCTCTCTATACTCTTGAAATTTCAAACATAACATTGTACATATTTTGCTTTACCTTTAAATTACTAACAATAATGAGGTTAAGTATTGTGTTAATCACATGTCCTTGCCTCTGTTCACTGAAAGACTTTAAAATTTCTTTTAATGGTTTTTTTTTGGTGCACTAACTCTGCAAAATTTATAATAATTCACTTGAGAAACACAGGGAAAATTTGGAAAAGAAATTTAGAAAAGGTGTGTTCAAAACTTACATTACGAAGTGAAGCCAAAAAATGTTGTCCCCAATGTTCTTACGTGTGGAGCAGTAAATAAGTTGAAGTGTTCACAGTCCGAGATCCATAACAGAAGTACGTCTCTTGCCCTCGACCTTCCCGGAGGAAAGGTTGGAGCCTGTTCCCCCCCCCCCCCCCACTCCTGGTGTGGCGCTAAACAATTATCTGTCTTCTAGCTCCCTCTGCTGACGAAACTAATAGGTAGCTGAGAGTAACAAAACAGCATGGCTGGTAAACTAATGAGCTGGCGATATCCAACATCCAACATAGCTCAGATGCAGAGAAGAGTCGCAGTTACTCAAAGTGGCTGCATATATAGGGGTAAGCGGGTACAGCTGTTAGTACTAGATGCATAATGCATATTCAAGGAGCGGACTAAACGCAGAGAGGTACCAAAGTGACATTTTTATCCCATGTTATGAATTGATAGAGGAAGACAAATCATATGGGTGGTTTCAAAACATTCTTCTACTGCCCATACAGCAAAGAAATCCATGAATAAAATTAGTGAAGTTTTTGAAGATAGAATGATTAGTGCTGGTATATGGCCCTCTCACTCCCCTGATGTTACAGTGTGTGATTTTTACTTGTGGGATAACCTGAAAGACAAAGTTTACAAGAGAAACCCTCATACATTCGAAGAACTAAAACAAAATATTAGAAATGAAATTGGACACATTACCGTGGCCCAACTTGATCGTCTGAATTAGAACGTGTTCTCCTGATATTATGCTTGTTTAGCTGAGGATGGATGACATTTCCAGCATCTTCTATAAGGTAAGAGTGTTATTTATGGTTTACGCGCTGAGTTTAGTAGAAGCAAAGCTGGCTGGGCACACCCAATCATACAAAGGTAAAATGCTGTGCTCCCATTAGGTTTTAAACGAAGAAACATGTATATGAGTTTACTTCTGGTTATTAAGAATTTGCTTAATTGTATAAAATTACATTTATTTAATTTTAGTAAATTTCTTCATCACCTCTATTAGATGCTGTAAGGATAAACAATTGAAGGTACCATTTCTTGCTAGTATTGCCTGTAGGGTTGTAACTGCACATGCATTAACTTTATAGAGAATATATAAATGGAGTAGCTATTTGTTAATGAATTTCCATACACAAAGAAAACCTACTTTACTTATATGTACCAATGTTACATTTACAAATATAACACAGCTCTTTAGGGATTTAAACAATCAAATAAAGAAATCAATATAACTTAAATTTTAAAAATATTGTATAACCAACTGGCTTGTACAAAAGCCTGCAATGAATTAAATTGTGAGTTAACAAGTATTCTTTCAAGAGCTAATGGCTTCATTGCCAAAGTCTAGCATTTGACAACAATTGTTCTTTCACACTAAAAATGAGTGGGTTATGGAGTGAGACTTGAAAAACTCAATACCCTGTTCTGACACTAGTATCTTCAACTCTTTATATCAATGTTTTTTACTGCTTGAGCTACCATAACAAGCTACCTGCATTAAAATCCTGTCTTTGATTCAAGAATGCGGTTAAACCTTCAAGGTGGTCTCAAATTTTAGAAGTATTATATTTCAAAGGTGATTTGGAATTTTACAAATGCTTAAAATTTTTGGGGTTTATAGTTTACATAAAGACGACTAGAATGCTGCAAGTTATATTTGAGATATGAGTTCTCTACCATTGGAAATTACCTTGAAAATTTATTGGAATACATGAATCTCATAAGAGGATTGGATTTAACATGCCTTGGCTAGCCTTTCTAGTTCAAGTGGTAAGAGAGCCAAAGATACTCACAATGATTTGAGTACCAATCATGGCAATGAATATTTTATAATCTGATTCAACTTTTAAAACATATACCATGAAAATTAAAAAGTAAACGTTTAGTTCTATTAGCTGACTCAGTTTTTACTCCTAATTACTTCCAATAACACTGTCATCAACTTTTAAGTATTAAGTTGTCATGGGCAAGAAAGTCATAACTGACGTTTACCTTTCCACACTTCAATACACTTAGTTATTCTTATTGTCACCCAAACGTCGGAACTCCCTATAGACCCAGCTGGCAGTGGCAGCAGGAGAAGGAGGCATTCGGACACACCCACCCATTAAATTAAGTCACTAACTGAAGGGATGATTAGGAGAGGGATCGCGGGCCACTGTGCCGTCTTTTTCCCCTCCACCTGGATTCTCGAACTTACGGGATATTTCATCTAATCCAGAACATTCTAGATTGGCCCGCTGACCCTATATAAGCAACACGTCGGGCTGAAGGTCGGTCGGTCGATCGGTCGGTCGGTCGGTCGGTCAGTAATTGGACTTTTCATTTCACGAACCCACAAAGTCACACTGGTGTCAGGAAGCGGGACGAACATTACGGCCATGGAATCGGCATTTGAAATGCTTTTGGCGAAGATGAACGAGTTAACAACAAAAACGGAAGCGGCAAATAACAGCCTGGACGCGAAGCTAGAGACTACAAATAACAACCTGGCCGCGGAACTGAAGCAAATGAAGACGGCCAACGACACCATCACCGCCGAGTTGAAACAAATGAAGACGGCCAACGACATCACCGCAGATGGAAGAAATAAAGACCGAATTGACCACAGAAATGAGGGCAGCGAACGACAGTCTGGCCACGGAAATGAAGGAGGCGAACGAGGTCCTCGCCGCCAAATTTGAGGAACAGTTGGCCGGCATGAGGGATGACGTCACGAAACTGGGCAAGCGAATGGGGTCAAGTAGACGACCGCCTTAATGATTTAGAGGAAAAGGCCGACAATAATGCCAAGACCCTGAACGCCGTGGTGGAACACGTCGAAGACCTTGCGTACCGCGTAAACAAACCGGAGGGAAAGGCCGACAGCGGCGTCAAGTCACTGAACGCCATGGTGGAGGACGTCGTCGGCAGGAAGCTGAAGGATTTGAAGGCCGACGCGCCGGAACGCGACACAACATCTGCGCGCGTCAAACCTCCCAAATATGACGGCACGTCAACGTTTGAGGTCTTCGTCGCCAGTTCGACACAGTGGCCAAGCACAACAGATGGTCACCGGAGGAGGAGGCCACACAGTTAATAGCCAGCCTCCAGGGATGGGCCGCGGAAGTCCTAAACGCGGTGCAGACAACGGCGGCGCCCAAGGACATCTGGGAGGCCCTGGAGAATCGTTTCGGGAACCACCGCTTAGCCGCAGCGTACCACAGCCAGCTAAAGGCAAGGTCACAGCAGCCGGGGGAGACGCTGCAAGAGTTCGCCCCGGCAGTTGAACAACTAGCAAGCAAGGCCCTAGTCGACCTCCCACCAGAGTTCGTATCCCGGGAAGCTGCCTACACATTCGTGGACGGGGTACGAGACACGGAGATTCGTCAGCGCCTAATGCTCGGCGATTATAAAACCATCCACGAGACGCAGACGGCAGCATTAAGGATGGAGGCGGCCAAAGTAACAGCTATCCCGACGTCGAGAACGAGGAGTGTCCACTACGTCGGAGACAGAAGACCAGCTGAGGGACGCCGGCGAACACCTAGTGGCCTGTGTTGGGGGTGCGGACAGCCCGGACACCTGCAGAGAGACTGCTCACACCAGGAAGGACAGCTGGAAGAACGAGTAAGGCCGGGCGTGGAGAGGGGCACGTCGGCGCCATTACCACCATCCCCTCGAGTGACACTGCGCGCCGTCAGCCGGCGTATGGATGACAGCCTCATCGCAGACGGTTGGGTGAGAGGGAAGCCGTGCCGCGTGCTGGTGGACAATGGGGCAGCCGTGACCATCATCAGACCTGACGTGGCGAAGGGTTTGCCGACGAGGAAGCCGAGCCGACCATACGAGCTTGTCACGGCATCGGGTGACACCTTGCCTGTGGAGGAGGCTCTGCTGGAGCTGACCTTGGGGCGGAGTGCCAGTGGGTCTGGATGCCCTCAGGAGTCACGAGGCGACGGTCGACGTCGGCAGGAAGGTCATGCAGCTCAACGGAGAAGAGGTTATACTCCGTCAACCCGAAGAGCGCCTTGGAATCTGCAGGGTCGTCTTGAACGAAGACGTGGTTGTCCCCGCGAGGAGCGAGGTGATGGTGACGGCGCGACCAGAAGGCCAGACAGCAGGTTGGGTCCAGAGGCTGCAGGAGTACGACTTCACCTCGGAACATCGTAGAGGGAAGAGCCACGGTAACGCTGACTGCATGTCCCGAGGACCCTGTCCAGAAGAGTGCGGCCAGTGCACAAGAGTGGAGGAGAAGGAGCGTGCCGCAGCAGTCCGAGTAGTCACGGCAGTGCCTGCGGATGGCTGGGATAGCGCAGGCCTGAGGAGGGAGCAGCTGGCGGACGCAGACTTGGGGCCACTCTTGATGGAAGTGGAGGCAGGGACGAGACCAACCTGGGAGGACATCGCACCGAGGAGCGCCACCTACAAGTCGTACTGGGCCCAATGGGACTCGTTGAAGACCAGAGAGGGCGTGCTGTTCCGGATATGGGAGTCACCCGATGGGAAGACGCAGAGAGAACAGTTGGTACTTCCCCGGAGTAAGGTAACGGAAGTCTTGGAGGAAGTGCACGCCGGTACTTCGGGAGGACACCTGGGAGCGAACCGAACGATCGACAAACTACGGCAGCGCTACTACTGCCTGAGACTCCGAGCAGATGCTGAGAGATGGTGCCGTCAGTGTCACGTGTGCGTGGCGAGTCGTGGCCCCCAGACTAGGAGCCGGGGTCGCATGCAGCAGTACAACGTCGGAGCGCCATTCGAACGGATCACCGTTGACATTGCTGTACCGTTCCCAGTTTCCGACCGAGGCAACAAGTACCTAATGGTGGTCGTGGACTACTTCACCAAGTGGCCGCAGGTGTATGCCATCCCAAATCAAGAGGCAAAGACAATCACAGACTGCCTCGTGGAGCAAGTGTTCTGTCGATTTGGGGTGCCGTTGGAGCTACACAGTGACCAGGGTACCAACTTTGAGTCCAACCTAATGAAGGAGGCGCAACAAAGGCTTGGGGTAAACAAGAACCGCACGACGCCTCTACATCCCCAGTCGGATGACATGGTCGAAAGGTACATCAAGAGGAACACCTGAGGAAGGTCGTGGCCAGCCAAAAGCGAGACTGGGACGTCAAGGTGCCACTGTTCTTGCTGGCCTACCACTCATCTACACACGACACAACTTGAATAACGCCAGCCAGCTTAATGTTTGGCCGAGTTACGCCTCCCTTGTGACCTGGCTTTTGGAAGCCCTACGGAGGCGAAGCAGCCGGTGACCGAGTATGTGGAGAACCTAGTGGACCACCTCCACGACGTGCACGAGAAGGCTCGCCAGAACATCCAGAAGGCGAGCGACCGCATGAAGACCAGATATGACAGGCATGCCAACAGCCAAGGGTTCCAGCAAGGTGACCTGGTCTGGTTGTACCGTCCTACGTGGACCAAGGGACGCTGCCCAAAGCTTCAGCAGCCATGGCAAGGGCCGTACCGGGTGGTGAAGAGGATTAACGACGTGGTGTACCGCATCCAGAAGGTTCCCCGAGGGAAGATGTTGGTAGTACACCTGGATCGCCTGGCACGCTACGATAGTGCTGTTCGGGACGACCAGCTTTGAGGAGGGAGCAGTGTCACCCAAACGTCGGAACTCCCTATAGACTGGGCTGGCAGCGGCCGCAGGAGACGGAGGCATTCGGACACACCCACCCATTAATTAAAGTCACTAACTGAAGGGATGATTAGGAGAGGGATCAAGGGCCACTGTGCCGTCTTTTTCCCCTCCACCTGGATTCTCGAACTTACGGGATATTTCATCTAATCCAGAACATTCTAGATTGGCCCGCTGACCCTATATAAGCAACACGTCGGGCTGAAGGTCGGTCGGTCGGTCGGTCGGTCGGTCGGTCGGTCGGTCGGTCGGTCGGTCGGTCGGTCGGTCGGTCAGTCAGTCAGTTCTTGGCGTAAGAGTGCAGTGCTAGTGTACGGACGAGAAGACTGAGTGAGTGCTTGGCAAGCAGTGAAGTAGCGCCGTGTTAGTGAACGAGAAGACTGTGTGCGTGCAACGGAAGAATTTACGTAATTGTGAGCGTACAGTGGGACTGCAACGGACGAACTGGTGAATCATAATTGTGTGCATTACGTAATTCTATGTAATCGGCAAGTGTGCAACTGTAAGTCGGTGGAAATAAAGAACATTGTTGAGTTTGTGTAATTGGACTTTTCATTTCACGAACCCACTAAGTCACATTATACATATGAGTTAAATAAAGACTAACTATAAATATTAAAGTCATTGATTCACCAAACAGATGAGGATGAGATCCAATGATCTTGAATCTCATAGATTAACAAAGGCATTCAGTATACCTTGTAAGCACATCCTTTTCCATGACTGCAGAGCTCTGATACAGAAACTACTAAATGTTTGTCATACAACTTTAATCATAGCTATGTTTTATGTAGTCATTTAAAGAAACCTATTTTGCATTTCTTTATCTGAAGCTTGTTACTCTAAGACAAAAAAAAAAAAAAAAGAAAAAAAAAACTTTTATTATTTCAAAGTATTTTATTTACAAATTAGATATGACATATGGTATCTAATGCATACGTGTACATTTTCATCTTAACATCAAAATTTTAAAAAGAAGCATGTTTAATGCATACATGTACATTTTCATCTTAACATCAAAATTTTAAAAAGAAGCATGTTTCTAAGTATATACATTAATTATTGTTACTTGCAATTTTTATAATACTGCAAAAAGAAGGAACTAATGTAGCATTATATGTCATTCCACGTTAATATTAGAGTTTCTGTATCACTTTAATGATAATATCTATACAATGAGGATTGATTTATTTTGTTTACTTGTGCTCCACCTAGCTTACAAATATTTTATATGTCACAAGCAAGTGCTACATTGCTTGTATAGTACATGTTTTATTTGTGTAATGCTGTTATAAAAATTAACATTGTTTTCTAATATTGGATATCCAATTAATAGGCCTTAATAGCTATACATTCCTGGTGTCACATTTCTTTTCTTTCTTCATAGCAGCATCAAAATCTAACAAGAAAGCAAATAACAGCATAACAGTACAATTTCACACAATTTTACCTGAGTGGAATAATGGGATGCAACTGGCTGTGTTGGCGAGACCATGTGTAAGCCATCCCCAGAAGCAGCACTGCCATCTGTGGTACAGTGCCACACATTCGGCTCCACCAATACAAGGAAAAGACAAAAGTAAATCAGAATGCATAAGAGAAAAGGCTTGCAAGGACTAATATTTGATTTCATAGCTGCATCAACAAACAAGATTTTTTCACTTAAATGCTTCGATTCATTCTGAAAGCACCCAAAATAACGATTATAATGATTTTGAATAACAAATCTAATAGTTTCCAATGAACCAAATTACTTATTTCTTCATATCCTATTCAGGCTGTTATAACTTCAATAGAGTGCACATACGCCCTATTTCTCCATAAACAAACCACAGACTAATTATTTTTCAGTTAGTTAAAGTTAGATAAATTCCTTGTAATACAAATTTAAACAAAACTCATGAGCAAGAAGGGCATTCAATAAGTAATTTTTACATAGCATACAGTGAAATATGCAGACCGGTTTCAAATGTTTAATTTAAGTATAAATTAACATTGTTCTCATCGTCTGTCTTTAAATGCCAAAAAGTAAAGTGTCTGAAGAAATGACCAAATAAGACAGAATGTCTAAGTAGTAAGTTGGTACCAAAGCACTCAACATACCTACTCACACTTCATCACGCCATTCACAATTTATTGAAATACTAGAAGTGTGTGCCTGGTGTGCCTTGTCAATTGACTCCTGATTATGTTAAGTAGCAAATGTTGCTAGTTTGCACAATCTGCTTAGAGATTACAAAGTTGGAACCATTTTTCTTCCTCCTTTAATAGTGATTTATGAAGGCCGGTGCAGCATTATGCTTCCGAAATAAAATGACACCCATAGAATGCAGCACTGATTTTGCCAGTTAGAAAAAAAAGACAAAGATCACTTTAAAGTTGTCATGCTAACTTTGTTCTGTGATTTGAAAAGAGTTCTTATTTTAAAATTTCTCAAATTATCATGCTGATTCTTCTTCTTCTTCTTCTTCTTGTTCTTCTTGTTCTTGTTCTTCTTCTTGTTCTTGTTCTTCTTCTTCTTCTTCTTCTTCTTCTTCTTCTTCTTCTTCTTCTTCTTCTTTTTCTTCTTCTTCTTCTTCTTCTTCTTCTTCTTCTTCTTCTTCTTATTATTATTATTATTATGTTACCTTACAACATCTGAATCTGCAGTATCTCACAAGCTCTATACCCCTAACCTGAGGATTCAGCTTGTTGCCAACTTCATACTGCAAACTCAATCCATTGCGATGGTATTGCTTAGATGCTAATATATGTAAAATTGTAACTAGTGATATAGTAACAGGTATTATATAGCATTAAAGGTGAATGAAAATGTATGTATATTTTAATAATGTCAGAACACATGTAGCATGCCATGGCATTGGCAAGTATACTTGTGCAGCTTAGGAATTTACCTAACAGGACAAAGAACCCCAGGTACCGTTAGCAACAGCTAACCGTAAATATTTAGATCACCAGCTAAGAGGCATCATTCTGTACAACAGTTCTTCCCTAGACACAGCCAGTGAAACACAAGTGAGATTAGTATACTTGGCCAGCATTACAACCAAACAAGGTATTGCAATATTACTGTACATAATAAAGGTGCTCATGTCAAATAATTAAAAACTATCTACAAACTTAAAGATTCTATTAATGTATTTGTTTGGAATGTACATGCCCTGATCAAGCAAAAGGGCAATGATTAAGGCTAGCCGAGGCAATAACAATTTTCTCACTACCCATATACCATTGCACTATACATACCACCGAAACTCCCAACCACACCTCAGCCGAAGAGATCTACCAGAGGGGCATGCAATCAACATATCAGGTCCAGCACCAACATCAGTGTAATAGTCTGAGGAATGTTATTCCATCAAATTCTACAGCTTTGCTAGGAGCACACAGAACACCTACCTAATACTCTGATTTATGCCTGGCAAACTTCCATTTGCTACAATCACTGAAGGAAAAATTGGGAAGTGGTCGCTTGCAAAATGATGTATACATCAAAGAAGGAGCAGTTTTTATCCCCTCCACCCCTTACTACAGGGAGTTGAAGTACTGTATTCTATCCAAACATTTGATACAGAGATTTCATTATAACATGCATTTTGAGAATCCCCAAATACCACAAAAAGAAAAAAAAAAAAAGCTGTTTTTAGGAACAAAATGTTCTATGTGTATGCATGTCTGTGAACAGCATTATTAAAAAACAAAAAGCTGGTTAAATATCAATGTCTTCCAAGGATACGACACTAAGCCACTCAAGAAAATTCCACCATAACAAAATATATTCTTGACAATGAAGTGTTTGTTATTTTTTTATTTTTCAAAAAATGGCTTACAATTTTGATTACAATAAAACATGTTAAATATACTTTATTTGGTATAATTATAGATAAATATAATAGGATAATAGGATAGGATAATTAATTCTAAATAAAATTAATTATGCGAAATGAATAGTTAAAATGCCCTTACATACATAAATGATAATATTTAATAAAACATTCTTCCAAAAATGGTCAGGTTTATCTATGGGTCCATGTTTCTGTTGCTGGCACACAAGAATTTGATAAGTCTGGTAAATTTCCATGAAGGGATGGAAGTTTTTTATTGCAACTTTGTGGGTGGTAACCTTGACTATTCAAAGGATTGTACAGAAAATTTGAATGTGCTAGAATATACAGTTCACTGCTGACAGCCATCTGAACTGTTCAGTGTGCTAGCTGTGACTGAAAATGGAAAAAAACAGTTTTGTGCTGTTATTAGACATTTTCATTTGAAGGGCTGGACTGCTGCACAAGTCAAAACTGAATTGGATGAAGTTCACACAGACTCTATACCAACACTGAAGATCGTTTACTTTTGGATCAATGAATTTAAATGTGGTCATAGAAGCACCGAAGATGAATTGTGCTGTGATTACCCAATTGAGGCCACCACCATGACACCATTGAAAAAAATCTATGATCTGGTTATGCAAGACTGCTGAATCAAAATTCATTAGATTGCTGAGGCTGTAGGCATCTCAAATGAGCAAGTGCACAATATCCTGCATGAAAAATTGGCAATGAAAAAGCTGTGTGCAAGATGGTTGCCACAATTGCTCACAGTCGACTAAAAGCACATCAGAAGAACACTTCTACAAAGTATCTGGTGATGTTCAATAGCAATTGACAAGACTTTTTGTGCCGCTTTGTAACCATGGACGAAACTTGGATCCATCATTACAAACCAGAGTCAAAACAGCAGTCAAAACAATGGACAAAGGCTGGTGAAAATGTACAAAAAAAAAAGGCAAGGACCATGATGGCCACTGTTTTTTGGGATTCCCAAGGAAAAATCCTCATAGACTACTTGGAAAATGGCAGGAACCTTAACTGGAGCCTGTTATGCTTCACGGTTGGATCGTTTGCAACATGAGCTGACTGAAAATAGACTGAAACTTGAAAATTTGGCTTGGTGGTAAGAAATTTTCATCAAATTAAGAAGTAATAGTCACCGTTAACGAGTATTTTGCAGACCATGACAAAGCCTATTATAGTTATGGGATGAAGAAGCTGGAACATCACTGGACCATGTGTATAGCCATCAATGGAGACTATGTTGAGAAATAAGGTGAGATGTTTAAATAAATGTTATTCTTGGTGACATGGTCTGTGTAACACTATTTTTGTGTATACTATAGGACTGAAAATAAATAATAATAAAAATAATAATATTTTACCAGTCTTATCAAATGACGATTGTATATATAAACAATTTAGAAAGGTATTCCCATACACATTTAAAGCTGGGTTTGCATACACAGATGACAATTTTGCCATTGTTTCTGAAAAAAATTAGCTCAGATGCTTTCAAATTATTGAATTTGGAAGATAGATCAACAAAATTTATGATGGAAAAAGAAGGTAGATGGTTACCTGTCCTGGATTTAAAAATTATGTGATTAAGTTTGTCCTCAAATTTTTTTTTTTTGTTTTTTGTTTTGTTTTACTTGTTCCATTTATACCCCGCCTTTAACTGCTATGGTCATATCGGTGGCCTCCTCAAATTCAATACATTTAACAGTATCAGGACTGGAAGAAACATATACACTGAATTCACTTTAGCAGGATCCCAAATTATGCTTAACACCATCCTAGTGGAACAAAATCTCTAGGATGCTCAAAGCAACAATGATTGGAAAATCTAGCTTTTAAGTTCTTGGTCTAGAACCTGAATGAAAGAGAAATCATGAGAAACAAGGATAGATTAGAATATGGCCTATATTTAATTACATATATAATATATGCATATAATATATGCATATAATTACTTAACTCAAAAGCATCTCAATATGTCATCTTTCATAGTCTAACTCACACATTGGTTAACATACCATTAACAAATAATATAGTAAAGAACTGGAGCACATTAAACCAAATAAACATTTAGAAGATGCATTAAAATTACTCAATCTGCAAGAAAGGAGTATAAAATTCACTATAGAAAAGGAAACCAATGGACAACTCTCTTTCTTGGATCTAAATATCATCAGGAATGACACAAAAATAAAATTTGGCATTTACAGGAAACCAACACATTCAGAAAATTACATAAAAAATAACAGCCACAACCCAATTACACATAAACATGCAATAATAAACAGCCTTACACACAGACTAGTCAACATACCCATGGAAAAAGAAGAATATTTCAAAGAACAAAAAACAATACTACACATAGCAGAAGAAAATGGATATAACAAAAGTTTGGTGTTGAAGAAAATTAGAAAAGCTAAACTAAAGAAAACCATTAAGGAAGCAACCACATTTACAAAAGAAAATGAAAGCAACAGCATATTCAGTTCATTCACATATCACCCAAAAACATTTAATAAATTTAAAAAGATCTTCAAGGAACAAAATATCACCTTGGCACCTACTAATAGACACTCAATTTTAAAATTGCTAAATTCAAAAACAAAAGATGAAATCCCATCAGTTAACAGATCCGGAATATACCAGATAAGTTGTAAGAATTGTGAAAAATGCTACATAGGTCAAACTAAAAGAAATCTAAAAACCAGAGTCAAAGAGCACTTTAGAAACATCAGATGAAACAAGAAGATAAGTCAGCAGTAGCATTTCACTTTTGGAATGAAAACCATGACATTGATTCAAATCCAAAATTATTAAAAGGAGTGATAAACTAACAACATGGGAGAACATATTCATATGGAAAAATAATGACCGCGTAATGAACTTTGAAATCCCACCAGTAGATAATTTGACAAAGAAGTTCATAGTTCCACCACCAGAGAGAGAACAGACAACAGATGCCAGTTGGAAAGAGATTGAAAATGGAGGCGAATGCCTTTGAAACTAGTCTCTCATAAATATAAACAAGTGACGAGTATTAATAAACCAACTACAAATAGTTTCTGACATTAAACATGTTTTAAATTTGAATGGTTTTAAACTGAACTTTGTAATAGGAATGATCAATAAATATAGGAGATGAAAAACAATTAAGGATGTGTGAGTAGATTAAGAAATGGGAGATTAAAAATAAAAAATATTGCAAATTCACATATCATCAAAGCGTGTTCTATCAATTCAACAAGATTTTTAAGGATTATGTGATACAGCACCTATGGAAATGTGTTGTGTTTAACGCCTGCTTTTACTACATGCGGCACCGCAGGCGGTGACATTGATGATACATGAGATGAAGATGGAGCACCAGTGGAATGAGATGGCGGGAGAAACTGGAGGTCCTGGAGAAAACCCGCCTGGGCCGCCTTGGTGAGAGCCAAGCGGTCTAACCACTGAGCCACGGTGCAGCTGAGCACCTATGACCCAAGGTTATTGAAACACATAGGCAATGTGTTTGCCCAGAGTAAACATTAGAGGTAATAACACCAGATAACTAAGCTCTTCTGGAAGTTTTTCCTAAGCATTTTGAAACTTTATGGAAATTTCTAATGGCTCTATAAATGAGGGCTCTTATAGGTTGAATCAGTTAATTAATGATAATTAGTGAGTCAGTCAATCAACAGTGAGTTACCAAGTGTATTTCTGGTACAATAAAAAGCACTGCTCCCTGAGTGAGTTTGTGACGATGGTGATGTGCTGTTACTGCAAGAGACATCTTGAGTTAAATTTCCCAGTGAGTGTACCTCTGGAAGCATAGACTGTATCATGTGGCGCACATTTTATTACATCTCAAAGAAACTGAAGTGACAATCGGAATCAAATCACATTAGTGAAGTGATGGTAGTGTGAGCTAAGTGAAGTTTCAGTAAAAGCTGAGTTAGGTTATTAAGTGACAGTTTAAAAGCTGGGCGAAGTAACAATATTAAATTATTAAATTTAAAGGGAGTCGATTTATGACACTAAACAACACTTACTTTTTAAATTTTCCCGAAACATGTTTCAGAGACTTTGCCTCCTCTCGTCAACCGGATATCGACTGGTTCTCAGTGGTGTAGGTGGCGATAGAAAACTACACCACTGAGGACCAGTCGATATCTAGTTGCCGATGGAGCCAAAGTCTCTGAAACATGTTCCAGGAAATATCGTCAGCTACACCACTGAGAACCAGTCGATATCCGGTTAACGATGGAGGCAAAGTCTCTGAAACATGTTCCAGGAAAATTTAAAAAGTAAGTGTTGTTAGTGTCATTAATCGACTCAGTTTAAATTTAATTTATTACAACACTGTTTTCAACACTTCCAAGAAAGGAATTCTAATATTAAATTAGTTCCGCTAAACAAATGCAGCATGATAAACCTGCTTAGTCAATAAAAAAATATTACTGATATCAATACATTATCTGGAATATATCGAATCAATTGTGTAGATTGCTAAAATATAGACAGGATGTTTCAGAAATACTTTTACAGACTTTAAGTATGGGTTCCTCACACCAAAAGGAAAAAAAAAAGTACATATTAACATATTTCCCATAATACTTTGTTTTCTCATTAGGTGTTCAACACAATGGTAAACTTATAATGCACAAAACTCGTAATAAATGCTCGAAATGTCCTCCTCTTGCTTCTATGCATACCTGTATTCGCCGAATCATGGAATGTCACAGTTTGATTTAAGATGCCCCCAGAGGTAAACATCCACAGAATTCAGGTCAAGAGAATGTGCAGGCCATGGAACTGTTCCTCCTCTGCCTATCCATCAGTCATGGTAGATACCAGTCAGTGCATTTCGAACAATGCGACTAAAATATGCCAAAGCTCCATCGTGCATAAGCCACATGTTTTTTTCTTATTTGCAGGGGCACAACTTCGTGAAGTAGGTCGGGAAGAGTGTGCTGGATAAAGTCCCTGTAGACAGCACTAGTAAGACGTGCTGGTAAAATATGGAACTACCAGTGACCTTCAATGCAAGCCCGCACATTCAGACTAAACTGTTGCTGATGCCTAATCTGAAGAATAGCATGAGAATTACGATCTGCCCATACATGTACCTTGTAGAAATTAGTAATTCCATGTTTCCCAAATGTTGCCTCGTCCGTAAACAAAACTGACAACAATGGATTGGCTGTTTGTGCTACAAACCATCAGCAAAAGTTGTCCCATGGTGGATAATTGGCAGGCAAAAGGCCCTGCACACTTTGAATATGATATGGATACAGGAGCTGCTTGTGAAGCACCCTTCATGCTGTCACATGTGATGTGCCAGATGCCACAGCCAATTGTCTTGACTGATACCTGGATTGTTTTCAAACACACTTTAACATCTGTTCTTCGCATTCCAGCGTACAAACAACTCTTGGTCTTCCTAGATCAATAGTTCATGGTGCAACGGTTCCTGTCTCAGCAATATCACAATAAACAGCAACAAAGGTTGGATGACTCGGTTGTCTTTGGTCTGGAAACTCCATCTGTTAGAGCTGTGCAGCCTCACATCCATTACCATTAGCGCAACCATACATGTGACTTTGTAGGTTCGCGAAATGAAAAGTCCAATTGCACCATTCAAAAATGTTCTTTATTTCCATCGAATTACAATCGGAACACTTGCCGAATACACAGAATTACGTAATGCACACAATTACAACTCACCAGTTTGTCTGTCACAGTCCGTTCCCTCAGTGGGCGCTCCTCACGCTGCTCACCAAGAACTCAACTGAACTGAACTCTCGGTCGCATCGTCCCTCTATTTATAGGTGGCTAAATGTTTCTAGAGAATTCTTTACCATGGAGGGGAGAAATATTCTGGAGGTTTCGCACTCTTTCAGGCGGCAGGAGGAGGGGGAAACGAAGATTCAGCCACCCCTGTGGTTTCCCCTCCCTCCACTCTGTCACGCCTCCGCAGGCGGTACCGATGCCACACGCCCCCCTCCACCGGCCTTCCCCTCGCGTAACTGACCGCAAGTTTGCCGATTGGGTAACAATAAAAATCATGTCTGCCTGTTCATGAAATGAATATCCAACCATGGTGAAATGAATCACATGCAGTTAACTCACTACGTGTACACAATTGAAACGAAGACAGACTGATAACAAATGACAAACGTAAACAAGTATCTACGGCAACATTTCACCATCTACCGTAGTAAAAATAGTATTGTACTGTTTAATATTTTATTGGAAAAGGAAACATGGGATAATGTCTTTGATGAAATTGATGTTAACTTAAAATGTGAGAACTTCCTAAACGCATTTCTGTATTAGTTTGATATAGCTTTTCCTTTAGAAAAGAAATGCTTTAAACCTCAAAAAAAAAAAAAAAAAAAAAAAAAAAAAAAAAAAAAAAAAAAAAAAAAAAAAGGTGGATAACAAAGGGAATAATTACATCCAGCAATAGGCTATGGTTTTTGTCCAGGCTAGAAAAACATGGACAAGTAAATAATGAGACCAAAGAGTATATCAATTGGTACCGAAAGATCTATAAAACCATTATAACTGAAGCCAAAAGAAGGGAAAATGAAAAATTCATACTAAACTCTAACAATACAACAAAGGCCGTTTGGACATTAGTAAACCAATAAACTGGAAAATCTGCCCCAAAAATCAATATTAATGAAATAAATATCAATAATAATAATAATAATAATAATAATATCACAAATCCAGAGGATATTGTCTTTTAATGCTTATTTTGCAGACATTGCAGAAAACTTAGTAGCTCAAAATATTAACCATATAGGGTGTCAGGAGAATGGTGACAACATAAAGCAATGCAGTCAATCAATTTTTATATTGCCTGTTATGGAATTGGAATTAGGTGTAGTCCACGTATGAAGGCCAAATATTCATCTGGAGTTGATGAAGTACCAGATGTTATCATTAAAAAAAGTTATACATCCAATAGCTAAGCCACTAGTCAGTCTCTATAATGCATCGTTGCAATCGGGTGTATTTCCAGATAAGTTAAAAGTACAAAAAATTAAGCCACTTTATAAAAAAGGGGAGAAGAATAAAAGAGAAAATTATAGACCAATATCAATCGTATCATCATTTTCTAAAATATTTGAAAAACTGGTTAATAATAGAATGATATCATTCATCTCAAAATACAATATTCTTTCAGAGGCCCAAAACGGATTTAGAAAAAAACAGATCTACCATAACAGCCATGGACAGTTTAATAAATACAATTCAAGAAGCTATTGATAAAAAGTTAGTAGTTGTGAGTTTATTTTTAGACTTAACGAAAGCATACAATGTTTTAGATCATGAAATACTACTCCGGAAATTAAATAAATATGGTTTTAGGGGTATTATGAATAATTGGGTTAAATCCTATTTAAGCGATAGAAAACAGTTTGTAGAACTCCAGTTTTAAAATAAAGGAACATTAAATACAGTTCAGTCCAAAATGAGAGAAGTTAGGCAAGGAGTTCCACAAGGATCAGTCCTGGGCCCCTTGTTATTTTTGTTGTACATAAATGATTTGCCTATTGCCGTTAATTCCACAGATGTTATTTTATTTGCAGATGACACTAACATCCTAATAAAAGGAAACGATCAAGAAAGCGTACAGACCAAACTCAATGATACTCTGTAAACTGCACACATGGTTTCAGACGAATGAACTAATTATAAATAAGGATAAGACCATTGCCATTTCATTCCATACTTGCCAAAATAGAAATGTGGTCAAACCTCCAATAGTATTTGATAAAACAGCCATTAGCTACAATAATGAAACAAAATTTTTGGGATTACATATGAATGAGAACATGAAATGGACCACACATATTCAACATTTAATAAATAAACTGAGTTCCATTTCCTTTCATGGAAGTGTTGAAAACAGTGTTGTTGTATAAATTAAATTTATTGGGAATCGATAATGACACTAAACAACACTTACTTTTAAATTTTCCTGGAACTAGTTTCAGAGGCCTTCCCTCTATCTTCAGCCGGACATCGAGTGGTTCTCCTTGGTGTAGCTGGCAATATTTTGTCATCAGTCTCCTCTGCTGGCAGTTCGAGGAACTTGCTGAACAAATCTTTCTGGGGGATGTCGAAATTGAATACTTTGTTCCTATTTTTTGAAATAAAGATTTGTTCCCATGTGGACAATTCTTGTTTTCCTGTTGTATGTTTTAGTAATTTTATCCAGAACCAAAATTACTAAAACATACAACAGGAAAACAAGAACTGTCCACATGGGAACAAATCTTTATTTCAAAAAATAGGAACAAAGTATTCAATTTCGACATCCCCCAGAAAGATTTGTTCAGCAGGTTCCTCGAACCGCCACATACAACAGGAAAACAAGAACTGTCCACATGGGAACAAATCTTTATTTAAAAAAATAGGAACAAAGTATTCATTTCGACATACCCCAGAAAGATTTGTTCAGCAAGTTCCTCGAACCGCCACCAGAGGAGACTGATGACAAAATATTGCTAGCTACACCAAGGAGAACCAGTCGATGTCCGGCTGAAGATAGAGGGAAGGCCTCTGAAACTAGTTCCGGGAAAATTTAAAAGTAAGTGTTGTTTAGTGTCAATAAATTTAATGAGTTCCATTTGTTATTTGCTTAAACATTTGAAAAGCTTAATAAATTTAGCAGCATTGAGAAATATATATTATGGTTACTTTCACAGTCAGTTACAATATGGGATAGTGTTCTGGGGGGAAAAGGCAGATAGAGTCTTTAAACTTCAAAAAAGAGTGACAAGGATACTAAGTGGGGTGGATAACAGAACATCTTGCAGGCCATTATTCAAAAAACATCAAATGATCCATGTAAAACAAAATAAACTACAAACACAAAATTACAAAAATGCCGATATTCACAAATACAATACACGTTAGAAAGATGACTTTCACATTCAAAGTTGTAGAACGGAAATCTTCAGGTCTAGTGCTATCAATAAAGGTATAAGATTATACAACAGACTACAAGAAAATATTAAACAAATGAAGAGCCTTATACATTTTAAAAAGGGAGTAAAACTCTTTTTACTGCAACATTCATTTTATTCTGTAAATGAGTTTTTAAATGTTAATTAGTTTTAAGTGATTGTAAATAATGACAATAGCCATTAATGTAATATTTATACTATGATGTGTCTGATATCAATCGAAAGGACAAAATAAATTGAATTGAATTAAATCATGAAGTAGAATAAACCCCACATTTGTGAACAATTACTTTTATATAGCATTTCTCTATGGTCTTTATATAGTTTATATTTATTTGCTTTTTCTACTTTAGACCTTTGTTAGATCCTGTATCTGTTACAGTTTTTAGTCTTATGTAACTTTTTATATTTATCTTTGTATCTTGAACTGACGTGTCCTATAACATAGGTATTATGTTCCAAAGGATGAAATAAATAAATACAAAAATTAAATGCAATAGGTCAAAGCCTTCTATAAGTGCATAGTGAAATGAAGTTTCACGAAGGCTGTTGAACTCACATTTTCATTGTAACAGAAATAATGCAAAAACCAAGGATTAGAGACATATGTTCATATGAACTTTTTTCCTTCTTTTGATGTGAGGAACCCATACCTGAAGTTTGTAAAAGTATTTCTGAAAGACTCTGTATATATAGGCAAAAAAAAAAAAAAAAAAAAAAAAAAAAAAAAAAAAAAAAAAAAAAAAAAAAAAAAAACCTGAAAAAACACCCGAGAAAGATAAAGATAAAAAAGAAATCAGGTTATGGCTTATCACTTTTGGTTATATAATCATAATATTAGCAAACAAATACACCTTTAAAACTGATTAAGACTTACTGGGAACTAATAGTGAGAGAATTCTAACAGGGTCATGAATTTTGAAGTACTGGGGACAAATGCTGTCTATTGAGGGACTAGTTTCAAAGGCCATTGCCTCCATTTTCAACCTGTCTCCAACTAGCATCTGTTGTCATTGTCTGCTCTCCTCTCTCTGGTAGTGGAACTATGAACTTCTTTGTCAAATTATTTACTGGTGGGATTTCAAAGTTCATTACGGGGTCATTATTTTTCCATATGAATATGTTCTCCCATGTTGTTAGTTTATCACTCCTTTTAATAATTTTGAATTTGGATCAATGTCATGATTTTTGTTCCAAAAATGAAATGCTACTGCTGACTTATCTTCTTGTTTCAATCTGATGATTCTAAAGTGCTCTTTGATTGGGGTTTTAGATTTCTTTTAGTTTGACCTATTTAGCATTTTTCACAATTTTTACAAATTATTTTGTATATTCCGGATCTGTTAACCGATGGGATTTCATCTTTTGTTTTTGAATTTAGCAATTTTAAAATTGAATGTCCATTAGTAGGTGCCAAGATTATATTTTGTTTCTTAAAGATCTTTTTAGATTTATTAAATGTTTTTCGGTGATATGTGAATGAACTGAATATACTGTTGCTTTCTTTTTCCTTTGTAAATGTGGAGGCTTCCTTAATGATTTTCTTTAGTTTAGTTTTTCTAATTTTCTTAAACACCAGATTTTGTTGTATCAATTTTCTTCTGCTATGTGTAGTATGGCCTTTTTGTTCTTTGAAGTACACTTCTTTATCCATGGGTATGTTGACTAGTCTGTGTGTAAGGCTGTTTATTATTGCAAGCTTATGTATAATTGGGTTGTAGCTATAATTTTCTATGTAATTTTCTGAATGTGTTGGCTTCCTGTAAATTCCAAATTTTATTTTTGTGTTATTCCTTATGATATTTAGATCCAAGAAAGAGAGTTGTCCATTGATTTCCTTTTCTATTGTGAATTTGATAGTCCTTTCTTGCAGACTGAGTAATTTTAGGGCATCATCTAAATGTTTCTTCGGCGCTATTGCACAGATGATGTCAACATATCTACACCAAACTTTGAAGATCTATGGGAATGCTGTTTTTAATTTGTGTTTCAAATGCACTCAAAAATAAATTTGCCAAAAAAGATGAAAGTGGGTTGCCCACTGATAACCCTGATTTCTGCTTGTAGTGTTTTCCATTAAAGCTGAAGAAGTTTTGTTCAATGCATATTTTTGTTAGTGAAATGTATTCTCCTACTTCTACTGCTTCCATTTCTAATGCAGTTAGCCCTTTTTTTTTTATTAGAGTCTGTAATTTTTCTGTCGGTATGCTTGGAAATACAGATGTGACATCAAATTAAACCAGTCTGTCATTTTTGTCCAAATTTATATCTTTGATTTTTACTACCAGATCTAAAGAGTTTTTTAAATTTGCACTTTCAAATTTTGGGAAACTATTGAATTTATGTAGAAAATGAAGCTAGCTACAGTGAAGCAATGAATATTACACAAATATAACTATTTTGGTATAACTTTAGTTCCTCAAAATATATATAGTATTAAAAGTTTACATTTATCTAAAAAAGATAAAATTCCTAATAATAAAAAATCTGGTATTTATCAATTTAATTGTTTAGATTGTGATGAAGTTTATATTGGAAAGACGAAACGTAATTTGGAACCAGAACATTTTCGTAACATTAAGTATAAACAAACTGATAAATCGGCCGTAGCAAATCATTTTTGGTCATTTAACCATGAAATAAATCCTGAACATAAATTATTAAAACAATTAAATGTCTAATAGTTATAACGATTTGGGAGAAGATATTTATTTAAAAAATAAATATTGCATAATGAATTTTGAAATACCAGCAGTTGATTCTGGTTTTAGGTTTTTCGTTTTCAGATTTTGGTAATACTGAAAAAAAAAAAAAACAATAACATGGTAGCTGGTATCCTTGACGACGAAGTGTGTTGATTGACTGACAACGCAAGCAATTTGTGAAATCGATCTCAATTAATAAGAAAAATGAACATTATTTTCTTAAGACAAATGAAGTTTTTGTTACAAATAGTTATATTTGTGTAACTATTAAATTTGTTTAGTACCCATTTGGCCAAATTATATGAGGGGGAATTTATGCTATTAGTCATTGGTCTCATGCCTTTCTCTGTTTTGTGAATTTCTGGCTGCCCATATACTCTTGGTAATTTTGGATTAACTACTTTAATTTTGTGAAGAAATTAAATGAAGAAAATAGAAACACAGTAAAAATCAAATGCTCCAAAATAGAATAAATTAAAAATGAAAAGAAAATTAATTTTAGTAACCCAAATTATAAAAGCCCTTATAAAGAAACCAGTTATGTATACTAAAGCAGATAAGGAAAATAAACTCACAATTTTGCAAAAAGCAGATTACACTAAGAGGTTGGAAGATTGTTAGAAGATAATAATTACCAAAAGGTAGAAACCAATCCATTAAAGTACTGCACTGAAACCACAAATAAAACTCTAAAAGAGAGCAAAATAATTAACAAAAAAGAAGTTCACAAAATTGTAAAATGCCTATTCTTAATAAGTTATAACTTTAGATATTGTAAAAATGACTTACAATTAATTGGTTAATTGATGGAAATTAATTGGTCTTCCACACTAGTCATGACTGGGATAAGGTTTTCGAAGGGCCTGGGATTTAAGCACTTACAACATACTAAATCGCCATGAAAGGTATGTATCCCATTATATGATACAATGTGATACCCTAGTGATTTACCTGGAAAATGTGACTCAATTGTAAGTGTCATGCTGGCATGTTGTCATAGTAGCTCAAAGGTTAAGAGCAACCATAGGGAGATTGGGAGATCCGTGGTTCAAATCCCGGCTATGGTATTGAATTTTTCAGTCTGACTACACCATTCAAAGACTTACTTTTAGTTTAACCCACCATCCTTAGAGCTATTTTTATTCAGTTAAATCTGCCCATTTTAACATACAATGCCTATAAATGCCTATTTCTATATTTTTTGAAGAGAAAAAATGTAACTTATTGAAAAAATAGATAAAAGTGGTTGATGTGCATACAATGTGCATCTCATTACTCAAGAGTTTATGGCATATTGTACATATAAATAATCACTGACATGAAAAAAAAATCTTCATAAAGAAATATGAAAGAAATTGTTTAATTTCGACACTACCTTTGAAGAAAACCCAAACTTCAAATTCATCAAGATACCGATAGAGACACACCTATCGCCTCCAAGGAATTCACCAAATCAACATCTGTTATGAATAATCATAAGCTTTCACGGCCGGAGTCTAATTTGAAGACAGAAGAATTTTCCGGGCTCAGGAATCGTGGTCGATGGTGTTGGAACATCCATATGTTTCGTTCACGTCTGTGGTGAACATCATAAGTGGTGGCTGGCAATGCGGCCGTATTTGTACTTGGTCTGCCATCTCATGGTTGACTCAGCTGGCACTCCATGGGAGGGGGTGATGGTAGGCCGGGACTAGCTGCTCCAGTGTAGTCGGAACTTGATTGGTTTGCATGTTTTCTGTGAATATTGTAGTGTTTGATCCGCTCAAGGATCGGATGCCAGTTTTTGTTTAATTTTAAAGCTTCCTCCTTCCTGTTAAAATTGTAGGGGTGTTTGTAAATCTCTAAGGCTTCCCGTTGTAGTCTGGCGTGATAGTGTGGCATAGATGAAAGGACTGATGCTTCCTGGTATTGGATTATGTGTTCCCCTTCTGCCCAAAGTGCACATTCAGCAACTGCGGATTTCTCGGGGTGGTCTAGACGGCAATATCTCTTGTGTTCCATTAGCCGAGTGTTGATTCTATGTTGTGTAGTGCCTATATAGACTGACCCACAAGAGCAAGGGATTTTGTATACACCGGCCGAAGTAAGTGGGTCCCTTGGATCTTTGGTGGAGCATAATAACGAACTGATTTGTCTTGTGGCCTTGATGATAGTTTTGGCATTATGGCGCTTGAGTAGGCATTCAATCCTGTCTGTAACGTTTTTGAAATAAAGCAGACGGCACCCTTGGACACATGTTATACTGCAAGCCCACACATACAGACCGATATTTAAACAATAACTCCAATCACCATCCCAGATACAAGCACGCCATGATAAAGACACTTACAGACCGTGCTACCCGGATTTGTGAGCCAGTTTCACTAAAACAAGAACTGCATCATCTTGAACAGGCCCTGGTGACCAATGACTACACAGCACAAGAAGTCCGCAGAGCTATACGACCACGAAAAACGCAAAAGAAGAACCACCCGAAAGCAAAGGTACTGCCTTCCTTTGTGGTAAATACTAGCAATAAGGGAGCATTGAGTATTAGTTCGACTCAAAATTATATTAATTGAAACCAAAACTCAAAAATTTTATGAAAGACTTTTGTAGGGAAACATTTTCAAATGATGGCTCAATCCTATTTTACAAAGCGTGTGAAAGATCACTGAATGGCACAAAAAAGTGCCACATTTCACAACATGTACAAACTGGAAAAATAAATCTGCTGCTGTAAAGTGTTGATCAAAGATGAACTAAAAGAAACTTGGATCTCTTCTTACTCCATCCTCAGTCACAGTTTTCAGTGGTTTCTGTAGGGATCCATTTTCTTTAACTAGAGAATACAATTTTTAAAAAATTACTAAAGAAATATACAAAACTGGAAATTCCAAATGATACCATTTGTTTAAATTGTATGAAGTTATTTGTTACAATGATGCAATTAACAAAATTAAAATATGGGTTTTGGATGATGGAAATACCTATTCTTGTGACTGATTCATTTCTAATTTGATGACTGGCATTATGCACTTTGATCAACCCTCTCTGGTATGTGAACAATTAGAAAAAACTAACAGTTCAACCATGACACAAGTATTCAACTCTGTGAAAACATTATGGACTGAAGGAATTAAGTATGAGGATATTCTTCTGTTTACTTTTGACTGCAGTCTGGCAGCTGGCAAGACACTCAAAACTCTGATACCCAAAATACTGCATATCACATGCCTAAACTATACCTAGATAGAGAATGTGAGGAAATCCATGATCTTTTTCCAGAAGTTGACGTCTCAATTTCCAATGTCAAACAATTGTTCCTTAAATTCCAACCAGAATTCAGATATTCAAAGGAATCACCTGTGTATTAGTCTCCTCCACAGCCAATAATAACTACTAGATAGGTCATGTGGTTACTGGAGCATTATACATATTATGCAACCAATTTTAACAGGTTTGTGGAAGTGACACATGACACATTATCAATATGGATTGTGAACCGGTTGTTGCTCAGAGCACTGTGCAAAATTACTTTGCTTTCTTAGAGGCTCACTATCCCATACTACCAGTGACATCAAATATCTTTGAAGAAATAAATAAATAAATCATTGGTAAATTTGCAAATTGAGGATAATGCTAAGCAGAAAATTCAAGTTTATTCCAGATGAAGCAATTCAATGTATGAGAAAAATAAGATGAAGATAACAATGACTTTTATTGATTAAAAGATGAAAGAATGATTCTTAGCCACGAAAGTATTTCAACTGGTACTAATCCGCAGTTCTTGTGCTCTTCAAGAACACGCCAATAACAGTAGAAGTGAAAAGGTTATTTTCAGTGCTTGTTAGGTGCCACTATATTATGTGTGTTATTTATGCATAAATCTACATAAATAAGGTATGTAATTTATTTAATACTGTATGGTTTGATATAAATGCTTTACTTCAATTTTTAACAAGAGACATCCAAAATCTGTTCATATTTCTACTGTATCTTTTTGCATGTAGCTTAAATATTTTAGCATCTACTTTCACAGGTTCAGTGTTTACTTTCCTTGCCCATTTGTTGTGTTTTTAAATGCCTTTTTGCCTGTTTATATAAAACATTTTAAGTACCTAATATCCAGTCTCTAGTGATGAGAGCCAGTCCACTGATCAGAATGAGGAAGATATTTGCTTGAAATATGTATTGTTACTGACAAACAGAGTAAAGTGTTTTTAAAAGTTGACAAAACTTTCAACTGTCTATTTAATCCTATTTAATGTTAATGCTATTATTTAATAGTGTCGCGAACCCGTATCTACAATCGCGTGGCTTGTTTACATAAAAGAAACTGATAGGAGGGCAGTGTGAAAACCAAGAGCTTGCGGACAAAGATAACATGCAGATAAGGGTCTGCCGAAACAAACTGAAATAAATGGAAATTTCTAGTTACTTCTGGACTGATAGAGATTGTTCGCGTTCTGGTTTATTTGCAAATCATCTAGAAATTATCTGTGAAGTATTTAAAGAGGCAACGATTGGTCAAGAGGAGTTTCAAGTTGTAAAACAGTGAGTTGTGTAACAAGAGTGTTGTTGTAACGAAAGCTAATGTAATCAGCTGTCACAGTTTGTTATTGTCATCGACCTTGGAAGACTGTGTATATGTGATGTAATGTTGTTACGTGAGAATTCAACAGTGTATTGCTACGGAAATAAAGGAGACTTTTAATTTCTGCAACTCGGCCTTTTAATTCTACGAACCCACAAAGTCACAATATTATTAATTTACATTAATCATATTTTTTATTTCTTTGAAGAAACTGTATATATCAAAGTTGCTTTAGCAGAGGTCAGTTATATATGTAAAATATGTCATTGTAAATTGCATAACAATTTTGTTTTAAACTGTAAAAGTGATAATTTCATGACAATCCACTTTTTCTATTGTTTTATTGTAACTGATACAATTTCATTACTTTTTCATGACAAGGCAACAGCCTGGTATGTACTCTTAAGAATTACAAATGGGTACAGTAAAATTGTCCTTCTTGCATGCAGTATTGTAGAAAAATATTTTTCATCGCTTTAAAGGATATCTTTGCTAAATTAAGTGGCACAACATTTTTACAAGTGATAAGCACAGAAACAAGGGAATGTGTTTATGAAAACTGGCTTTAACGTCTGGTATCTCTTTCATTGAAAAAACTATTTGTAGTCGGTTTTTTATCACTTTGACAGACACATTTTTATAGGACTAGTTTTGGAAGCCATTGCATCCATTATCAACCATGACTAATAATTGCTTCTGTTGTTGGTGTTATGCCCAATTGTTTGGATATATTCCATATGCTTTCTTACTTCCCAAAAAGATCCAGTCATTGTTCTAATAAGTGAATTCTAGAACTAAAAGCTAAAAAGTTTATTCTTGTACTTTGTAGAGCATATATGTATGCTCAGTTAAGTTACCAAACCATTCCAATTACCTGTTAGGTATCAGATAAATGCTATAAGTGTGTCACGTTTACCATAGCAGCTAGTGTGCTATTTGACAACCTTGATATTTCTTTTTATTAAATTTCAGTCACTTACATGAACAATATTTCAGTTTATGTGAGTTTATACTGTGAGTCTGACAGTTCTGACAGTCTGCAAGGCCAAACCAAATGCAGTATGTAGATAAATTGATCAGATCAGCTACTTTCCGTTTGTTATACAATTGCCTCTTGTCTTACTTATGTCTAGTTCACATAATTGTATTATTAATACACAGAAGGAACAAATGCTGGTTAACAGCTTAATGACGTATACACCAGTTTAGGAGAAATAAAGGTAGTGATTTTCATTACTGAGAACAGATACAAAGGTTTAGGAAATTGGGGTGTGGGGTGTGTGTGGGGGTGTGTGTGTGTGTGGGGGGTGTGTGTGTGGGGGGTGTGTGTGTGGGGGGGTGTGTGTGGGGTGTGGGGGGGTGTGTGTGTGGGGGGGGTGTGTGGGGGGTGTGTGTGTGTGAGGGGTGTGTGTGTGGGGGTGTGTGTGGGGGGTGTGTGTGTGGGTGTGTGTGTGTGTGTGGGGGGGGGGTGGGGGGGTGTGTGTGGGGGGTGTGTGTGTGTGGGGTGTGTGTGGGGGGTGTGTGTGTGGGGGGGGGGTGTGTGTGTAGGGGGGTGTGTGTGGGGTGTGTGTGTGTGGGGTGTGTGTGTGTGGGGGTGTGTGTAGGGGGGGTGTGTGTGGGGGGTGTGTAGGGGGGGTGTGTGGGGGGGGGTGTGTGGGGGGTGTGTGTGGGGGTGTGTGTGTGGGGGGGGGGTGTGTGGGGGTGTGTGTGTGGGGGGTGTGTGTGTGGGGTGTGTGTGTGGGGTGTGTGTGTGTGGGGTGTGTGTGTGTGTGGGGGGTGTGTGTGGGGGGGGGGTGTGTGGGGGTGTGTGTGTGGGGGTGTGTGTGTGGGGGTGTGTGTGTGTGGGGGGGGGTGTGTGGTGTGTGTGTATGTGGTGTGTGGTGTGTGTGTGTGTGTGTGTGTGTGTGTGTGTGTGTGTGTGTGTGTGTGTGTGTGTGTGTGTGTGTGTGCGCGCGCGCAAGAGCATTAGAAGTATCAAAGGAATTAAATAATTTAGGAGTGACATTAAAACACATTGAACTTTGGAATCAATGGTAAAAAGCTGATGCTTACATTAGATAAATATTTGTAAAACTTCAGTTGTTAGGTATATGAATTTCAAATGAAACAAAGTTGAATTTAGCTAAAGAGCAGCAGAAAACAAATGGTGAGAAAAAGAGTTTTGAAAAATATCCAATAAATCTGAAATTAAATGGTAATAATTTGTATGGCCTACCAAAACGATTTACACAAAGACACTGAGTGAAAAATATTGAAAGAAATTGGGGGAAAAAAAAGTAATCACATGAAAGAAAGTGAGGAGGAGAGTAAGACACAGGAAAGCAATGCTTAAGGAATGAAAGTTCATTAAAGATGCATAAGTTGATAGAAGCAAAAGGGCAGTAGGCAGAAGTATGTTGGCATTTTTAAAAGCAGGGATTGGAAGACTGTACACGGTATATTTAAAAGGAATTACATATGCCACTAAGAATATTTGTTTTACGCACTGAGAAATAGGAGGAATACTTCATTATTTGATGTGGTCTTGGGAAACTAGCAATTGGTGATGGGATATATGGGACACAAAATACAGTAAAATGGAAGATAAAACTAGCCATCAATTGAGAGTTAAGAGAGTGCAAAAATATGTTTAGAAAGAGTAAAGCAGAAATGAGCCAGAAGGGTAGGATAGGATAGGACAGGACAGATTCTGATGGAGGGGATTTGGTACATCGATCAGACTGATCTATTGTGCCTATGCCTCAAGTGGAGCATCACTGGGAGAAAAGATGAGGCAAGAGGAGACAGCAGGCAGCCGAAAGGAGTCACAACAGTGGAGAGGGCAGGGTTCATACTACTGAGCAGTTGGAAACTCCCTGGAAGGCCAGTATAACTGGCATTCCACCCACCATAGTCCTGAAATGGTTCACTAGGCCGGGCTGGAAGGGTAAGGAGAGAATTATCTGAGGACTCATAATGAAGACTTATTATATTTTAAACTTTAACTCATGGTAATGACCATCAGTAACTATATTAAAACTCAATAGTTTAAGGAATATCTCTTCCACTGTGCTGTTTTTTTTTTAAGTATGACAAGATGCCTCAAATGGTCAGACAATGGAGTGGCCACCTGACAGAACCTACAACAATTTTGTTATAACTCATTTATATACATACTTTATTAGCACATCCTTAATATGAAATCATAGTACAGTAAAATGTGCCTAAAATGAACCATTTATATGCTGGAAACTTGGAAAAATGGAAAAGAAATTTTGGAATGGAGACATTTCCCATGTAAAATTATATTGAAACTGGAAAACTGCCTAATGCAGAAATAGAAATATTTTTTGGGAACCATTTGCATAAAATCTGATTAAAACGAAATACTTTATGTGCCATGTGTTACAAAGTATGTATTTTAAAAATTGCAATAATTTTGAGGGCAACTGTGCTTGCACCGAAGTTCAATGAAACATAAAGTCAAAAACTGTAGTCCTTCGAGAAAAAGGGAAAACAAACCATTAGCTCTCTCAGCTCTGTTCTAACACATGGTAAGGGTACAACTGTTTTGCAGTGTATTCATTCTCAGTGTCATTGTTACAAATGATCAAGTACAAGTGGAAGAAAACTGGGAACTTTGGTGACTTTTAAAAACACAGTTTGTGTGTACACAAATTCTGTAAAATGAGTTCTAAAAGACATTAACACTGGAGGAGAAAATTAAGGCTGTTGAATGCGGAAAGAACAAATATACAACTAAAGAATTAATTGTGTATTTAAATGGGAAAAGCTCAGATTTATGAGATTTTGAAAAAAGAAAAATTAAAGATGAGTGGTTAAAGGGAACACAGGCTGCGCTGTGGCTGAGTGGTTAGACAATTCGACTCTCACCAAGGCGGTTCAGGTTCAATCCCATGTGACCGCAAAGAAGATTTGTGGTGGATAACACAACACAGTTTCCTCCACCATCCATTCCATCACCGCTCCACTTCATCTCATGTGTCATCAGTGTCACTGCCTGCAGTGCCGCATGTTGTAAAATCGGATGTTCAACTACACATTAAAAGGAATAGCAGGGTATGGGAAATGCATCACAAAATCTACAGAGTATGACGAGCTAAACCATGTTGTGTTCAAGTGGTTTTTTTAGAGCGTGCACTAAAGGAATTCCCATTTCTGGACCATTCTTCTCTTTTGCTTTAGAGACAGCAAGAAAATTAGGCAAAGGCAATTTCAGAACTTCCAATGGACACCTTGAGAGTCCCAAACATCGCCGAAACATTGTTTTGAATGCTGTGTGTGGTGAAGCAAATGAAGTTTAAGCGGTCAGTTGTAGATTGGAAAGGGAAAATTGAAAACAGACAGAGAAACTATGTGATAAACTACAATTATTGTGTGTAATCTGAAAACATAGTATACAATGCATGAAATGAAATTTATTATTTACGCTTCATTCTATATTATTCCTTCACTGTGAACCTATGTCAACTACTATGTAATTTCTCTGTATTCAAACACAACCCTGTGTAAGACGGAAACCTGGGTAAATGGAAAATAAATGCTGGAACGATCACACTCCATTTTAGAGAGGTTTTACTGTACTAATCTTCAACACTAAGTTATGGAATCTTTATGAATGCGAGAAAAAGTAAGTAACACAAAGTACCTGCATGTTATTCCCAGGATGAGGACGGCGCACTGGTGGGGGATTCCCTGGTGACATCATGCTTGGCTGCTGATGAGGATGGTGGTAATGCGGTTCCTGCTGCACGTGTAGTGGTAATCCTGCTAGTGGATAGTTTCCATCATCGTGATACTGGTCACTAACTTGGTACGGCTGACCATGAACCATACCTACCATAATGATATTACCAACACCTCGAATGCTAGGTGCTTTCTACTACAAATTAACTCACAAGGTTATTAATATCATTTGCCTTGCCTTGTGCAGATCAATGACAGCTATTTATAAGAGGGGACAATCTTAGCATTAGGGAAGAAAAACAACACAGTACACTAACTAATGAACTGTTGAGAGGTGTAATATGTCAAAAAAATTGATTTTTCAATTTAGTTAAATTTAGATGAAATACCTTCAAAGGCAAAACACAATGTATTAAATAGCCCAGTTAATGAAGCGAAAATATATGAAGAACTTATTAACAATTAAATTGTTTAGCAATATACTGAAATTTAACTGCATATAACTATCAAGAAATGTATTGCAATTCACTGTCAACAGCTCACATAAGAATCAAATAGACTAAAGGAAATAAAATATACTCTATAAAACTTAACAAACTTGAATTTCTACTTTTGGCTTCTGATACAAGGGCTGATCAACAAAGACTGAGACTGATTTTTTCCTGTACATTCTGTGGTAGTTTCCTATCTGTAACATAAATATCTGAAAAGAACAGGTTTTTATGTATAATGTCTGTAGGTGACAGCAGTCATGTATTGGAAGGTTGATAGTAGTGCTCTATTTTGTAGACACTATGTTTTATTTATTTATTTAGTGCCAAGCTATTACATAGATTGAATCCACTGGAATTGACCCAAGTCACTTATCCAGTAGACGTCTAAGTGCTACCAATCTTTCACAACCTTTTTATCTTATACATCCTATGATCTAAAATTTACATTGTCAACTCTTACTCATAACATCTGTCAATTGATCATTTCCATTTAGAGATTCGTCTAATTGTCTAATCTGACTCTGATCAGAAAACATTTTCTTCTTGGTTACAATACTTTTATTTCTCCGCCACTTCTCCCTAATCAATTTTTTTCTCCATTCATCTGTACCTCTACATTCCCATATAATATGCTCTCCATCCTCTTTGTCCCCACATATCGGACAGTGACCTTGCAGTACACTACCTCTTAGACATCTCAGTTTCTGTATCTTCCTATCGCTTCTCTTTCCCTTTTATTACAGATTTCTAAATACTTTTCCAAGTTTGATTCTGTTCCAAACATCTTTAAAAGAACCAGTGACCTTTTCTCTTCCATCTCAGCCCACATAGTTTGGAGATCCATATCCTCAAATCTGGATTAACTACCTTCCATACTCCCAATGCTAAATTATGTCTATGCAGCCATATATCATCTAATCCACCCTTTTCCAACTGTTCTTTTACTCTTTTCAACCAGGTTCCCTGACTGGGATGCTTTTCTTGAAAACTGAGACAGCACTTAATCAAGCTATCCTCTGGCAACTGCAGTATCCTGTACCAGTACTTAACCACTCTTTCCATCACCATTCCCTTTGCACTACTTTTTCCCCATCTCTAAAAGAACTCCGAGTTCTGGAATATGCCCAGCATAAATTTACAGTATGCTCTTAATACAAGATCCATTTTCACCCATCCCTTTTCGACCCCCGTATTTCCACCCCATGTCCTTCTCTAGACACTACTGAGGCTGAGTATAGCCTTTCAAACCAGGATACCTTCATCATTGGTGTCGCAAACCCGTTATCTACGATAGCGTGGCTTGTGTACACAAAGAGCCAGCAGATAAAGATAGCACTCAGATAAAGGTCTGCCGAAACAAACAAACTGAGATAAATGGAAATTTCTGGTGACATCTTGAATGATAGAGATTATTCGGTTTCTTAATTGTTCCGCAGCAGTCTGGAATTATCAATGAGCTATTTAAGAAGGCGACGACTCGCCAAGAGCCGAGTCGTGAACAGATGTTGTAACAGGAGAGTTGTAAACAGATGTAATCAGAACGCTGTTTGTTGTTGTCATCCACCTTGGTGTTGTAGATTGTGATACGCGATATAATTCTGCTGTTACAACGTGTGTTTCTACGCAAATAAATTCACAATAAGCATTTTCTCAGTAAACCCAGAGCTGACCCCTCCTTAGCTAGAGCCCACTTCTTCTGTAATCCCAGTTCCCTTTCCTGCTTAGTTTAATTCCCAAATAGATGAAATCCTACACAACTTGAATTTCTGTCTCCCATAACCCACTTTTCAGATTTCTTCAATTTATTTCTATTTTTAAACACTATTATTTTATCGAGATTTCAACCCAATTCCACACAAACATGCCACCATCAACAGTCTCACACACAGATTAGTAAATCTACCCCTCAGCCAGCAAGAATATCAAAACGAATACCATCAAATCTTAAAAACTGCAATTAAAAATGGATATGGAAAAAACCTTGTAGATAAAAAACTAAAATCATTCAAACTTCAAAAGAGATTAAAACAGATCACAGCTCTCACACCAATAAAACAAGAAATTAGATTTGCTAAATTTACTTACCACCCCTGGGCCACAAAAAAATTCCAAAAAATATTCAAGAAATACAATATAACATTGGCACCAAAAAACAATTACAACATTAAAAACCTACTTCACAGTAATAATACTGATAAGATAAAACCAGAGGAAAAGTCAGGCATTTACAAGATTAAGTGTAAAGACTGTGAAAAAATTTACATAGGAAGGACAAAAAGAAACATAGGTACTAGAAAGAAAGAACACTTCAGGCACTTAAGATACAAAAATATTGATAAGTCCGCAATAGCAGCTCATTTCTGGTCTGAAAATCATGAAATTGAAGATAGCACAGAATTACTAAAATACGTACAAAAACATAGTGAACTCATCATATGGGAGAGAATATACATAGAAAAGCATAAAAACCAACTAATGAACTTTGAAATCCCGCCAGAAGAGAATCCCACATTTAAGTTCATCACTAAATCAACAGATGGCAGCAGCAACTCCAGAATTACCCACACCCACCACACCACTGGATCAACCTTTAGTCGCATAAGAGCAGAAGATGCAAACGATGATTTGCGAAACATGTCCTCAAAATAGGTACGAAAGTGAAGCAGATGTGTAATAAATACAACTCATCTAAAAATTAATAACTATTATTTTAGTTTTATTTTGATTCACTTTAAGACCCCAGACCTTACAATATCTCTCTATCTCAATTATTGCATGAGTTAAGCCAATTCCTGTTACTGATCCCACCATTAAGTCATCTGCATATAATAAGCCCGGGATCTCCCTGTCTATCACTGGCATATGCTTGTTTGCTAAACTAGGACAATCCATGATGTCTCAATAAAAAGATTAAACGAAATAGGACTCAATTTACATCCTTGCCTAAGACCTCTTTTCTGATTCACCTCAACAGTTACCTCCTCTTCCCCACATTTGACACAGAAAGTATTTTCATGATATAATTCAATGAATAGTTCTATCATCCCTTTACTTAATCCTTTAAGTCTCAGCTCATACCACAATGCTTCCCTTATTATTTTATCATATGCCTTCTCAAAATCTATGAATATAGCATACATCCTACCTCTTTTCACCTGTAAATATTTGTCAACTAGTGTTTGATAACCCTTATGTTGTCCACTGTTCGCCTCCCTTTCCTAAAACCTCAGCCCAGGTTTGTATCCTTTCAGCCAACAGTCCTGTAAAAAATTTTCCCATATTTGATAATAATGTTATCCCTCTATAATTCCCCGGTTCATTTTAACTTCCCGTTCCTTTATATATAGGCTGGATTATAGCCTCCTCTATCTTTCTGGCACTGATCTCTTCTCCTTTACAACATTCAAAAGCCTAGTCAAGCACTGCAATCTGCCCCTATCATCACACTACGCTTGAAGAAATTCTACTGGTAAACCATCTGTTCCCACTGCTTTATTCTTTTTAAAGCTTCCCGCCTGTTTCAGGACCTCTTCATTTGAGAAAGATCTGTCCAACTCCCCTATATAATTGAGGAGCCTTTTTTCAAAACTCGATAGATGCAAAATTTTGCAAAATTGAGTTATATATAGTATTGGCATAATCTTCACCTTCTGCATCATTCTGTGAAGTCAGATTTTGCAAAATTGGACTCATGTCCTGTGTAGAAATTAGGGGAATATTAGCAGTTTTTTCAAAGCTCAATAGATGCACTTGCTTAGTTAAAGCAAAAGTCGATAGATACAATTTTATGATTTTATGATCCAGCGTGTAGCAACCTCAATTCCAAGAAATGCATGTTGGCATCTCACTATTGCAATTCTTGGAATTCTCAATCATTTCTGCAAGCTTTGTACACTGCTGCACCGTTGACAATAACTGCGAATTCAAGTTGTGCGCTTGGATTTCACATTCATTTCTGAAAGATTTGTTATACTTACATGGCATTTTTATTCTGAGTTGAGACATTGCACAGTACTATGCACAATGGACAGCAGCTCAGATTGTGAAACTGTACCAGCCGTAAAATGCATGGAAGGTAGAAGTTGCAAAAACAAGAAAAGAAAATCAAAATGCACGTCAAGGAAAGCTAATACTCCAGCAATTTCATGTTCACATGGTCTTGAGTGCACTCCATGAAATCCTAAAAGTAAATGGCATAAGCACTGTGATGTAGCTGATTTGACTTATAATGATATAAGTGGATTTCACCAACATATTTCCATGCTCAACAAAATAGATCAAGCTAAATTCCTTATGAAATATATGAGTATTACATCTCCTAATCACAGTGGTGAAGAAAGAAGCTGCAAATAGAAAGCAGACTGTTAGCATTAAATACAATGTGAGAACTAATGATGGCCGAATATTGTCAGCATGTGCTGCAAGCTTCCAAGGAATCACAGGGGTGTCAAAAGATAGATTATCTCTCCTGGCTAGAAAATTTCACTTATTTGGGAATGCGCCAAAGGAAACCAAAGGAGGTGACAGAACAGGAATATTACAGAAGGGCATTTCTGCTGCTATAAAGCAAGACATAAAGAAGTACAGATGTAGAGAAAGCCATTAGGGAAGAGCAAAATCAAGGAGAGGATATTTACCTCCAGAACTTGACATCAGAAAAATATGGACCAACCTTTGCAACGAAAGGAGATTAAGAAATCTACCAGTCTGCTCATTTTCAAAATATAAATACATATTTTACAACTACTTCAATCTTTCATTCAGTACACCACACACTGACACATGCTCAACCTGCAAAATAGAACTAATGAAGATCAAGACAGAGGCAGATGCGGAAATGAAAAATGAACTAAGAACCATGTACAGACTACACAAGCTGCATTCAAAAAGGTTTTATCAGCTACTGAAAGAGGAAAACGCCGAGGCAATCACTATTTGCTTTGATATGCAGCAGAATAAACCACTGCCTAAACTTTCTGTTAGCGAGGTATTCTATGCAAGGCAGGTGTGGATGTATAACCTATGCATAATGATTCCATCTAAATCCCAGAACAAAGATGACATTTCCTTGTATATATGGTTGGAAACTAAATCTGCTAAAGGCTGCAACCAGGTCGCCTCAGCTTTGCACCATTTCTTGTTGGAACTGGAAGAAAGGATGTCCAGCAACACTCCTTCTACCAGTCGCTTATTTTCAGACCCTTCCTCTAATCAGAACAAGAAATAGTGTGATGATGTTTATGCTTATTTCTTTCCTGGAGAAGAGTAAAACATTTTCCCGCATTTCACATATCTACCCAATACGTGGGCACAGTTATATGCCTCCTGATAGAGTTTTCGGCAGAATAGAAAAAGAGTTAAGAAAAAAAGAGAGTATCTTGAGTCCTGAGAGTAAAATCAGATATTACAAAATCACGACTCCTGAAAGTGTTGTTCAAAGACTGGAAAATTAAGGACTTGAAAGAAAGTGCAAAACAAGCACTGAAGTAAATTAAATTTAAAGGGAGTTGATTAATGACACTAAACAACACTTACTTTTAAATTTTTAAGGAACATGTTTCAGAGACTTTGCCTCCATCCTCAACTGGCCATCGACTGGTTCTCATTGGTGTAATTGACGATATTTTGTCATAGGAACTTGCTGAACAAATCTTTCTGGGGGATGTCGAAATTGAATACTTTGTTCCTATTTTTTGAAATGAAGATTTGTTCCCATGTGAATAGTTCTTGTTTTCCTGATGTAGGTTTTAGTAGTTTTGGTTCTGGATTTATGTTGTGGTTTTTCCCCCCAAAATGCGTGGCTACTGCTGATTTTTCTAATTGTTTATATTTTATGTTTCTAAAGTGTTCCTTTGCTCCTGTTTCTAAATTTCTTTTGGATTTTCCAATATAAATTTGACTACAGTCACTGCATTCAATTTGATATATACCAGATTTTTTGTTACATGGAATGGCATCTTTGATGTTTGAGTAAATTAGGTTTTTTAAGGAGAAATGGTTGACTGGTGCTAGTTTAATGTTTTGTTTTCTGAAGACTTTTTTGAATTTATCAAAGGCCCATGGATGGTAAGTGAATTTTTTGAAAATCATATTAGTTTCTGTAGCTGAGAGGGTTGTAGTTTCCTTTAGTAGCTTCTTCTTTTTTGCTAAGTTCACTTTTTTGTCTACTAATGATTTGGGAAAGCTATTTTTTTGTGCTATTTCAATAATTTTGTTGTATTCTGTTTTGTGTTCTTCTGCTGTGAGAGGGATGTTGACCAGTCTGTGTGCTAAACTATTGAAGATTGCCTGTTTGTGGGCTCTTGGGTTGTAGCCATTAGCTTTTATGTAGTTGTCTGTCTGTGTTGGTTTTCTGTAAATGCCGAAGTTTAGATCCAAAAATGATAAACACTCGTCTTTTTCTATTTCTACAGTGAACTTGATTTTTTCTTGGATATTTAAAAGTTTTAGTGCATCACTGATGTGTTTTTTTGGTACTATTGCAAAGATGCCATCTACATATCATTGCCTGAGTTTGAACATCCAAGGGAAACCTTTGGTGATCCTTATTTCTAATGCACTCATGTACAGATCAGCCAGGAAGGGTGATAGGGGGTTGCCCATTGCTAAACCTGAAGTTTGGTGGAAATATTTGGTTTGAAACTGGAAGAAATTTTGTTCTATGCATAATTTGGTTTGTTCGATGTAATCTGAAATTTCAGGTGATGACATTCCAAGTGATTTGAGCCATTTTTGTGTGAGTTGATTTACTGGTATGCTGGGAAACAGATATTTAACGTCAAACGAGACTAGTGTGTCCTCTTCTTTTAGTTCAGTATCCTTAATGTGTTCTATAAGTTCATAGGTGTTTTTGATGCTTAGGCTGTTGAATTTTGGAAATAAGTTGAATTTGTTTATTAGCCACTTTGTAAGTTTGTATGTTGGTGAATTTATACTGCTAACTATAGGTCTCATTGTTATGGATGGTTTGTGTATTTTGGGTAAGCCATAAAGTCTAGGTAAGGTTGGGTTATCTGGTTTAACTGTATATTTGTTTGGTATTATGCTTGATTTTGCTATTGTTTTTTCAAATGAGTGTATGCAAGTTGTAAGAGGCTTTTTAATGATTTCACATTCATTATCAGTTAGCCTTTTTTCCATTTTTTTCAATATAATCTGATTTATCCATTATGACTATCTTGTTACCTTTGTCTGCCTTTGTGTATATAAAGTTTTTCTGCTTCAAAGAATGGATAGTATTATGTTTTCTCTTCTGAAAGGATCTGCTTTTTTATTTTTTATTTTTTAACAAAAAATCTGGTATATATCAAATTGAATGCAGAGACTGTAGTCAAATTTATATTGGAAAAACCAAAAGAAATTTAGAAACAAGAGCAAAGGAACACTTTAGAAACATAAAATATAAACAATTAGAAAAATCAGCAGTTGCCATGCATTTTGGGGGGAAAAACCACAACATAAATCCAGAACCAAAACTACTAAAACATACATCAGGAAAACAAGAGCTATCCACATGGGAACAAATCTTCATTTCAAAAAATAGGAACAAAGTATTCAATTTCGACATCCCCCAGAAAGATTTGTTCAGCAAGTTCCTTGAACTGCCACTAGAGGAGACCTATGACAAAATATCGTCAATTACACCAATGAGAACCAGTCGATGGACGGTTGAGGATGAAGGCAAAGTCTCTGAAACATGTTCCAGAAAAATTTAAAAGTAAGTGTTGTTTAGTGTCGTTAATCAACTCCCTTTAAATTTAATTTATTATAACACTGTTTTCAACACTTCCAAGAAAGGAACTGAAGTCAAAGCTTCCTTTCAAAATGAATACTCAGTGAATCATAACATATTCCAAGCAATCAAAGGAAGATCATAAGGTATGTGTAGAAGTTCAAAATACATATTCTGGTTTGCCTATAGAGGTGAATGTGATGAAACCGCGCAGCAAGTCCTGCAGTGAATTCCTACTTCGATCTCAAAATTTTCCCAAAATTAATAGAGTGAGCAAAGAAAAGAAAAAGAATGTTCAAAATCTAGCTAAATTTTTCAAAATTCCAGAAACTGCCAAAGAAATTTATAAAGATGTACTAGAATATACTAATAAATGCTAAAGCTTACATATTCATATTGTTTGAAATTTCTTTGTATGCATTCAATATGTTTGTTATGTAAATAAAACAAAATATATTGTGATTTAACTGTATTGGAACACCACAGTGAAGTGAAGCAGATGTGTAATAAATACGACTCATCTAAAAATTAATAAAATATATTGTTATTGGGAATGTAGCAGTACTTAGTTTCTAAGTTTATACCTAATAAACTAAGCCTTATAAACATTAATGTTGGTTGTATTGTACATTATGTATTTTGAAAAGGGGAAAATAAATAAGAAGTAACAAAAACAATAAATGACAAAAATAACAAAACTTTATGTGTGAATTTCTTGTTGATGCAGAAAAGTTAAGAAGCAACTATCGGCTTTTGAAAAAACTCTGCATTTTCAAACCTCAAATTTGCACCAGTTAAACTATTCTATTTTTTTTTTTTTCCACATTAAATGAGACAGTTTAAGGAAGGAGAATTGAAAGACTAACATATTTGCTGTGCCAACCAATTAGTACTGCCAATAAACAGAAAAATTTTTTTTCTCAAGAATGCATTTTGTGCATCTATCAAGTTTTGAGAAAACACTCCTAAATTACCAGCCATCTCAAGCTCCCATTTTGGTAAGCTCCTCTCCTCCCTTTCAAACAGTTGACCAAAGTAACTCAACCACTCAACAGGTGTAATTGATGGATTTTTAGCTTGTTTCCTCATACATTTCCTGACTACTTGCCATATTTGAGTAGCCACTACTAAAATTATTTTTGCTTCAATTTCCCGAGCTCTTTCCCTCCCCCATTTTTTTTTTTGACTCGACCAGCAATTTAAATGCCTCCTTAAGTTGCATCATTTCTTCCCTCTCTGCCCTTCCATTAACTTCCTTCCACCTTATTACTAACCTTCTAACCAAATTCCTCATATTTCTACATTCCCGATCGAACCAATCATTAATCATGTTCCTATTCTCGCTTATCCTTCTCATATTTCTTCCTGCCCATTTTAATACTGTCACGGCAACAGGCATAAAAGTTTTGGCACAAATAAGAAATCAGTTGGCAGATAAAGTTTCATGGTAATAATGAGCCTTGCTAAGCAGTTAACGATAGTGCACTTAGTGTAAACAGATAGCCAGCAACACAGATAGGTGAGATAAAAGACTTGCCGGCCCAGACGTTTCCGGAAGGTGATAGAATATTCGGATTATGTCATTAGATGCCTTGTTGATTACAGAAAAATCTAGTGATTGTACAGAACAGGCTGGAATTCATGAATAGGTGTATAAAAAGAAGCCATGGCTAGTGATGAATCAGTTGTGTAACAAGTGTGTTATTGTAACGAGAGCTAATGTAATCAGCTGTCACGGTTTGTTACTGTCATCGACCTTGGAAGATTGTGTTATGTGATGTAATGTTGTTAAGTGAGAATTGAACAGTGTATCTCTACGGAAATAAAGAACATTTAGAATTTCGGCGAATTGGACTTTTAATTCTATGAACCCACATTGTCACAATTGGTGTCAGGAAGCAGGACAACGACATCACCGAGAAGATGGAAGAAATGAAGACCGAATTAACAACGAAGACGGAAGCTGCAAATAGCAACTTGGGTGCAACGATGACCACGACGATGACCGGCACCAGAAAGAGCAGATGGAGGAACGAGTAAGGACCGACGTGGCGAGGAGCACGTCAGCGCCATCACCACACTCCCCTCGAGTGACGCTGCGCGCCGTCAGCCCACGTATGGATGACAGACTCATCACGGACGGCTAGGTCAGAGGGAAGCCGTGCCGCGTAGACACCGGGGCAACCGTGACCATCATCAGACCTGACGTGGCCAACGGTTTGCCGTCGAGGAAACCAAGCCGATCATACCAGCTAGTGACGGCATCAGGCAAAACCTTGACCGTGGAAAAGGAGGTCCTACTGCAATTGACCTTGGGGTGGAGTGCCGTGCGTCAGTGGGTGTTCGTCGTGGAAGTGGCTGAGGAAGTGATACTGGAACTGGATGCACTCAGGAGCCACAAGGCGACGGTCGACGATGGTAGGAAGGTCCTGCGGTTCAATGGAGAAGAGGTCATACTCCGGCAACACAAAGAACGCCTTGGAATCTGCAGGTTCATCTTGAAGGAAGACGTGGTTGTCCCCGCGAGAAAGGAGGTGGTGGTGACGGCGCGACTGGAAGGACAGCAAATGAAGAACATTGTTGCTGTGCCGAGAGATGTCAGTGAGGCTGCTTAACCTTGTGGACACCGATCATGACGTCCAGGCCGGAACGGAGATGGGGATGTGCGAGCCCATGGTCATCGTGACAGCGATCGACAAGACACAGGAGCCGGTGCCAAAGCAACACCTGGGGCCCCGGCTGGAAGGCTTACTGGAGAGGGCGGCCAATCACCCGACCGCAGAAAAGCTCGAGAAGGTTGACAACTGCTGAGACAATACCAGCGCGTCTTCAGCCAAGGCAGAGAAGAACTACTGCGTCACTCGGCAAGTGTTACTGGCGGTAGTAAAGACGTTGGAGCACTTCCACAAGTACCTGTATGGTCAGCCATTCTACCTGAGGAGTGACCATTCCACCCTAACCTGGTTATTGAGCTTTAGAAGCCTGGAAGGCCAGACAGCACGTTGGGTTCAGAGGCTGCAGGAGTACGACTTTGCCTCTGAACATCGTAGAGGGTATGCAGGTAATGCAGACGCTATGTCCCGAAGACCCTGCCCAGAGGAGTGCGGCCAATGCACAAGAGTGGAAGAGAAGGAGCATGCCGCAGCAGTCCGAGTAGTCACGGCAGTGCCTGCGGATGGCTGGGATAGCGCAGGACTGAGGAGGGAGTAGCTGGCAGACGCAGACTTCAGGCCACTCTTGAGAGAAGTGGAGGCAGGGATAAGACCAACCTGGGAGGACATTGCACCGAGGAGTGCCACCTACAAGTCGTACTGGGCCCAATGGGAATCATTGAAGACAAGAGAGGGCGTGCTGTTCCGGGTATGGGAATCACCTGATGGGAAGATGCAGAGGGAGCAGTTGGTACTTCCCCGAAGTAGGGTCCCGGAATTCTTGGAGGAAGTGCACGCCGGTACTTCAGGAGGACACCTGGGAGCAAACCGAACGATTGACAAACTCCGACAGCGTTACTATTGGCTGAGGCTCTGAGCAGACGCTGAGAGATGGTGCCGTTAATGTCATGTGTGCGCGGCGAGTCGCGGCCCCCAGACTAGGAGCTGGGGTCGCATGCAGCAGTACAATGTTGGAGCGCCATTTGAAAGGATCGCCGTCGACATCGCTGGACCATTCCCAGTGTCCGAGCGAGGCAACAAGTACCTGATGGTGGTCGTGGACTACTTCTCCAAGTGTCCTGCCGATTTGGGGTGCCATTAGAGCTCCACAGCGACCAGGGCACCAATTTTGAATCCAACCTGATGGAGGCACTAGAAAGACTTGGGGTAAACAAGACCTGCACCACACCCCTACATCCACAGTCGGACAGCATGGTGGAGAGATACATCAAGACCTTACAAGAGCACCTGAGGAAGGTCGTGGCCAGCCATCAGCGAGACTGGGACTTCAAGGTGCCACTGTTCTTGCTGGCCAACCGCTCGTCTACACGCGACACCACTGGGATGACGCCAGCAGCTTAATGTTCGGCCGAGAGTTACGCCTACCCTGTGATCTGGATTTTGGAAGGCCCCCGGACGCAAAACAGTCAGCAACCGAGTACGTGGAGAACCTGGTGGACCATCTCCACGACATGCATGAGATGGCTCGTCAGAACATCCAGAAGAGCGACCGCGTGAAGACCCAATACGACAGGCAAGCCAACAGCCAAGGGTTCTAGCAGGGTGACCTAGTCTGGTCTACCCGTACCAAGGGACCATGCCCGAAACTCCAGCAACCATAGCAAGGACCGTACCAGGTAGGGAAGAGGATTAACGAGTGGTCTACCGCATCCAGAAGATGCCCCGAGGGAAGATGCTGGTGGTACACTTGGATCGTCTGGCCCGCTACGATGGAGCTGTTTGGGACCACCAGCCTTGAGGAGGGAGCAGTGTCACGGCAACAGGCATAAAAGTTTCGGCACAAATAAGAAAACAGTTGGCAGATAAAGTTTCATAGTAATAATTAGTCTTGCTAAGCAGTTAACGATAGCGCGTTTAGTGTAAACAGATAGCCGACAATGCAGATAGGTGAGATAGAAGACTTGCCGGCCCAGACGTTTCCAGAAGGTGATAGAATATTCGGATTACGTCATTAGATGCCTTGTTGATTCCAGAAAAATCTAATGATTGTACAGAACAGGCTGGAATTCATGAATAGGTGTATAAAAAGAAGCCATGGCTAGTGATGAGTCAGTTGTGTAACAAGAGTGTTGTCGTAACGAGAGCTATTGTAATCAGCTGTCACGGTTTGTTATTGTCATCGATCTTGGAAGATTGTGTTATTATGTGATGTAATGTTGTTACGTGAGAATTGAACAGTGTATCTCTATGGAAATAAAGAACATTTAGAATTTTTGCAAATTGGACTTTTAATTCTACGAACCCACATTGTCACAATTAAATATCTAGTGCCTCCATTATACTGGCCTTATTTACCATATAATCCATCCCTAGCATACATACATTTGCAATTTCAGACCCAATCACCTCATAAAACTCTTCTACCTTCTCATTTTTCCACTTATAACATAATCTACAACACTTTGACCTGAACTATTTACGTAGGTTAATTCACCAGCCTTATCTTTCCCCCAACACCCATTCAATGTCACACATTTCTATTAACCTCATTCCTTCCTCATTTATTTCTTTATCTTTGCTCATTCTATTATACAAGATATCGTCTTTTCCTATTAAATCATCCTCCCTTGGGTAACTACTCCTCCCTTGCAAGTCACCACTTCTTGCATTTAAGTCCCCTACTATCATGAATTCAGCCAGGGGAAATTCACTCTTATTCTCCTCCATATCCTCTTCCACTTCCCGGAGGAGAAGGGGATTGTAAAAATCAGAACTTTTTGGAGGGTTATACATTATTCCTATCCATAATTCCCATTCCTTTGCAAATAGCCACATCACCTCATCTGTCTTACAGTTTCTCACTTTAATTTTGCTTATTATGTCATTTCTTATAAATGCTCCCATGCCTCCCGACATTCTTTCCTTTCTCTTCCGTCTCTTTCCTGATTTACTAATAAATATGAAACCTGGCACATCTACTTGCACTGAGGCATCTACTTCAACAACACCCAAAATCTCGATGATTTGCATTATACTTCTAACGTATCCCAAACTCAAACCTCTTAAGAGACCCTCACAGTTCCAAAACATTATCATTACAATCCTATCTCCCCCTGCTATATCCTATTGTGAACCCACCCTAAATCTGAAGTCCTTTAGCTTTCTTTGACTTCTAAGGAGAACACCAGTTTTCCCACTTTCCACTCTCTCCGTCTCTTTTCTTCCTCCCTCTGTGCTCACATCTTTATTCACCACCGAACTTTCTATTTCAAACAAACTCCCGCACAGTGTTGAAACAATGCTTGGTTGGCAGACCTATTCAATGTCCTCTCTGTTGTCATGTAGCGCTAGCTGCCTGGCTTGTTGCATCATCTCAACGTCAGGTGGAATTCTACGCAGTGACGTCACTAGCTCAGCTGGTTGTTGACCTTGGTCACTCTGCTTCGCCCTGTTGCCTGCACGTGTTCTTCTATTACCTGACTTGGCACTTCCTTAGTACAGTCAACTCTTGTACTGACCGCCGCCGTCACGTCCCTGGGCACATCGTTCGGCATTCTCAAAATTTTCTGTGTTAAGCAAGGTGGGCCTGGGTGTTTTGGCTTCTGCTGTGACTGAAGACTACATCAACACAGCTCGATTCAACATTACCTGTGTACCACATCCACCTTATGGCTCTGATCTTGCACCTTGTGATTTCTTTTTATTCTCATCACTAAAGAAAAAGCTTAGGGGCATTCAATTTTAGAACTCTGAAGCAGTGCTTGAAAAGTGAAACGATTCTCAAGGACCTGACGAAGAATGGTCTGCAGCATGTGACGAACTGGCAGAGACACTATAAAAGTGCATTGAAATAGGAGAGAGAAAAAGACAATGTAAACATTGAAATAGAGCAATAAACATCTGTGGAACAAAAAAAGTCTCAGTCTTTGTTGATCAGCCCCCATACATAATTTTTGTAGCATATGTTGAAATGTTGCATATATTTTCACCATTTAGATGATATACTTACTCTTATAAAAGTTTGTGGGGACCATATCAAACATCAATTCAAGGATATAAATAAAAACAAATGTAACAGTATGCATAACCAAAAACAAGTGCTTTTTCTTTTTTGCAAGTAATGTGCTCTCTCTTACATCTAGGTCACAGTGGCAGTTTTTGTCTTTAAAACAACTACTCATGGCAATGATGTTCAATTGTTAACTATTAACTATTTGTTAATCTTTAATGTTTATGATTGTCTTGAAATTCACACTCTCTTCCTTACTTCCAGACTCTAAGGAGAATAAGGAATAATCCTAGCAAAACAAAAATTTACCCCCTCCAGCTGGGAATCAATCCCAGGAGGCTAGCATGCTAACCACCAGATTATAGAGGCATCAAATGGGTGAATTATACTGTTGCAAAATTCACATCATTGATGAGTATAAATTTATTTCTCTTAAGTGTAAAGAGTAACAATGAATACAATCCCCTCCAAATGATTATTTTTTTTCTTGTGAATACTATGTGCTCTGTGATCCTCTTCTGTAACAGGCATCAAATTAAGTATAAATGTTGAACATATCACTATTATGAATACTAAATTTATCTCACATAAAAATACATAATTTTAGAATAAAAATATGTAATCAAATATTTTTCATAATTTAGTAAATGACTGTATATTTTACACATTTTTAGCAATAAGTTATTTTTCCAATATTGTGCGTTGTTTCTCCTTTTGATGTATGTGTAAAAACATAACTTGATTTATCGAGATTTAACTGTATTGGAACGCCACAGTGAAGCGAAATAATGTGTAATAAATACGACTCATCTAAAAATTAATAATAACTTGATTTGTTGGAAGAGAAACTGTGCATCCTTCTTCCATATTCTGTAACCTTAAATTAGATTATTTGCTGTCAAGTATACTGGCATCTGTTTCAATTGCATACTGTTATAAACATATATACACATGAAAGGTCCTGCACCATGGCACAGTGGGCTGGAGCATTGTACTCCAGTTTTCTGCTATGGAATGTGCCTGGGTTCAATCACACCTTTGGGGGTTGTATGTTTAAATCCTAGGTTATGGGACCAGTGCCAACTCAACACTGTGAGGAATTTGTATAGGGAAAAATATCAAGTTTAATATAAGTGAGAAATATACCAAGTGAGTCGGCTGCCCCTTATTCTCGAGTTTTATGCAATCTGCATTTTATACTCCAACAAGAAAACATCTACCCGTGTATTTAACATGGATGTTAAACACTCGATGAAAGTATTAATAATACAGATGTTATCGCATTGCTTGTAGTATATTTGTAATTAGACAGCTGACGTTTGCACATCTACAAATGTTCACTGGAACCAGCAAATACCATATGTTAAATGGGATGTTTGCCTCACACGTTACTAGATAGCTCAGTTGGAACAAGCTCAAAACTGCTATGTCATCTGTCTACTGTGAAGGTGGTTCGAATCCCCTGCATAGGTATACCAATATTTTTTTAACACGTAATATACACAATTAACAAGTATTATTCTGAAAATTGTTATTTTTATATTTAATTGTTTTATTTATATTTTATGGTATTGTTTGATGTTTCTTTATTGGTGAAGTACAAGTAGGTAGTTGTTTAAACACACCTATAGGTAGGTGCAATTGAAATTAGGATCATTTATACACATTTGAATACTGAAAACAAGGAAATTACAGTATCAGAGTTTACTGTGGAAGTTAAATACAATTTTGCAGACACAGAATTATTGTGCTATTAAAAATGCCATTTTAAAATGGTATGTTTTGAGGCGCTGGAATGACCCTTTTCCTATTCCTGGAACATGACGCCTCTAACGAAGCAAGTGCTCGAACTGATGACCTTCTTGGGTAATGCACACCCTCAGGGGTGAATTTGGTTTCCGAGTTTTGATAAACATAAGGGAGGAAAAAAAATCCTGTTCAGCTATTTTGGGACTTGACTGAAAAGTACCTTCTGTGTTCAATAGTACGACTTGCATGGCTGGCACTATGCAATGGCCACCTCGTGAGTTTTCGTGCTTGATTTAGCCTTTTAACACAGTTTTAATAATTTTCTGGGCATTTTAATACTATTACTTAAATGGCAAAAGCTTTTATGCATGTTAATTGAGATGCACGAGATGTAGTTTATGCAAAAATGTAAATAAACTGTTGTTTAATAATATGTCCATTTTGACTGTACGCATCCATGATGGATGAGGCATGTCTCTAATTTTTTTATAATTTTTGGCAGCCAACCCCTGCTCTAAGTACAAGAATCTGCCATTTTCTTTTTAACTGACGTTGTTAGTGTACTCATATGATAGGTCCATTTATTCCGAGGTATTTACTGAATTACTTTGCCATGTACAATCTAATAAAATGTTTGTAAAATCGACTGAAAACCGGAACTCACTCTCAGTAAAGGAGTTGTATGTTTTTGAGGTATACTTTAGCGAGCAGTACATTTTGTTTCTTAAGCCACTATTCCTCTGAATGTTGTGCATTCCTCTCTCTAAGAATGTCAAGCAATACAGTTTAGTAAGTGCAAAACTGGACTAAGGTGAACATGCCATTTGATGGGTGACCTACCTTCCAAAAAATAAGGCGTGGCTGACTCACCTGGTATAAAAGTTAAAACTAATATATTTGAAATTTTATTCTGTTAAAGCAATGATGATATGAACTTACTAATCTTTGCCACCACCAAGGTAGACGTATGTTTAAGGGTGCTTAACTGCAAGGTCATTAGCCCCACCAAGCACACGAGACATCACAACTACAACTAGTCAGTAGTTAGATGAGAAAAGGAGCGAACATTCCCAAAATATGTTCTAATTTTAAAAAAGTAAGTGAAGTAGTGTAAACATAACTGATGTTCAATTAATGTAATTAACTTCAGGCTCAAAAACTTCCAATTATTAAGGAATTAAAATATTTGCTTTCAAATGTGGACATTCAAAATCAATAACTTTCTAGAGTCTAGTAATGGGAATGGTAAGATTGGCTACATCTTCTGTTTCTAGTGATAACATGCTATATGCATATATGTATATATGACAGTGCAAAAAACATACTCAAGGAGGCTGTGACAACAGCTGCCAGGGCTTTCTGTGGTAGCTTGAAGGAAGAAAATCTTAATAATTTCCAGCAGGTGCACATTCTTGATTTTTTTTGTTTTTGCAACTGACACCAACTTTTTGATTAAAAATCACAAATAGAAGTGAATTCATTTTTTATAAATTTGAAATTTTAGTTTTCAAAATTGGCTAATCTGTATTCAGAGAAAAAAGTATAATCCAAATGCAATAAGTAAATTTTACATGTTCCTAATGATACATCAAGTGATATTTTTCCTATTCCCACCCACAATTTATGTCATCCTTCATGATCTAGGAGTAACATACTAGCCCCTGGTTCCCAATGTCATTGGTTCAACTCCAGGAGAGGGTGATGGATATTTTCGGCATATAAATCCTTAGCATGGCTTGCTTCAAAAAGGAAGTACATGGTTTATTAAATTATAGATGAGTTGTTCATTTTTATTCGTGATTTCCCGCCCTCCGATAGAACAAGAATGACGTCATAGTTGACTGGTGAGTCTATCTTGAAATCATAGTGCCCTCTACCTAGAAGAAGTGATAATATTTGCAGAACATTAAGCAAATTACAGTGCTCTGAGTGTGGTTGCACTGATTACTAATACAATCAGCCTCCCCTTCCCTCCTACAGTATTTGCAATTAGCATAATTGGTGCAACATATAAATAGAATTTAAACCACTGCATAGAGGGGTTTATGCAACGCTATCCGGCATTCAGAAAAGTCCCTCGGAGCATAATGTTGTCAAAAGTGTCCAGGTACTGTCAAATTGACATACATTTGTTTGCAACATAAACGTCTTACGTTTTATCAGTATATGATATAAATTTTTTGTCATTCTCAAGCATAATTAAAATTTCTTTATTTATGTTGGTATCCTTATATCTTTCAAAACCAATAAGTGCATCAAACATTTCCAAGATGCAGGATCAGTTACTCGCAAACAGAGAGAGACACTGTATGCTATATGCTATAAAGTGACTGGTCCCAATCTAGAAGCAATAAATAATATTATGACAAAAAGGCCTCAGACATCTTTGTGGCAGTAGTTTAGGTAGACGGGACTTTCCATCAATTATTGCCATACAGCAGTCAGGAATTGGATTGAGTGATTGAGTTGAGGGCGCTCAACTGCCAGGTCATTAGCGCCTCAACAGAAACGATGGTACAAAAGCAGGGGGACTTGCCAAAAAAACGATTGTAAAAGTCAGGGACTAAAACAGCGCGCTAAAGCAGTCAGGAAGATAATGCAACTCTACCCTTATAAAATCTCACGGTTGCATAAGTTGCAAAAGCAAGACCTACAGGTCCTTGTAAATTTTGTCAAAGATGCTATTGGTGATGTCAAATTTTGCGCCGTAAATAACAGATAAAAATGAACACTGTGTATTTGGTATACTTTTATTTAGCAATCTGATATTCACACAATGTGCTTTATATCTGCAACCTCCGATAGCATTTGCTTTTGTCAATTACTACCGTGGATAACTGAGAAGTACTAATACAACAGTGTGAGAGCACGGTTGTGTTTATAAGATGCTCCATCAGTGAAGGAAGAAGAGACTAAGTAACAACGGAACTGGACAGAGCAAGAATTGGTCAATTTTAGGAAAGTAAAATTTGTGAATTAAAAAGTCAGATTTGGAGGTTGATAAACATATAGGTTATGGGAAGTGTGATCAGTTTTTTGCCAGTGATTGAAGAAGTGAGTTAAATCCTGGCCCTACTGATATTAAAGAAATGGTGGAAAACCTAACTGAGAAAATTATTAAAACAGAAGGCATGTAGATGAATAACTGAATTGGAAGACATCATAAGTGAAGTGCAAGAAATTAGAAGGAAAGCTGGCACAGTTAAGAAAAGGGTGGAAATTGGAGAAAAGGGAGAGAACATAGTAGTACAGAGCATTACCTCAGCCTTTTGGCTGATAGTCATGCTCGATCCCTCAGTTATCTGGCCAGTAGTTGAGATGCATGTTATGTGCATTATATTCAGTGTGTACTTTTATTATTCTCATTATTGATACAGATACCATATTACTGCTTTTATGATGATTATTACTATATATTGATTACCTATTATACAAACATAATTACTTTTATTTTATCAGTACTAACCTTTTGTACAGTTGGTGTTGAAAGCGGTGTGCTTCAGTAGATAAACATTCTTGGCACAATACACTAATTTTTTCATCATGAAAAGGAACCTTGTGAATTAATTTTGGATTTTCAGAACACCAATACCTATTGTATTGTGAAAACAAATGAAACCATGCCTCATCTGAGAACCGCCAACAATATTTTGTAAAATCCATGAGCTTCATCACCACGCGGTCATAACTGATAGACAATAGTCACTCTGTATGGTTTTAATTTCAACAGTTTCGTAGACCTATGTACTGATGTTTTGAAACGGAGATTGTTCAAATGCTTCACCAATTTCATCAAGTTTTCCTTCCAATAGAACCCTCCGTTTCTTTTTACAAATTACAGAATTAAATGATCCTGTTCTCCTTACTTTATTTACAATTCCTTACTTGGAATTGCACAAAAATACATATGCATCTCGCATCTATACTACAAAAAAGCAATAAAGCCCACTGCCATATGTTCAATAAATGGAAGAGCCTGTGGCCTTTAGTTCATTCAGACGTGTCCCACAAGACTGCAGTGCAATTCCTAGTTAAAGCACTGAGGGACTGCTCTGTAGTATTCAAATGTTCTGGAGCTCTTGATTTTTCATCTTTTGTTTTCTGGCTTCCCAATAATATTGAGCAATCTGAAGTGATGTCCCAACTATTTTCTGAAGATTGGGGGCAGGACATCAGGAGAGAACATTTAACTTAGTGTTTATAGGAGTTAAGAAAAGGGACAAACAGCTTACAAAAGAAATACTGGAAATAATGAAGCAAAAGCTATCCTACTTTGTTCACAGGAAATTGTGCTCTGAGCTTAACTTGTGTTATTCCAATTCCTATCATTATATATACAGTAGAAGCCCGAAATAACACTGTTTTTAAGGGACATCCTTTACCACGCGTTATAACCTTACTGGTTATACAACTGGTTATTAGGAATGCAACACCAGAAGGGACAAAATCAATCCTGACCAGTTGGAGGAGAGAAATGTGCATGTAATAATACATTACAAAATTGTATTAAACACTTGTATATAAGGTAAATATATTACAATACTTTTAAAATTACTCACCAGTTATACTGGAAGATGTATTCCAGCCTATAACCGATCATGATTTATATTCCACTGTACATACATATTTTACACCTATGTAATTTTCCTATAAAAAAAATCAGTAAATTTTGGATAGATAGAGTCAACCTAAAAAATTCAATGCCATGGCCGGGATTTGAACCACGAATCTCCTGGTTTTCTTAACCTTTGAGCTACCATATACACGGCTAGTATGGAGGAATGATTAATTTCTATCAATTAACTCAATAAGTTTTGTTTGATGCAGTGATGTGCTGTGTTTTTTCTCCGTGTATTGTTTCAAGATGGAGGAGATGAATGCTGTTCAATTCATTTTGCCTGTACATCCACAGAATCACATTGTTTAAATGAGCTATCACTTCACTAACATTCAGAATATTTTCTTCCACAATGCCATGGCTGGAATTTGAACCACGGATCTCCCGGTTTCCGTCCGGTTGCTCTTAACCTTTAAGCTACCATATACACAACTAGTATGGAGGAACGATTAATTTCCATCAATTAACTCAGTAAGATTTGCTTGATGCAGTGATGTGCTGCATTTTTTCCCCGTGTATTGTTTCAAGATGGAGGAGATGAATGCTGTTCAATTCATTTTGCCTGTCCATCCACAGAATCACATTGTTTAAATGAGTTATTACTTCACTAACATTCAGAATGTTTTCTTCCACCTCCACATCATTTTCACCATTATTAACTTCACCATCATCTTGTTCTTCATTGCCATTCTTGTTGTGGACATCATTAAGCATTGTTGCATCAGCTTTATGTGCTACTCAGATAACATACTAGTTAGAAAAGTGGTACTCCTTGCAGAAAGATGTCCACACAATTTACCTGGCTGAATTAGTTGTGCAAATCTGTTCATATATTGTAGATGCTATTATTGGTTCTTCAATACCACATAAACTATTTTCTTTACCAGGAATGTTTAGAATGAATGTGCTTTTCTATAAGCATTTACTGTTTTGTTTTTTTCCCTTCCATTTAAAAACCAGTTCTCTCACTATTCTGTTTAAGGATGACTTACTGCCATGAATGTTAATGATTTCTCTTAAAAAAATAAGTAATTTAGCTTTTGCTGGAGCACCTTTTTCCTGAACATAAAATTCTGAATCCTTCTTCTAGCGAAACATTTGTCGAAGTTATCTAGATCTATTAATCATTTTGGAATGCTATGCTTTTTATCTGTAGTTCCAAATATGTGCTCTGATTTTCATTTTGTTTGCATTCTTTAACAATTCTATTTACTGTTCTTTCTGATACTCATGCATCATCTGATATCCAATTTAGCTTTTAGAATCTTTTTGAAAAAAATCTTCTGATATAACCAGTTCTTTGGTTTTAGCTTCCTTCTTAAAGTATGCTCAAACATTTGAAATATTTTCTTGACTTTGACTGTGTAATGTTTTAGAACCTAATTTATGAAGTATACTGATAGCATAATTAATATATGCAATTATCAAAGTCTGAAAAATTCACATCAATTGTGTCTTCAATATCATGCTGCAATAAAAAAAAAAGTGAATTAGCAAGGACTGAGCGTAAGATGCAGACATTCCCCCTTCCTTCCCCATGTGCAATGTGTGATTTCATTCAGCAGAATTATATGAATTGGTGAAAGATACAATGGGCAAGAATGGCGATAGCATTACAGAATGCAAAGGTCAGTGTCAACAAACAGGATTAGTGAAAATTATGCTGCACCTCTGTTTGTGGAATATTTTTATTTTAACTTTCCAAATATTATTAAAATAATAATAATATTAATAATAATAATAATAATAATAATAATAATAATAATAATAATAATAATAATAATAATAATAATAATAATAATAATAATAATAATAATAAATAAAACAATTAACTACAATTATTAAATTTTAGATGAGTCGCATTTTTTACACATCTGCTTCACTTTCGTACCTATTTTGAGGACATGTTTCGCAAATCTTCGTTTGCATCTACGGCTCTTGTACGACTGACGCTAGATCCAGCGGTGTGGGTGCGACTCATCTAAAATTTGATAATTTTTCGCTTCACTGTGGTGTTCCAATACAGTTGAATCTCGATATAAATTAACTACAATATTTTAACAGGACATACTTTTACCCCCGTTAAATTCAAATCCATGGTATTTTGGACTTCTACTGTAATTATATATATATATATATACTGTATTTACATACATACATACATACGTACATACATATGTACATACATACACACATAATACCACAGGAAAGAAAGTCTCCAGGGCCTGAGACGCAGGGGGGTTGGAGAAGGTTCCCACATCCTCCCTGGATAGATTTATGACACCCCATGCCAATTCAGTTACAGACCATTAAAAAACATTCTGACGTCTTCTACTTTTGTGAATAAATCTTCTTGGTTTTAGTGCACAGAGCGAACAAGGCGCTTGTTTTTTTAACTGTTCTCCTTGTGTAGCATGCGTTCTCTGTCACACACATTCGCTGTCCTTCTCCCAATGTGAAAGGGTGGCACTGGATGGCATATTCCTTTCAGGGACTTACTTTGCGTACAGTACACACGCACACACGCACGCACACACACACACACACGCACGCGCACGCACACGCACACACACACACACACACACACACACATGAATTTTACGATTTTAGTTACCTTGAAATTGCTTTTATGGAATTTAGTGTTAGGTTTTGAATGAAACTTATGTGGAATCCCTGAATTGATGCTTTTAAGTATCAGAAGTGCATTTCTTTGGATGTAAAATGTTTGAATGTTTACATACAAAAAAATGTTATAAAAATTAAAATATAGTTACCCCCAAAAGATGGTCCAGGTTGTCCTGGATGGGCTGACAAAGCTGCATGTTCATTCATTATGTGATTTGGATGTGGATGGAATACTGGCTCTTGCTGTGGAGGACCCATTACCATTGCACCTGGTTCCATTGTTGAGGGGCCTTGAGGATTCTGCATGTACATTTCACCACCCATTCGTTGTGGATCATCTTGCCACTGGTTTATATGTTGCTGCTCCTAAAACAGAATTTTGCTTAATATACAGAGTGAGGCTCTTACATTAACACTTTGAATACTTCTAAGGTTCCTTTTTTAAAAAATGGGAACATGTTAACATAAAAGATGACACACTTTGATGTTCAATCAGTGTTTCCTAGTACAGTGGATCCCTTATTTTACTCTCTAAATTTACGGAAAAGCTCATGTATAAATTGGCTAAAAATGGTGATAGCCAGTCCTGAAATCTGTTTGTAATACTTTCCACCGAAGACAAAACAGATTTCAGGACTGGCCATGGGAAGTCCGCTACCACCAGTTTTAGCCAATTTATACATGAGCTTTCTCAAAATACATATAACTAAAGCTTTTCTTCATATTTTTAAAACATGGTACAGATACGTAGATGACATATTTGCAATAGTACACTACAAACAGATACATGATGCTTTGAAATTGTTCAACCTTCAAGAACCCAGCATACAATTCACAGTAGAAACTGAAGAGGACTGTACTCTACCTTTCTTGGACCTTAAAATTTCAAAAAACAATGAAAAACTGGAATTTGTTATACACAGAAAAGCAACACACAAAGATAATTACATCAAAGCAAAGAGTTTCAACTCAATACCACTCAAACATGCCACCATCAACAGTCTCCCACAGAGATTAATTAACCTACCCCTCAGCCAGCAAGAATATAAAAAAGAATACCATCAGATCTTAAAAACTGTAATTAAAAATGGACATGGAAAAAGCCTTGTAGACAAAAAAATAAAATCATTCAAATTTCAAAAAAAGATTAAAGCAGATCACAGCTCTGTCACCAATGAAACAAGAAATTAGATTTGCTAAATTTACATACCACCCCTGGGCCACAAAAAGGTTCCAAAAACATTCAAGGAATATAACATAGCACTGGCACCAAAAAATAATTACAACATTAAAAACCTACTTAACAGCAACAATTCAGATAAGATACAACCAGAAGAAAAATCAGACATTTACAAGATAAAGTGTAAAGACTGGGAAAAAATTTACATAGGGAGGACAAAAAGAAACATAGAACTAGGAAGAAAGAACATTTCAGGCACCTAAGATACAAAAATATTGATAAGTCTGCGATGGCAGCTCATTTCTGGTCTGAAAATCATGAGATTGAAGATAGCACCAAATTACTAAAATATATATAAAAACATAGGGAGCTCATCATCTGGGAGAAAATATACATAGAAAAGCATAAAAACCAACTAATGAACTTCGAAATCCCACTAGAAGACAACTCCACATTTAAATTCATCACAAAATCAACAGCTGGCAGCAGCAATTCCAGAACTACCCACACCACTGGATTAAGCTTTAGTTGCAATAGAGCTGATGATGTGAACAATAGTTCGTGAAACATATCTTCAATATAGGTATGTAAGTGAAGCTGATGTGTAAAAAATATGACTCATCTATAATTTATGTTTCGCTTCACTGTGGTGTTCCAATACAGTAAAATTTCAATATGTTATTTTCTATTCTCTCGCTCTCTGTTTTCTCCATGCTTGCTATTGTAAGGGTATTGTATTGTATTGTATTCGGCTTCATTAAGCTGAAAACAATGCAACTAAATTTATGTTAAGTAAGAATAACACATGCAGGAGACTTGGGAATGCAGATAGCGAGATAACTAGTGGCAAATGTGAGTGGCACTAGCACTGTAACACTCACAAGAGAATGTCACAAGCGACAGCATCACCATTGGAGTAATGTGCTGGGCACAATAACAGTGCACAGTTATCTTGATTATATCTGCAACTTAAGGATTGCGACACATCATAGTTCTGCTATTTAACTGCTTTCCCCACAACTTCATATAGCTTGGACTTAGTAGAGATTGTTTCCTTGTTCTGAAGAGTAAGAAATGAGGAATTTAATACACATACTCTCTGTGCTTCTGTAGTCTTTTTGTGTTTGTTAATGGATGACTAATTCAGTATGGTCTGAAGTGCAAGGTTGGAGGGTTTTATTAAAGATTTCACTGAAAGTTATTTTAGTACTGATGGATATATTTTAGTTTGTTAACTATATGAGGTGAAAATTATGGCTTAGAAATGTTTGACAGTGCTACAACACTTGAATACTGTTGAACACAAAAGTTGCGTAAACCGAAAATTAGCTGTGGAAAGCAGGAGGGACCGCTGTTTGAGAAACCATGCAGCAGTTCTTCAGGCAATGCATATTCTTAGTTTTTCAAGGATCTTCGTAAGATGATGGTTTCATCAAACCCTCCTTTATATGAAGCAGAGCTACCTGCTATCACACAGTTCAGAGAAAAATACTGACATCCAATTCCCTCTGAGTCCAAGTTAAAAACTATCTGATTTCTTGTTACCATAAAATGAAGAAAATAACATACAGTGTCAGCAGTAACAAAATATGGAGCTCCATAAATGAAACTAACCACGTAGATCATATGTAGCAAATGTTATTGTAAGCGCTCTATAACTTGACCAGCTAGGAGAGACATTTCTGTTGATATGCGAGGTGTTGGATAGGGTGAATCACTCTACCATTGCTGTTGTTTTTGACATTGCAATAAACTGTTTTAGCCAGCTAAGTAGAATAAGAGAATGTGATCATCTTAAGGGATGCCGCTTCTTAAATGGTAAAAGAATAATTGACCTAATAGTGGTCTAAATTATAAAGCCCAGGCCTTAAAGTACTTACAGCACAGTAAGCTGCCATTAAGGTAGTTGTCTCATGTGTTTATAAGAACTCCTAGTAGTTTACTGGGAAAAATTTGAGTCAGTTGGAGAATGTAGTGTCATGCTGGCATGTTGGTTATTGTAGCTTAATGGTTAAGAGCAGCCGGACGGAGACCAGAAGATCTGTGTTTCAAAATCGCGGCTATGGCATTGAATTTTTCAGTCTGACTATATCTTCCCATATACAATCTCTCGAACATAAAATAATAACAGTTCAAGGACCCATAACATAAAAAGCAAAAAATAAAGTGATACATAAGCATAACAATCATAAGTATAGTGGTGTGCAAGTGAAATTTAAAAAGAAATAAAGTGGAAACATGGAAATAACTACAAAGTTACATCAACCCCAGAATTAAAAAAAAAAAAAAAAAAAAAAAAAAAAAAAATGCTGTTACCTAAACACTGTGGGAACTGGAAATATCAGTGTTATTTTGTGCTAGAAGGTTACATAAAAAATTCTTTTGAGTGATACTCTATGGAAATGTGGGACGCACAATGATAGACCAGTGGCTGCCTGCCTTCACCTTGAAGAAATCGGCCCATCTGCACCTTGGCCTACCTCTGTGTCTTCTGCCTATGTATGGGTCTCACATTCTGGTGTCCTGCATCCATCTGTCATCCGGAAGTCTGGCCAGATGATCGCCTCATGTCCATTTAATCCTGCTGACTTGTTGTTTGACATTGACATTTATATTTTTATTTTTTGGGTGGGTGGGTCAGTCAGCAGGCAGGTGGGCAGATAGGTACATATATATCAGAAAAGAAAACAGGTAGGAAACTACTAATATCAAGCAATTTCACCCTAATAGTGAATCCACTACTCACTATTTTGAAATCTCTCTAGTAGCCAATTATACCCACAAAACAAAACAAAAACAAAAAAACAAAAAAAGAGGTGCAAATAAACAGAATTAAACTTACTGAATAAGGATCATGCTCATGATAGAAGCCAGGCTGGTGCATCTGAGGTGGTGTAGCATAACGTGGTGCTGCGTACTGATCAGCAACATAAGCAGGTCCCTGTGGTGGGGGTTGGAACGGTGGCTCTATTTGTTGGATTCCTTGAGGAAATGGTGCAAAACCATCCCCTTGAGGAATATGGCCAGGCACTCCATGGTTTTCCATCATTTCTGTATCCCATATCAGCCTTGCTGTTTGAGAAATATTCACAAAACATTGTTATAAACATGTAAGGTTTCAACAAATAAGCAACATGAGAACATATAAAAATTATTTGTGGTTGGTTTATTGACACTCGTCACTTACTTTTTCATATATTTATGAGAGACTAGTTTCAAAGGCCCTGGCCTCCATTTTCAATCTCTTCCCAACTGGCATTTGTTGTTATCTGCTCTCTCTGGTGGTGGAACTATGAACTTTTTTGTCAAATTATCTGCTGGCGGGATTTCAAAGTTCATTACGCGATCCTTATTTTTCCAGATGAATATGTTCTCCCATGTTGTCAATCTATTTTGGTTTATCACTCCTTTTAATAATTTTGGATTTGGATCAATGTCATGGTTTTCATTCCAAAAATGAAATGCTACTGCTGACTTGTCTTCTTGTTTCAATCTGATGTTTCTAAAGTGTTCTTTGACTCTGGTTTTTAAATTTCTTTTTGTTTGACCTATGTAGCATTTTTCACAATTCTTGCAATTTATTTGGTATATTCCAGATTTGTTACCTGAAGGAATTTCATCTTTTGTTTTTGAATTTAGTAATTTTAAAATTGAGTATCTATTAGTAGGTGCCAAGATGATATTTTGTTCCTTGAATATCTTTTTAAATTTATTAAATGTTTTTGGATGATATGTGAATGAACTGAATATGCTGTTGCTTTCTTTTTCTTTAATAAATGTGGTTGCTTCCTTAATGGTTTTCTTTAGTTTAGATTTTCTAATTTTCTTCAACACCAAACTTTTGTTGTATCCGTTTTCTTCTGCTATGTGTATTATTGCTTTTTGTTCCTTGAAATATTCTTCTTTTTCCATGGGTATGTTGACTAGTCTGTGTGTAAGGCTGTTTATTATTGCATGTTTATGTGTAATTGGGTTGTGGCTATTATTTTTTATATAATTTTCTGAATGTGTTGGCTTCCTGTAAATTCCAAATTTTATTTTTGTATCATTCCTGATGATATTTAGATCCAAGAAAGGTAGTTGTCCATTGATTTCCTTTTCTATTGTGAATTTGATAGTCCTTTCTTGCAGATTGAGTAATTTTAATGCATCATCTACAAAAATAAAATTTGGAATTTACAGGAAGCCAACACATTCAGAAAATTATATAAAAAATAATAGCCACAACCCAATTACACATAAACATGCAATAATAAACAGCCTTACACACAGACTAGTCAACATACCCATGGAAAAAGAAGAATATTTCAAGGAACAAAAAGCAATAATACACATAGCAGAAGAAAACGGATACAACAAAAGTTTGGTGTTGAAGAAAATTAGAAAATCTAAACTAAAGAAAACCATTAAGGAAGCAACCACATTTATTAAAGAAAAAGAAAGCAACAGCATATTCAGTTCATTCACATATCATCCAAAAACATTTAATAAATTTAAAAAGATATTCAAGGAACAAAATATCATCTTGGCACCTACTAATAGATACTCAATTTTAAAATTACTAAATTCAAAAACAAAAGATGAAATTCCTTCAGGTAACAAATCTGGAATATACCAAATAAATTGCAAGAATTGTGAAAAATGCTACATAGGTCAAACAAAAAGAAATTTAAAAACCAGAGTCAAAGAACACTTTAGAAACATCAGATTGAAACAAGAAGACAAGTCAGCAGTAGCATTTCATTTTTGGAATGAAAACCATGACATTGATCCAAATCCAAAATTATTAAAAGGAGTGATAAACCAAAATAGATTGACAACATGGGAGAACATATTCATCTGGAAAAATAAGGATCGCGTAATGAACTTTGAAATCCCGCCAGCAGATAATTTGACAAAAAAGTTCATAGTTCCACCACCAGAGAGAGCAGATAACAACAAATGCCAGTTGGGAAGAGATTGAAAATGGAGGCCAGGGCTTTTGAAACTAGTCTCTCATAAATATATGAAAAAGTAAGTGACGAGTGTCAATAAACCAACCACAAATAATTTTTATATTAATTTTGACGTCACTGTTACTAAATTCCTCCAAACACACAACATGAGAACATACTATTTAGTCACTTAAAAGTGAATAACTAGAAATAGCAATGGATCAATGCACTGCAGAAAAATCTGGTGTAATAAATTCACCTAACATTCACTACTAACTTAACTAAAAACTTTCTTTACAAGAGTTTGTTCTTGTTAATGTCAATTAACTTACATTATGCACTTTAATTTAGGTATAAAAATATAGGAGGGCAAGGTAATAAATAAAATGCAAATTGCTATGTAATAATTTTTTAAATTTCGTAATCCATAGCACAATTAAAAAATCTCTCTATACGGTGTTCTCTCTTGCTATTGAGCATTGTTTTCTGAAACTCTATCATTAAGAATGCACTTTTGCTACAACATATTAATTCAGTTCAGTTCAGTTCAATTTTTTATCACCTTCAAAACTGTTACAATTTATGGATTTATGGTTTATGTAATACAAAAACTTATGTTTTTATCTGTTCGTAATAATCACCACATATACCAACTTTCTTGAAGGAAGTGCTTATTATAAACACAGTCTTAGGAAGAAGTCAATACAGCTGACCATCAATTCATGATGCAAACAAATAAATATGCTATAAAACTAGCAACAAGATAAAACAGCCTTAAAAATTAAATAATTATTATATATTGCAATTTGAACTATTATACTGACCTTATCTTCTCTATCCACTCCACCAATCTTATAAAAGCACACTCTTTTATTTTTGTTAATTAAAAAAAGCAATTAAAAAAATTATTTTATTATTGAATTAATTTTAGATACAAGAGAGAGCCAATTCCATCCTCTTTGCATGACCATTAGAAAAAATATGTGAGTGTTACACTTTCTCTATTCATTTTTGCACAAACTATTCTTACAAATACTTAACTACATAAAAAATGAAGCTAGTAACAGTGAAGCAACTAATACTGCACAAATATAATTATTTGTAACAAAAACTTCAATTATCTTTAAAGAAAATTAAATATTTCATAAAAAATTACATATTGATAATTTATTATTTTCAACTAATAAGAAAATTTACATAATTTCTTTAATGATAAGTGAAGTTTTTGTTACAAATAATTATATTTGTGTAGGATTCTTACAAAATTAATTTTTTAAACTACTCTTGCTATTTCAGAAATTTATAGAACAGGTTTTATTACATATTTCCTTTAGGTAGAATGTGATTAAGAGAATACAGTAAACTTATGTGATAGTCACATGTTTTAAATGTTGGTCACTAAGTGATGGTTTTGAAACTCAATTGTTACATAACCAGGAAGGAAAAATATTAATGATTTTTCATTTCAGAAAAGTGTGAAAATTGAAACCAATAATAAGAAAATCTCCAGAAATGATTAATGCCAAAAATTATTTAACATAAATTATTGCTTTAAGAAAAATCTATGTTTTTGTGCACTAAGATTTCATCTACCTCTTATGAATAACCAGTTATTCAAAATTCATTTAGAATGTACAAGACACACAGAGTATTCCTACAAAATTTAATATATGCACTTCATTTGTCATGAAAACATCTTAAACTTATAATAATTTATAATTTCCTTTCATGCAAGTGTTGAATACAGTATTGTTGATTAAGGTTTCACGGATATTGTAATTTATTTAAACAATGTTGTTGTAATAAGTAAATTTAAGGGTGATTAAATTAATGACACTAAACAACACTACTTTTAAATGTCCCAGAACATATTTTGGAGGCTACTTTCCTCCATTGTCAACCAGGCTTCAGGGAAGGAAATAGTTAAAAACAGAATATTACAGTAGCTACAAAATAACAATGAACATGGGTTGAGCCAATACAGTTGTCCTACTGTCTTGGTGTTGCCAGTTCCACTGCTAGCGGGCGACAGATCTGGAAGATATATCTGTCCTTGTCTCACTGAATCCACCTAGCAAGTATCATACAGATGCTGAGATGTACAGTGATACAGAGAAGTTCGCTTAATATTTCAGCATGCATGTGAGAACATACACAATGATTATCATTGCACAATCTGAACCATAAAACCTTGAACTGAAGAACAATTCGCTTACATAGCTATCGTTCATATGCACACAAAACAAAATGATTCAAATAAGATGATTCTAAGAAATAAGGTGTTTGCTACAATGAAACAAAATAGTGACATTTCAATGATTTGAGAATATTGTTTCTATTTTAATGATGCCATATTTGTATACTGCCTATAATGGACCTTAAACCAATTTTTGTTTCATCAAAATACTTAATAAATACGGAAGATATGAATGTGTAATTAATTTATAGATGAGTTGTATTTATTACACATCAGCTTCACTTACGTACCTATTTTGAGGACATGTTTCGCAAACCATCGTTTGCATCTTCGGCTCTTATGCGACTAAAGCTCGATCCAGTGGTGTGGGCAATTCTGGAGTTGCTGCTGCCATCTGTTGATTTAGTGATGAACTTAAATGTGGGATTCTCTTCTGGCGGGATTTCAAAGTTCATTAGTTGGTTTTTTTTTTTTTATTTTTCTATGTATATTCTCTCCCATATGACGAGTTCACTATGTTTTTGTACGTATTTTAGTAATTCGACGCTATCTTCAATTTCATGATTTTCAGACCAGAAATGAGCTGCTATTGCAGACTTATCAATATTTTTGTATCTTAAGTGCCTGAAGTGTTCTTTCTTTCTAGTGCCTATGTTTCTTTTTGTCCTCCCTATGTAAATTTTTTCACAGTCTTTACACTTAATCTTGTAAATGCCTGACTTTTCTTCTGGTTTTATCTTATCAGTATTATTACTGTTAACTAGTTTTTTAAAGTTGTAATTACTTTTTGGTGCCAATGTTATATTGTATTTCTTGAATATTTTTTGGAACTTTTTTGTGGCCCAGGGGTGGTAAGTAAATTTAGCAAATCTAATTTCTTGTTTTATTGGTGTGAGAGCTGTGATCTGTTTTAATCTCTTTTTAAGTTTGAATGATTTTAGTTTTTTATCTACAAGTTTTTTTTCCTATCCATTTTTAATTGCAGTTTTTAAGATTTGATGCTATTCTTTTTGATATTCTTGTTGGCTGAGGGGTAGATTTACTAATCTGTGTGTGAGACTGTTGATGGTGGCATATTTGTGTGGAATTGGGTTGATAAGTCTGCAATAGCAGCTCATTTCTTGTCTGAAAATCATGAAATTGAAGATAGCACAGAATTACTAAAATACGTGCAAAAACATAGTGAACTCATCATATGGGAGAGAATATACATAGAAAAACATAAAAACCAACTAGTGAACTTTGAAATCCTGCCAGAAGAGAATCCCACATTTAAGTTCATCACTAAATCAACAGATGGTAGCAGCAACTCCAGAATTGCCCACATCACTGGATCAAGCTTTAGTCGCATAAGAGTCGACGATGCAAATGATGGTTTGCGAAACATGTCCTCAAAATAGGTACGTAAGTGAATAAATACGACTCATCTATAAATTAATAATTATTTCACTTCACTGCGGTGTTCCAATACAGTTAAATCTCGATATATGAATGTGTATTTATGAAGCATTTTTACACCATGAATCTCATGTACTAATGTTATGCATTGGATGCAGAAATTTTAGTCTTGCAGCAACAATATCGCTTTTTTCAAGCAGGAATTTGCAACCATCATTGGTTCTCCTATATTTGAACCCAAGAGATTTCAGAATAGTATGCATAGAAGACACAGAATCCGTATATTCTATTTTCCCCCTCATTATATTGGTCAGCCTTCTGGCAGTTGGATATTCACCCTTGTCATATAAATCATAAATTGTTCTATGTAAAACACACTTTTAAAAATTGTCTAAGTTGGTAGCAAGTTTTTTAGCTGCCTAATGTTTCCCTGGAGATCTAAATATTGTCACGAGTCATTATCACAATAGCTTAGCTTGTGCACACAAAGGGGAGATAGTGTAGCGCGGAGATAAAAGGATTGCCGCAACAGATAAAGTTAGATAACCCAAAGATTCTAGTACCGTCTTGTTCATTCTAGAAATACGAAAAGAGGTACATATAAGAAATTGCGACATGCCAGAGGGATAGTCATAAACAGAGTCGTAATGAGAGTTGTAATTGGAACTGGTGTGTGCTTTGGAAGTGAACTCTTTGTTGTGGTTGACGACCTTGGAAGATTGTAATTGTGTATGTGACGAATTCTGCTACTGTAAGGGTTGACCAAAATTTATTTCTATGGAAATAAAGAATATTTTGAATTTCTGAAACTTGGACTTTTAATTCTACGAACCCACAAAGTCACAATATGAAAACCTCCTAATTTGGTAAACTGTTTGCCTTCTTTAACAATGCTCATTACAGAATGAGCACTCAAGTGACAATCTCGTAACATTAATGCTCAAATCTGAATGAAAGTTGTACTTTCGAAAATGTCTTTAATTGACATCTGTTTGAAAAAGGAATACACATTAACAAGAATATTTGTAGCCTATTTATGTAAAAGCTTATGAGTTGTTTTGCAGTTACTACTTGGAGCATCAGTGCTAATGTGTTTCAAATGGGAAGGTTTTTGTCCTTGAGCGCTACTAGGTGAGCAACCAATCGGAGTCCTGCAGTGTTGTTGTATTGCATTCCCCCTAAATGGTGTGTGACGAGCGGCAAACTAATCAATCTCTAATAAATACTATTTGTGCTAAGACAAAAATTCAGATTTTAAAAAAACTGATCCATGAGCAAGGAGAGAGTAATGTTAAATTTAAAGGAAGTCGATTAATGACACTAAAAAACACTTACTTTTAAATTTTTCCGGAACATGTTTCAGAGACTTTGCCTCTATCCTCAGCCTAAGACAAAAATTCAGATTTTTAAAAACTGATCCATGAGCAAGGAGAGAGTAATGTTAAATTTAAAGGGAGTCGATTAATGACACTAAACAACACTTACTTTTAAATTTTTCCGGAACATGTTTCAGAGACTTTGCCTCTATCCTCAGCCTAAGACAAAAATTCAGATTTTACAAAAACTGATCCATAAGCAAGGAGAGAGTAATGTTAAATTTAAAGGGAGTCGATTAATGACACTAAACACTTACTTTTAAATTTTTCTGAAACATGTTCTGGAAAAATTTAAAAGTAAGTGTTTAGTGTCATTAATCGACTCCCTTTAAATTTAATTTATCATAACAACACTGTTTTCAACACTTCCAAGAAAGGAAGAGAGTAATGTATTTAACATAACCGTAAAAACCCCACATTTTTAGCTCAAATAGTTTTCCTAATACAAATAAAGTAGATACCATTATATTATAACAATGCATTGCAATGTAAGCAATGTAATGAATATTATTATGGCATGTATGTGTGAACGTATATTTGAAATTACTCAGAACTGAAACGTAAACATTTGACATGACATGGTAAAAGAAATATGTACTTTGAATAAGCCAAGATGTTTGTTAAATTCGATGAGAGGAAACAATACACTTCTTGCTAGTCTGGCAGAACGTGTCTGGTCACATTATATCTTTGTTTAAGAATGGTTCGTAATCTCTATTTACTCTAGGGTTCAAAGCAGCATTATTCAGTTACTCTTTCATGAAAAAGTGTATCAGCTGGATCAATGAGACGTGATCCACCTTCTCCCCTTTACTACTACTAGAATAATCCAATCCTTTACTATTACTAGAATAATCCAATAGAGTTAATGTGGGCTCAAATTATGTTGCAAACAGAAATAATATTTTTAAACTGACACTGAACGACTTATTCACAAAGAAATTGACAAGGAACACAACAAGACTGGGAAAACTGTGTGAGACATAAGATAAACTACAAGAAGAAGACTTTTGGAAAGAAATAGCACATAACGAGATTTTGGAACCTATCATCATAAATCTGCAGTACTCAAGATGTTGAAGACAATGACAAATTATCTCAAAGTATAAACTTGAAAGAAGCGTACGAACTACACTTAAAAATTTCGAAATGTATGAACCCGGCCATGTGGTCTAACTTTGAAAATAATATGCTGTCAATTCTTAATTTGAAAATGCGTAAGAAAACAGCCATTTTAAAACAAAAATTCATGAATCTTCAAAAGAAGCAAGAACCGTATCCACATAAAAAGCAAGATTTATTACTCTCATGTCAAAAACCTAACAATGTAACGAATCTATCCACATGCAACTTTTCGGAGAAAGAAATAGATTTTCTAAACAAAGGCCTAAAAACATGTGTAGATTACACAAAAAACATTGAAAACTATATCGCGGACATTGAAATAGCGATATATAATTTGCCCGATAACAAAAAATCTACGATCAGAACACAGTGCTTAGAAACTCTAGATCATATTCAAAATGCAAATTCAAAAAGATATTCATATAAAAAATTAATCAAAAATTTAAATGAAAAACCGGTAGTCTACACAAAAGCAGACAAGGGTAACAAAATAGTAATATTGGACGAAGAAGACTATCGCAAAAAAAATGGACAACCTTTTAAACGGTAAAGAATTTGTTAAACTAGAAAACAATCCATTAAAGAAAGCATGCAAATCTGTGGAATTAGCAATTAAAAACAGTAAAATCATGACTAAAAGAGATAAATTGAACAATAAAATAGACAGTCCAAAAACACCATACATATATGGTTTACCCAAAATACATAAACCTGAAATTACCCTCAGACCAATAATTAATAACATTGATGCACCCACTTACCAACTATCAAAATGGCTGGTTCAAATCTTCAGATCCTTCACAAAATTTGAAAATTTAAGTATCAAAAACTCGTTTGAATTGTTAAATCTCCTGAAGGACACAAAGATCAACTCTACAGATGCTTTAGTTTCCTTTGACGTCATTTCTTTAAAAAATGGCTGGAATCAATACAAATAACACCTGAAGAAATAGAAGAACTTTCACAACTTACAGAAATTTGTATCAATCAAAATTTTTTCAGCTTTAATGGACAGATCTATAAACAAAAAACGGGCCTAGCTATGGGCAACCCATTGTCTCCCTTCTTGGCAGATTTATTCATGAGTGCTTTTGAAACACATATCACAAAAGCTTTTCTAAATTATTTCAAAGTGTGGTATCGCTATGTTGACGACATTTTTGCAATAGTACCTAAAAAACTCATACAAGATGGTCTTAAACTTTTGAATATACAAAATCCAGCTATAAAATTTACATTGGAAACAGAAGAGGATGGTGTGCTCCCCTTTTTGGACATCAAGATCAAAAAAATGAACAACAAACTCACTTTTGGTATCTACAGGAAACCGACACACACAGATAATTACATTAAGAACAACAGTTTCAACCCAAAACAACACCAACATGCCATTTTCAACAGTTTAATCTTTCGGATGATCAACTTTCCACTAAACAGAGAAGATTATCAAGAAGAATACCTACACATAAAAAAAGTAGCTATATCCAACGGTTTCAACCCAAATTTAGTAGACAAAACTGTTAACAGACTCAACAAAGCTAAGAAAATAAAAGAAACCACCACCCTAGAACCTACAGGAGAAAAAGAGAAAAAACTTTTTAAAAAATTCACCTTCCACCCATCAGCCTATAACAAATTCCAAAAAATCTTCTCAAAACACAACATAACTCTTGCATAAATATTAAAAGCAGAAGCATTATTAACAGTGAAGTATTCTTCATATTTAAGTTTGAATTTATGAGTCACTATGTTTACACTCAGTCTTCACTTACTTGTTGTTGTATAATTGAAACGTTTTCAAGATCATTCGATCTCATCATCAGCTGTTTGGTGACTAAATGAACCTCCCTCTTCTTCCACTGCTACGGAGCTCCGATCACTCTGCCATCTGGTGTTAGTGGCACTAAGTTTTAATACTTCATTTAATGCCGGGATTTCAAAATTTATAACTTTATCACGGTTTTTGTTTATGAAAATTTTTTCCCAAATATCTAATTCTATGGGTGTACTTAAAGATTTTAACAGTTTAATGTTGTGGCCAATGTTGTGGTTTTCTGTCCAAAAATGGTGTGAAACTGCAGATTTTTCTGTTTGTTTCAACTTAATGTTCCTCTGGTGTTCTTTTTGCCTGGTTAACATGTTTCTCTTAGAAACTTCTCTTAGGAACTAAGAGAAACATGTTAACCAGGCAAAAAGAACACCAGAGGAACATTAAGTTGAAACAAACAGAAAAATCTGCAGTTTCACACCATTTTTGGACAGAAAACCACAACATTGGCCACAACATAAACTGTTAAAATCTTTAAGTACACCCATAGAATTAGATATTTGGGAAAAAAATTTCATAAACAAAAACTGTGATAAAGTTATAAATTTTGAAATCCCGGCATTAAATGAAGTATTAAAACTTAGTGCCACTAACACCAGATGGCAGAGTGATCGGAGCTCCGTAGCAGTGGAAGAAGAGGGAGGTTCATTTAGTCACCAAACAGCTGATGATGAGATCGAATGATCTTGAAAATGTTTCAATTATACAACAACAAGTAAGTGAAGACTGAGTGTAAACATAGTGACTCATAAATTCAAACTTAAATAACTCTTGCACCTCAAAATAGGTTTAGTATCAGAAATTTGTTAAAAGGCCCTCCCAAAAATTCAATCACTACCAAAGAAAAACCAGGAATCTATGAGATCAAATGTGAAACTTGCCCTAAAATTTATATAGGAAAAACAAAAAGAAATATTAACATCAGAACTAAAGAACATATGAGAAACATTAAAAATGGTGAAACAGAAAAATCAGCAGTGGCTTTGCATTTTTTGAATACTAGACATGACATCAATTTGGAAACATCTCTAATAAAATACGTTAATCACCCCATAGACCTTTCCGTATGGGAATAAATCTTCATTAACAAAAATCGTCATAGAGTCATGAATTTTGAAACTCCACCACCAGACATCTTTGACAAGTACATCATGCCATCTATTGACAATACGGAGAAAGAAGAAACCACTACAACTTGAACTAGTCGAGTATCAGCTGAGGATAGGAGCAAGAGCTCTTGAAACATGTCCTGTGAATAAACAGTGTGAGTGAAGCAATGTGTCAATATATTCTCGATTGAATTTTGGACAAATTATCTCTTAACGTAACATTCACAGCTATACGGATGCACCTCTGGTATTTTCATTTGATTAGGAAAATAAGTAATTCATAAACTATAATTAACTTTAAACTAAATATTTAAAACATTTGCATAATATACAAATATTCCAAGTTGCAATTGTGATTTGAACTGCATTATTATAAAACTTTGGAAAATTCAGTTCGCATTCCTTTATGTCTAGCACCAAGAACACTCGCAAGTATGTGAGAGAGAGGGAAATATAAAAAGAGTGGGGATAACAAGGAGGACATGGTGAAGGCTATAACGCATCTGATTCACTACAGGCGAGAACGCTTCCCATTTGAAACACATAATAGGCTTGCTAAGTGGTGTATTTACTAACTTTGAAAAGCACGTGTGTACTCTTAAAAGATCACCACTTTACTGAATGCAGGGTACAAAATACAACTGCAAAATAGCACGTGTGTGCTTTTCTTGGCTAACAGTTAATAATTCTTTTCTTTCTAGTCAGGCGCCTTATCTTTCCATATCTCTGAAACCAGATATGATACAAACATGGGGTTTGGACAGTAATCCTCAGAAAAATTGTGCTGTAACTTGGGAAAAACAAAATAATTCTTTAACTGGTATCTTTAGTGTGTGCAAAGAAATTAGCCATATGGTTCGGCAAAGCGAGCCAGTATGCATTCTTAACTGTACAAAGTTGCACGCACCGCATTGGCTAGTAGCTATAGAACAGCCATGCCTAGCTCCTCCTTATGTTCATCCCTATTTTGTAGCTACCTTAGATGCTTAATTTACATTGCTGGAAGTATACCAACATTAACAACTTTGAAAAAAGGTAAAGCAGTGGCGATAGATGGGATTCGAAGAGGCTTTTGGAAAAAAATATGACAATAGTAGAAAAGGCCTAAATATGAGAAATGTGTAAAATTATAGAAAAGGGAAAGATATCACAGTGCTGGAAAATAAGTATGATAGTAGCAATATGCAAGAGGAAAGCAGAAGAAAATAAAGCAGAAAATTACAGGGGAATAAGTTTATAATCTGCACTAGGTAAAGTTTACTCAGGGATATTACCTAACAGGTTAAGGGATTGGACAGAAGCAGAAGGAAAAGTATCAAAATTTCAGGCAGGATTCAGAAAAGGATGTACAAACAGTGGTACTATTGCAAAGATGTCATCTACATATCGTTGCCAGAGTTTGAACATCCAAGGGAAACCTTTGTTGATCCTTATTTCTAATGCACTCATGTACAGATCGGCCAGGAAGGGTGATAGGGGGTTGCCCATTGCTAACCCTGAAGTTTGGTGGAAATATTTTGTTTGAAACTGGAAGAAATTTTGTTCTATGCATAATTTGGTTAGTTCGATGTAGTCTGAAATTTCAGGTGATGCCATTCCAAGTGATTTGAGCCATTTTTCTATCAACGGTGGGAGTTGATTAACTGGTATGCTGGCAATAGTATCAATAAAACACATCAGTGATGCACTAAAACTTTTAAATATCCAAGAAAAAAGCATCAAGTTCACTGTAGAAATAGAAAAAGATGAGCATTTACCATTTTTGGATCTAAAATAATGAGGAATAAAAACAGACTAAACTTTGACATTTACAGAAAACCAACACAGACAGACAACTACATAAAAGCTAATGGCTACAACCCAAGATCCCACAAACAGGAAATCTTCAATAGTTTAGCACACAGACTGGTCAACATCCCTCTCACAGCAGAAGAATACAAAACAGAATACAACAAAATAATTGAAATAGCACAAAAAAATAACTTTCCCAAATCATTAGTGGACAAAAAAGTGAACTTAGCAAAAAACAAGAAGCTACTAAAGGAAACCACAACCCTCTCAGCTACAGAAACTAATATGGTTTTCAAAATTCACTTACCATCCATGGGCGTATGATAAATTCAAAAAAGTCTTCAAAAAACAAAACATTCAACTAGCACCAGTCAACCATTTCTCCTTAAAAAACCTAATTTGCTCAAACATCAAAGATGCCATTCGATCTAACAAAAAATCTGGTATATATCAAATTGAATGCAATGACTGTAGTCAAATTTATATTGGAAAAACCAAAAGAAATTTAGAAACAAGAGCAAAGGAACACTTTAGGAGCATAAAATACAAACAATTAGAAAAATCAGCTGTTGCCACACATTTTTGGGAAAAAAACCACAACATAAATCCAGAACCAAAACTACTAAAACATACATCAGGAAAACAAGAACTATCCACATGGGAACAAATCTTCATTTCAAAAAATAGGAACAAAGTATTCAATTTCGACATCCCCCAGAAAGATTTGTTCAGCAAGTTCCTTGAACCGCCACCAGAGGAGACCTGTGACAAAATATCATCAACTACACCAATGAGAACTAATCGAGGGCCGGCTGATGATAGAGGCAAAGCCTCAGAAACATGTTCCGGAAAAATTTAAAAGTAAGTGTTGTTTAGTGTCATTAATCGACTCTCTTTAAAGTTAATTTATCATAACAACACTGTTTTCAACACTTCCAAGAAAGGAATAGCAGAGGTGTTGTTCGTTTTCTGACAGCGGAAGGAGTAGGGGGAATGGACATTTATTGACGAATGTCACAGGTGTACAGCGAACACTGCATGTCCCTTGCAAGGGTAAAGGTGTGTGGCACAAGCGCTTCAGGGGAGGACGGGTGTCGTTAGCCGATGATACGGGATCTGGAGCACAACACTGCATTACTGATGGCATCGTCCAGCTGGTTTTATGTACTCATTACCCAGGACCGCCAAGTGATAGTGAAAGCCATAGCTGCCAAGTTCGGATTGAGTGTTGAATAAGTTCCTGGCACGAGTGGAGGCTGGAGATTAGTCATGGTGTCATCACTTCGAACCAGAATAAAAATGACAGTCTTCAGTGGAAGCATCCAGGGTTACTATCACCAAAAAAAGCCAAGGCCATCCATACATGTGCAGAAAAGCTTATGCTAACATTCTTCTTTGACCAAGATGGCCCCCTTCTGATACACTTCCTGCAGCATGGGAATGCCCAAAGTTACTCGCAATTCTTGACCAACCTTCGCCAAGTGATCAAATTAAAACAACCAGGCAATCTCACCCATGGGATCATTCTACTCCACGGCAACGCAAAGCCTCATATGGCCAACACAGTCGTGGCACTCCTGCAGAAATTCAAATGGGAGGTTCTCGGTCACCCTCCATACAGTCCAGACCTCTCTTCCTGTGATTAAGCCATTTTTGGTCCCTTAATAAGGTTCTTAGGGGCAAAAGATTCAATCTTGGGCGACGTCCAGCCAGGGTCAATACTTCTGACATACAAGTACTGGTTTCTGTAATTATGTCTCAAGCTCGTTTCTTTTTTAACGCACCTTATATATATATATAATGAAGACAATTATTATTGTCACCATGGCATTGTTAAGCTGCTGCAACAAGCCGGAACCGGGCACGTGGGCAGGAGAGCTGGACGCTTGCCAAGAGAAAGAAAGAGACGGAGAAAGGCTCTGGAATTTTCTGTCTTTCTCTTGCCGCCGCGAATGTTATCGAAAGGTCTGCGGCTTTCTAGAAACAATGGCTAGGGGCATAAAAACCCGCAAGCTGTTAGAGCGGCAGTTGTGTGATGATTATTGTGACAGTGGACGTTTGAAGTGTACCGCAGTGATTTCCTTCATTTGTTTACGTGCTGCGGAGCACCGAGTCGACCGTGAAGACAGCTAATTGTCAATTTCACGTCTTTTTAGTGCAATAAAGAGTGTTCTAAATTTCTGCAAACAGAGTTTTGATTCTATGCAACCCTCACAGTCACATTTGGTGTCAGGAGTGCGTTCACGACAATGGAAGCCGTATTGGCGAAGATGTTAGAAGAGCTGAAAGAAATGAAGACAACGAATGACACCCTGGCTATGAAGACGGAAACGGCAAATAACCCGTTGCGAAGATGACAGAAATGAAGGCTCAATTAAACATGGAAATAAAAGCGGCAAAGGACAGCCTGGCCACGGAAATGAAGGCCAAATTAACCACGGAAGTGAAAGCGGCAAAAGACAGACTGGCCACAGAAATGAAGGCTGCGAACAAGGCCCTCGCCACCAAATTCAAAGAGAAGTTGGCTGGCGTGAAGGGGGAATGTCACGGAGCTGGGCAAGCGGATGGGTCAAGTGGACGAGCGCATCGAAGACCTGGCGAACCACGTTAACAATTTAGAGGGAAAGGCCGACAGCAACACCAAGTCCCAAAACGTCATGGTGGGGAATCGTTGGTAGAAGACTGAAAGATCTGAAAGCCGACGTGCCGGGACGCGACACAATAACTGCTCGCGTGAAACCACCAAAGTATGACGGCACGTCAACTTTTGAAGTCTTCGGCCACCAATTCGACAAAGTGGCCAAGCACAAGTTGTCGCCAGAGGAAGAGGCCGCACAGCTAAAAGCCAGCCTCCAGGGACGGGCTGCAGAGGTGCTGAACGCGGTCCAGACAGAGGCGGCGCCCAAAGTCTTCTGGGAGGCCCTGGAAAACCGGTTTGGAAACCACCGCTTGGCCACAGCCTTCTGCAGCCAACTAAAATTTAGGACGCAGCAGCCAGGAAAGACGCTACCTGGCAGTCGAACAGTTGTTGAGTCCAGAGGTTCTACTCCCATTAGTCTTGAACCCGTAAGAATAAGACCTGGGCTTCTTTAAACCAGGGAGTTATCCGAGCTGTCCAAAAGGGTGCTCGGCGTCCTCCGTGGGGCTTTCCATAGGACAAGACCTGGGTTACAAACAAGCCCCCCATCTGGTCCAAGAACACAAGACGGGATGAAAGTGGATATGCCACTTACGCACGCCAACACCAAAGGTGAAGGCTACCGATCTGACCTCGGTGGGGCCGCCTGGCGATCTAGCACACCTTCTACTAGCTTTGCAGGCTAGTACCCGGGAGAATTAATGGCTTCCCTCAACCCCATCCTTAGACGTACCCGATTCCCACGGGTATCGGGAACCACTGCCCCCTCAAGACCATCCCAATCCGAACAACTCCCGAAGGAGGGGCTCAGATATTCGGCCCGAGGTTCCTCTAGTAACGTCAGAGGTACCACGAGTGCTAAGGGTCTGCAGCGCCCGTACCACGGCAGCTGAAGGGGACGGATCCCCTCCCCTACGGCAGTCGAACAGTTGACCAGCAAAGCCTTGGTCGACCACCCAACCGGATTCGTATTCCGTGCAGCCGCCTACTCCTTCGTAGATGGGGTACGAGACGCTGAGATACGTCAGCGCCTAATGCTCGGGGATTACAAGACCATCCACGAAGCGCTAACGGCCGCATTAAGGATGGAAGTGGCCAAAGTGATGGCTACTCCGACCTAAAGACAAAGAGTATCCGCTTTGATGGAGACCGAAGACTAGTCCAGAGACGCCGACGTAGACCAATGGCGTGTGTTGGGGGTGCGGCCAGACGGAACACCTGGAGAGAGGCTGCCGACACCAAACCGTCCAGCATGAAGAGCAGCCGGAAAACGAGTACGGGCCGGTGAGGCAAAGAGCACGAAACCACCATCCCCTCGAGTGACATTGCGCGCCGTCAGCCGACGTATAGATGAGTCTCGTAGGGCAAGGTTGGGTGAAAGGGAGGCCATGCCGAGTGCTTGTAGACACCGGGGCAGCCGTGACTGTAATGAGACCTGACGGTTTGCCGTCCAGAAAACTGAGCTGATCATACCAGCTAATGACGGCATCGGGCGACACCTTGACGTGCAGAGAGAGGTCCTGCTGCAGTTGACCTTGGGGCGAGGTGCCTTGCGCCTGTGGGTGTTTGTCACGAAGGTGGCTGAGGTGATACTGGAACTGGATGCCCTCAGGAGCCACGAGACGACGGTCAACAGGAAGCCTCTGCATCTCAAGAGAGAAGAGGTGATGCTCCGGTACCCCGAAGAACAAATTGGAATCTGCAGCATCATTCTGAGAGAAGACGTGGCTTCCCTGCGAGAAGCGAGGGGGCGGTGACAGCACGACTGGAAGACCAGCGGACGAAGAACCAGATGCTGGACCGGAAGACGCCAGTGCACGGACTTTGTTTGCCAAGAGACAGAAAGAGGCAGAGAGAGGCTCTAGAATTTTCTGTTATTCTCTTGCCACCGCAAATGTTATCGAATGGTCTGCAGCTTTCAAGAAACAATGGCTGGGGGTATAAAAACCTGCAAGGTGTTAGAGTGGCAGCAGTGTGATTATTGTATCTGTGGACGTTTGAAGGGTACCGCAGTGATTTCTTTAATTTGTTTACGTGCAGCAGGGCACCGAGTCGACCTTGAAGACAGCTGATTGTCAATTTCACGTCTTTTTACTGCAATAAAGTGTTCTAAATTTCTGCAAACCAGACTTTTGATTCTAGTAACCCTCGCAGTTACATTACTGATAAATGTCTCAGTAGGAAGAGGCAGAGTATGTATGTTTTTGCAAACTCTGAAAAAGCATTTATTATAATAAAGAGATATACTAATATACAAATTGAGATTAAAAGGAGTAAGTGATGAATTTTTAAAACAAATAACTAAAATATATAAAGGAATTAAACTTTAATTGAAAAATATTTTGTAGATGATTTTTAACACTTTATCACTTACATTTTTATATTAAGGGGCTATTTTGGAAGCCATTGCATCCAATTTCAACCTCAAAGGTCCGACTATTGTTTGCTGTCATCTGCTCTCTTCTCTCTGGTGGTGGAACTATGAACTTCTTTATCAAATTATCGACTTGTGAGATTTTAAAGTTCATTACTCGGTCCTTATTTTCCCTTGACTTAGTGAGTTCATAGAATTAAAAGTCCAAGTTGCAAAAATTCAAAATGTTCTTTATTTCCGTAGAAATACACTGCTCAATCCTTACGGTAACAGAATTGTGTCACATACATGATTACAATCTGCCAAGGTCATTGACCACAACAAAGAGCTTACTCAACTTCCACTGTTTACAACTCTTATTACAACTCCTGTTTTGACTACTACTCTGTTTACGACTGTTTACTGCTACTCCGCTGGTGTGTCGCCTCTTATATATACCACTACTGATATCACTAGACATTTCTGGAATATTCTGTAACAAACAAGAAATCAACTGTTCTCCATCAATCAAGATGTCACTAGAATGTTCCATTTACCTCACTTTATCTGTTTTGGCATGCTTTTTATCTCTGCGCTATCTTTATCTGCTTAGGCAAGCTGTTTATCTCTGCCTGGCACTATCTGTCCCTTATCTCTCTGTGCCGAACGTTTTGTGTGCATCGCCACAGCCACGGCAATATTGATATGTTCTCCCACATTTTCAGTTTGTTTTGTTTCATCAACCCTTTTAGTAATTTTGGATATGGGTGAAGGTTATGGTTTTTGTTCAAAAAATGAAATACTACTGCTGACTTCTTTTTTCAAAAAATGCTCTATGACTCTGGTTTTTGTTTCTTTTAATTTGACCTATGTAGCTTTTTCATAATCCTTAGAACTTGTAAACAAGCTGATCTAGCTAGTGTAAAAGGTGGCACCAGATAATTTATACAACTAGGTTAAGCAAAACATGTATACAATTTATTGTAATAGTAAGTTGTATAAATAAATTCCATTCTATTAATCATTTTACAGGAGTCCGTGGTGTCAATGCTGAATTTGCTTCATGCATTTAAGCTTAAAATTTATGTTAGAGTTAGTTTAACACAAAAGTAAATCAAAATGGTAATGCAAGACAGCAACAAAAGTAATGCATTACAGTGAAATGCCAATTGGTAATACTGAAGACTGGACATGATATTCAGTTGTTGCTTTGGCAAAGCACACGGCTTCTTGACCAGGACTGTTCATAGCACTAAATTCCCAGACTCATGCTAAAGTGTTTAAGTAGTACATTACCAATAATTACAGTCAACTACTCATCAAACTTAACAGTAACAGCATACCATCTGGTCGTGGTTGTACAGCCCCTCTGAAGTGTGGATTGATGAGAATTTTGTGTGGACCCTGTTGCTGTGGTGGCTGTTGTTGATACTGTTGCTGTTCCATCCCAGGGTGTCCAAAGGCAATACCTGGACCTGATCCTCGGCCAGGTGGCCGGAGAAAGGCAGGAGAATGCGGCATAAAATGTGGCCCACCAAACGGCTGTTGATGGTGTTGAGAGTCTTGATGAGCATGAATGTTGAAGTTGTTAGGACCTTCATTTTTAAAGTTGTTCCCAGGATGTCGACTTCTTCCAGCATTTCCAAAGCCCCTGCCTCTTCGTCCTCTCCAAGCACCACTTCTCCCGGCTTGCTTTGAATCTTCTATACAGACACTATCTAGAAATGCAATCATTTGTTCTTAAAAGCTTTACAAACAAGTGTCACCTTAAATAACCTACTCATGCAGAAAATGTTGCTCATAATAGAAATTATGCATTAACATAATGTAACACTTAGGCATAAAATTAATGTGAAATAGTGTCATTCACAATGACAAATGTAAACAGTACCTAATCACTAAAGAACTTGAAAAAGCTGAGCTTAACATGACACTCTGTGAAGTGGTCAATGGCAGGAACACATTCTCCAATGTTAAGTCCTACTGGATAATGAATGAAATGGGTGAAATGATGCTCAAATGAAACCAGGGTCTATAGAGCTTAGAATTACCCAACATTCATCTTCAAGGATAAGGGAAAATCCTGGAAAGAATCTTATTTAGATAATTCACTTTGACCGATTCAAACTAGAGACCCCTTGAAAATGGGCAGAACATGGCTGAGCGGTTAGACCACTTGGCTCTTACAAAGTCGGCCCTGGTTATATCCCAGGCAACCGCAAAGAGAGATCTGTGGTGGACAACATGCCACCAGGGCAGGTTTTCTCTGGATCCTCCAGTTTCCTCTGCCAGCATTCCATCAATTGCTACATCATCTTTCCTGTCATTTCATCTTGCCCTCATTCTGTCATACATGTCTCTCACACTCATATCAGGCATCGGGCTGATAACCCATCCTGGATTCTCTTTCTCACTGATCCAGAGATTTGGTTCCTCAACCTGCCGCCTACAGGCATAGGAGTTAAGAGGCACAAGGACATCCTGACACTATGTAGTGGTATAATAGGGCAGTTAAATAAGAAGACTTCTTGCATGTGAGGCAGATATTCTACCACCAAGCTATGGAGGCAAAATACATAAGGTTATGTGAACATATATACAAAAATATTAAGTACCAACCACCTGATTAACGGGTGTTAAACTTACAAAAAGACACCAGCTACGATCCTATTTGGTTTTCTCCAAATCCATATAATTTTTTATAGATATCTCAGTAATTCCTGTACTATGATCTTGCACAAAATATAAATTAGCAAGTCAGCACATCATGCAAACTCTGAAGTGAGATGCTCAACAGTCACATGATGAGGTGCATGAAGTAGAAATAAAACTCTCTCTCTGAATGGTTGTTTTCTTATGCTTAATGTATACATATAAAAAACCTTGAAGGACTGTACTGAAGCTTGCAAATTTCTGTATTTAAGTTAATTGTCATGTTAAGGTCAATGGTAATGCATACATTAAGAGAAGTTTAAACTTCCATTAACAACACTGTTTTCAACACTTCCAAGGAAGGAATTAAACTTCTATGTTTAAGAAATTTGTATGTCTAATTTCCATTATGTATAACCTGTAAGATTATTATCATAATTTACTATTATTTATAAGAATAAATTTATGAGAGTAAATTCCATGCTTTCTATAAACAGCTACTACTGTTCATTCCAAACAAGAGTGACTATCACTGTGAACAAAGTGTTGCATTATCCATGTAAAACTTATTTGCAAATCCCATGCCTTAAACAGCTGCTCCTCACACACCACATGTTTACTACATATCAGCTACAGCTGAACATTGCTTTATCTACAAAAAGGTGTCCCATGGTGAAAAACAAAGTTCAAAATGCAACCTGAACTAAATCAACATTATAAGAATGCGGAAAGGAACATTTTACTTATATTAATTGCCATTCTGGCAACATTGTAATTTGTGATTTGAGTCCACTGAAAATGACTCAGCTGCCATATTGGAATAAGTCTGTTTATATTACCTACATATTTTGGTTACACTTTCCACTCAAATGTCTGTAAATTCGGATGTTATTTTCATAATAAGAATTACTGTAAGCAACAGATATTTTTTATTACTAAGTTGAATATATTAAATAATGATATGTGTTTGGAAGAATTTAGTAACAGTGACGTCAAAATTAATCTCAGAAACTATTTGTAGTTGGTTTATTAATTCTCGTCACTTACTTGTTTATATTTATGAGACTAGTTTCAAAGGCATTCATCTCCATTTTCAATCTCTTCCAACTGGCATCTGTTGTTGTCTGCTCTCTCTCTCTGGTGGTGGAACTATGAACTTTTTTGTCAAATTATCTACTGATGGGATTTCAAAGATCATTACATGATCCTTATTTTTCCATATGAATATGTTCTTCCACGTCAATTTATTTTGGTTTATCACTCCTTTTAATAATTTTGGATTTGGATCAATGTCATGGTTTTCATTCCAAAAGTAAAATGCTACTGCTGACTTACCTTCTTGTTTCAATCTGATGTTTCTAAAGTGCTCTTTGACTCTGGTTTTTAGATTTCTTTCAGTTTGACCTATGTAGCATTTTTCACAATTCTTACAACTTATCTGGTATATTCCGGATCTATTAACTGATGGGATTTAATCTTTTGTTTTTGAATTTAGCAATTTTAAAATTGAGTGTCTATTAGTAGGTGCCAAGGTGATATTTTGTTCCTTGAAGATCTTTTTAAATTTATTAAATGTTTCTGGGTGATATGAGTCATTCCATGTCAAATCACACAAATTTCAGGGAAAATTGACTTTCATGTCTCCGATTTCATTGATATTGAGTTTATATGTTCTACGAAGGAAAAAATGATACACGTATTTTTATGTTAGTCTCTGGTTTAATTATTTTGGCCAATAAAAAGCATTAAACATTTGGGTATTTTGCGCGCATTGTTCTACATTAATGTGAATATATCTGGTTAGTTTTGGCAGAAGAATATAATTTTTGGCTCATTTACTAAATTGAAATATATACTTCATTTACACATTAAACAAAAAATATTTCGTGTAGTATTTACATTTTCTGAAAGGCATTAAGATTACAAATATCATTATCAATGTTAGCACATTGCTAAAAAAATTTCAAAAAAAATTTAGAACTAACCTCATGATGGAAACATAGAGTCAGACTGAAAAATACGAGTCAGTTGGAGAATTTAATGTCATATCGGCACGTTGGCCATAGTAGCACAATGGTAGTGCGGCTGGACGGAAACCAGAAGATCCGTGGTTCAAATCCCGGCTATGGCATTGAATTTTTCAGTCTGACTCTATGTTTCCACAATTTAGCCTACACACGGCCAGTGTGAAAGAATAATTAATTTCCATTAACCTCATGATGTCATATAACCTCAGGAAAAAATTCAGATTGGGATTCCAAATAATAAGAGAGAAATTAAGTAACTTACCAAGTCGTGCAGCGCTGCTTAAAAGGTCAAGACGCACATACACCATGTGGCAGCTGACAGTGCATCTTGCGTTGCACTGCCATCATCACCTACAAGGTCAATTATGATTTCTGTTTCCAGAAGCTTGATGATGATACTATTAATAGTTCTCTTTGATCACATCACATGACATTCCATAGTTTGAAATTCCAGTCACAAATTTACACTTGCAGTCACCACATATTTTGTTGCATTGATTTAAAAGTAATCATAGATTGGTTAAAGAGTTTTAATATCTACCACTCTCCCTTCACTTTGCAACGAATAGTTTTTCATTACTGTCTGAGATACAGATATTGGTACAAAAGAATGCAATTGTAAAGTGCCTCGCACCACTTTTGCTTGTTGGTATCTTGATTGAAATACATTATTGTGCTCCTTATGTTGACTATCGGAGAAAAAGTTGAAAACTACATTACAAATGTTCTTCTCGGCCCAGGTGAACAGTTTTCTTGGACTTGTGATAGGGTCTATTCCAGGCTGAAGGCTAGCTTTCATTGCAAGTCTTTTAACAGTACCACCGATGCCATCACAAGGTTCTTTTCCGTGGGATGTGGCGAAAAAGTGCCACTCTGCTTAAATTTGAAAGTCATTTTCGTGTAAACAGATGTTTGAAAAATTTGTTTTATTTTTATACTGAGCACTGGACCCATCTGAAAAATATATTACTTTACGCAGTACTCTTAGTTTCTGTTTCAGAAACAGTAACAATTTTGTTTGGAAAAGATGGACAGCTCTGGTGTCGTGTTTTAAGCATTCAGAAATAGCAACAAAGTTAAAATGTTTTATGTCACTATTGTCTTTATAGTTGACCACAAAAGGATGAATTGTGGCCTGCCTATTGTTCCAGTGTACCCCCTGAACGGAATCCTGAATAACAAAAGCATAATTTTCCGAGAAATCAGCTATCACTATGCATTCGCCTAATGCCTGATTTTCTTTACACTCCCGCAAAAATAAATTCTGTTGCTGAGCTATGAATGTATGTGGAAGTAAATTGCTGAGTTTTGTTTATAATTTGCCTAGAAAATCCTCTACGGGCAATATCAAGGTTTCTAAATTTGTGCGATCCACAGTCACCTACTGTCTGTAGGTAATCTCATGAGTATCTTGTTCATCAAGCAGTTCTTGTAAATGATTTGTTAGATTTTCAGTTCATGGACAAGCTTTACATGTCTTTAAAAACAGTTAGATGATGGGGGTTGCAGACGATGTGTGTCAAGCAGTTAAAATGGGATTTGAATTTGCAGTGAGATGATAAATACTGATACCATCATGCATTAATTTGACATTTTCGTGATGAGCCCAAACACAAACTGAATGGGTTCCACTAGTTCCAAGAAGTACACATTCCTTAGGCCTTGATTCAGCAAATTTTGAAAACCCTATTCTGACATCCAGATGCATAACTTTAAAGCTTTGGTAAGTTTCCTTAAGATTGCAAAGTATCAATCTTTTCTGTTTATGGATTCTCTTACCATTTTCTTTAACAGAAACTACATTTTTTCTGCCAGGCATAACCCTACTCACATCATCAGAATTATAAAGTTCAGACACCTCTTTAAATGTATATGGGTCAAGGCTTTTTCCTGTTTTGGTGTCTGGAGTTCCTAAAATTCCTTTTTCTTTAGCTACCTGTTTAGATATTCGTATCATGTGAGTTGACACACCAAAATATTGTTTTATTTTCTTGTAAGAACAGCTGTTAAAAATCGTCAGTATTTGTATTTTGAGAGTTTTGTCATCAGTTTCATGGAAAAAATTTATTAGTTTCTGTATTATTTCAGAATGATGTGAATTTTCATTTGAAGTGGAGTCTGCAGTATGAAATACTTTATCCTTCATTGCCTGCGATATTTTCTGAAACTTATCCCGAGGATACGTTTTTGCGACAATTTTTTTTATAGGCGATTCTCCTATTGCCACTAAACTAAACCTCCTTTGGTGACCATTTGTTGTGCTTGGCCACTGCGTCGAATCGGCGGCGGAAGACCTCAAACGTTGATGTGCCGTCATATTTCGGAGGTTTTAGGCGCGCCGATGTTGTGTCGCGTCCCGGTGCGTCGGCCTTCAAATCCTTCAACCTCCTGCCGACGACGTCCTCCACCATGGCGTTCAGGAACTTGACGCTGCTGTCGGCCTTTCCTTCCAGCTCATTAACGCGGTTTGCCAGGTCTCCGACGCGTTCGTCCACTTGGCCGATCCGCTTGCCGAGCCCCGTGACGTCCTCCCTCACGCCGGCCAACTGTTCCTCAAATTTGGCGGCGAGGGCCTCGTTCGCAACCTTCATTTCTTCCATCTTCTCCGTGAGGTTATCGTTAGCCGTCTTCATTTCTTCCAGCTTTGCGGCCAGGTTGTTATTTACCGCCTCCGTCTTTGCTGTTAGTTCCGCGGCCAGGTTGTTATTTGCCGCTTCTGTTTTCGCAGCGAGGTTGTCATTTGCTGCTTTCATTTCCGAGGCCAGTTCGGCCTTCATTTCTATCATCTTCTCCAAAATCTTTTTCAATGCTGCGTCCATGGTTGTAATGTTCGGTGATGTTGTCGTCCCGCTTCCTGACACCAGTGTGACTTAGTGGGTTCGTGAAATGAAAAGTCCAATTGCACCACTCAAAAATGTTCTTTATTTCCACCGACTTACAGATGAACACTTGCCAATTATACAGAATTACGTAATGCATACAATTACGATTCACCAGTTCGTCCATTACAGTTCCACTTGCACTCGCAATTACGTAAACTCCTCCGACGCAAGTACGCAGTCCGTCCCCTCACTGGGCGCTCCTCACAGCTCGCCAAGAACTGACTCAATTCACTCACTGCAGCTCTTTTTATAGGAATATCGCCGTTTTCTTGAAGCCTCTCGTTTCAGTGAATCACCGCGAAGGTTCCAGACGGCAGGGGAAGGGGGAAGAGGCGGCCAGTGACAAGTGACACTTCCCTAATCATCCCCTCAGTTAGTGACTGAGATTAATGGGTGGGTGTGGCCCGGATGCCTCTGGTCCCTTCTCAGCTGACGTTGGTCGGGCTTTCCGATAATTGGGTGACAATATGAAACTACTGTGGAATTCTTCTGGAAGCCAAACAAAGATGAGCCTACCTCTCGGGATTTTGCTGTGACAAATTCAGGGGGAATTTGTGGTTTGTTTTTCCTTACAATTCCAACAATAGTAATGTTGCGTTCATACAGATAATTTGCAATTTCGATACTTGTAACCCAATTGTCTATAGTGAGGTTCCTTCCTGTACCGGAAATAACTGAGGTTAGACGTTTCACTACATCACTAGAACTGTTACTTATTTTAAATGGTCCTTCTGGCTGTTTTCCAGGATATATTTCAAGATTTACTATGTAATACATTCGAGCATCGACCAAGGTATATATTTTTATGCCGTACTTGCTTAGTTTGCTTGGAATGTATTGTCTGAACTGACAATTTCCCCTAAAACCTTCTAATTTTTCATCTAATGTGCAGTATTCCCCAACTGAATATGCATTCTGGCAGTTTTGCACAAATGAAGTGAAAATGGCTCGAACAGGAGCCAGATTGTCAAGTTTTTTCCTCTCCATTCTTGTATCCCTGTCGTTAAACCTGAGGCAGTAGAGAAGAAATCTAAAACGTGTTTCAGACATTATCAGTCTGCAGAATTCTATACCCATCTTATCTTTTGCCCATATATCTTTTGTGTGAGTGTGGTTATCTTTTCTAGCAGCACACAGGTATAGTATTCCAAAGAGAGCCTTTATTTCAAGCATATCTGTAGGTCTTGCATCTCCCTACTATAATTAGTTTGGGCCTCCTCAATTTTTTTATTTGTGCATGTCACTATGTTAGATGTCATATTATCAAAAAATATCTTCCAACATTCTTTTGGCGATTTTGCTTGCTTCGCACACGCTTTCACACCAGGCAAATGTGTAACAATGTTCTGCCGCCGAGTACGGACATTTTTTGGCAGATTAGCTTTATTCCATTTACAAACTTTATTTCGCCCTAAGGAATATTTCTCACTCTCACTGTAATTGTTACTATCATCTGCTTCTTGTTCTGTGTCTGTAGATTCACTTCTTTGCTCCACAATATCTTCCTCGGCATCGCTATTCGAATCAAGTTCAAAATCTTCATCATCTACTTCTTCTAACAAACTTTGCACAATCTTCCAATCAACCGGATCAGAAGGATTTATTTCCTCTGTTTTCCACTCATTGCAAACCTAGAAATATTAAAACCATTTCCATCAGGAAAAAAAATTGATACTGACAGTTTCTGATCACGACTTTCTGCAACAAATATGTTTTATACTGGTATCTTACCTTGCAACAGTAAAGCTCGCGTGATGTCTGACAGATGCCATCTACACATTCACAACTATAACTTCACTCCACCCTTGTTATTGGTTAAGAGTTGCTAAGCGAAAGGTAGATGGCAGCTCAGCACAATGATCTCATCGGTATTGAAGAGATGGCGAAATGATTCTAGGCTGGCGTCTGTGAGATGCCACGTGAGAACTGCAGGGTTAAAAGGACTGATAAACCAAAATAAATTGACAACGTGGGAGAACATATTCATATGGAAAAATAAGGATCGCGTAATGAACTTTGAAATCCTACCAGTAGATAATTTGACAAAGAAGTTCATAGTTCCACCACCAGAGAGAGAGCAGACAACAGATGCCAGTTGGAAAGAGATTGAAAATGGAGGCGAATGCCTTTGAAACTAGTCTCTCATAAATATAAACAAGTAAGTGACGAGTATTAATAAACCAACTACAAATAGTTTCTGAGATATTAAATAATATTTGTTTTCTGCCATTTGTTAATAGTATTTTGCTTTTGTATGTTAACGGTTGACATGCATAGTTTTTTTGTTTTCTGCCATTTGTTAATAGTCTTTTGCTTTTGTATGTTAACAGTTGACATGCACATTTTTCTTTTTATATACTGTAAATATGATACATGACTTAGCATAGTTTTTGATGAAGCCTACATTCTGTATGAATTTTGTTGGTGAATAAATCTGAATCTCCCGTTAAAACTTAAACATTGATTGGCTAAATCACAAGATTTGAACTGAGTGTAACGTATGTGTATAACATATTATGAATGACTGTTACTTACATTTCCTGTCTTATGCAAAGTGTTTAATTAGGTGCTCAGATCAGGGAATTCATTGCTGCATTTCTTTTACATGCAATAAAGCAGCAGTTATGCATACAGTTGGTAATATGCAAGCAACATACTCTCAGAATTAGTGCAGTAACAGATGGCATTAACAAAATCATATTTAGTCATATCTTAATAGTGTATAATCATTACCATTCTTATGATAACTGCAGTAAAATGTGCATTTCTATATCTTTCGTATCCCAATATTTCATTATTTAATAAGCTTGTTAAAGAAGTAGTTACATTAGCATAAGAGTATTTGCTTAAGTTTTTCACAAGCAAAAGCATGTACTTTTATTTACATCAGTGGGAACTCTGGTTTGGAATGGACTACATGGGAATATTCATTAGTGCTTCAAATTTGAAGTAAATGGTTATTATGTAAATACTTGCTCAGCAGTTTTCAATTTTCATTATTTTAGTTAGTGATGTGCTCTGGAGTTTACCTAATAAATATTGAAACTTCATTAGATTTTAAATTTCATGATATACATATCTTATTATTCAGCATTGTCGGGAATTTGAGGAGCTTACAATAGGTAAGTGGCCCTGGTCAAGAAAGCCAACTTTCCGGCTGGGGATGCCGAGATGCTGATCACATCTCCTCCCTGTAGCAGTTGGATGAATGGCCACCTCTACTTGGCATATGAGGGCATGATGCCGATAGTTGGCAGGCCTTGACCCTATATGGGCTGTTGTGCCATGTATTATTATTATTATTATTATTATTATTGTAGTATGAATATCTATAGATGAAACAAACATCATAGCATTGAAAGGATGAATCTTAGGACTATGTGTGTTTGGATGAATTTAGTAACAGTGAAATCAAAATTAACTGAAAAAACTATTTCTAGTCAATTTTTAAACACTGTGTCACTTACATTTTTATATTATTGAGGGACTAATGATGGCTCCCGAAACTAGTCCCTCAATAATATAAAAAATGTAAGTGACCAAGTGTTGAAAAACCGACTACAAATATTTTTTATAATTCTTAAGACACTTCTGTACATTAAAATCAAATGATGTGGGTGTGTGTTCCCCCCCCCCCCCAATGTACGTCCCCCAATAGTCATACAGATAATGAATGAAATGATGCTCAAATGAGCCCAGAGTCCATAGAACTTAAAGAGTTTACCTACATTCATCCTTCAGGATAAGGGTAAATTCTGAAAAAAAACCTTAACTAGATAACAAAGGGAAAACCCTGGAAGAAACCTTATCTAGATAACACCCTGACCAAGATTCGAATTCGGGACCTCTTGAACATGAGGCAGACATGTTCCCATTTACACTACGGAGGAGGGCATCTAATGCTCAGAATTTGATAATAACAGTCTTTTTCTTGCTTCCCAGGATTTAACGACTAGATCATCTTGATTTTTAAGAATTTCACATATTGTTAGGAGATAAATGTTCATTAAGTCATCTTTACCACATAAAAGGCACTACGGAGAAGTCATTAACCCAATCTTGAATAAATTCCACCCAGACAATCACGGCCTATGATTAATCCAAGCACTGCAACAGATGATTTTCTAGGTAGATCTGGAATTATCTTAGGAGTATTTTGCAGATACTTCCAATTAAATTTTTCAGAGGAAACCTTGTCATATTTGGTAGAGAAAATGTTTTTAATTAATCATTTAATTGTTCCAAAAAGGGGATATTTGGTTTCACTGTTTGAGCAATTTTGTAACCCCTTTTGGTCAACAGATCCTCTTGCACATTCCCAGATATTCCACAGTGGGATGGAATTCATTGGCAAACTAAACATTTAATGAAATTTAATTCATATTATGAATATTATGAATTTCATTTGTCTTTTCCATTTCATGCAGCCAGTTGAAATAATAGCCTGAATAAACAGCTTTGGAATTTCATAAGAAAACTATGTTGGAAAATTTTTTTGTCTAGGTATGAGATGTGCTATTTCAGATAGGTAATCTAGTTTAATTTTTTTAGTTTTGAGCTTTCTGTAAGAAGCCTGAGTTTTCAAACTGAAGATAGATGGTGCTTTACCCATTTTTAATTCGCTGGAAGTCTCAAGAGTTTTTCATGTGTTAAAAGGGGTAGCATTTTTAAAATCTGTCATTGTAGGTTAGACATTGAGAGACCCCATGCGAACAAATCTTTATATATCCCAACTAGTGGCAATCATCAAACCTGACATAGCCAGGGGCTTGCCACGGCTGTCCCGGTGTCCACAAGCATGCGGCACGGCCTCCCCTTCACCCAACCATCAGCGATTAGGCTGAAGGCGTATGATGGGGTGGTGGTGGTGGTGGTGATGGCGCCGACGTGCCCCCTCACCACGACGGCCCTTACTCGCTTTCCGGCTGCTCTCCCTGGTGTGGACGGTCTGTCTCCAGGTGTCCCGGCTGGCCACACCCCCAGCTCACGCCACTTGGTCTTCGCCGGCGCCAATCGGCAGGCCTTTGGTCTCCAATGTAGTGGATACTCCTTACCTTCGAAGTCGGGATAGCCACCACCTTGGCCGCCTCCATCCTAAATGTGGCCGTTAGCGCCTCGTGGATGGTCTCGTAGTCACTGAGCATTAGGCACTGATGTATCTCGATGTCTCGTACCCCATCAACGAAGGTGTAGGCGGCTTCCCGGGATACAAACTCGGGTGGGAGGTCGACTAACCTTTGCTGTTAAGCTGTTCGATTGCCAGGGCGAACTCCTGTAGCGTCTCCCTTGGCTGCTGCGACCTTGACTTCACTTGGCTGTGGTAGGCTGCGGCTAAGCGGTGGTTTCCGAAGCGGTTTTCCAGGGCCTCCCAGATGTCCGTGGGTGTCGCCGCTGTCTGGATCGCGTTCAGGACCTCCGCGGCCCGTCCCTGGAGGCTGTCTATTAGCTGTGCGGCCTCTTCTTCTGGTGACCACTTGTGCTTGGCCACTGTGTCGAATTGGCGGCGGAAGACTTCGAAAGTTGATGTGCCATCGTACTCAGGTGGTTTGACGAGCGCAGATGTTGTGTCACGTCAGGTCGCGTCGGCCTTCAAATCCTTTAATTTTTTGCTGACGATGTCCTCCACCATGTCGTTCAGGGACTTGGTGTTGCTGTCGGCCTTTCTCTCTAGGTCATTAATGCGGTTCGCCAGGTCTTTGACGCGCTCGTCCACTTGACCCATCCGTTTGCCCAGCTCCGTGACGTTAACCCTCATGCCGGCCAACTGCTCCTCAAATTTGGCGGCAAAGGCCTCGTTCACAGCCTTCATTTCTGTGGCCAGGCTGTCGTTTGCCGCTTTCATTTTCGTAGTTAATTCGGCCTTCATATCAGTCATCGTCGCAGCCAGGTTGTTATTCGCTGTTTTCACTTCTTTGAGCTCCGTGGCGAGGTTATTTGTGGTCTCCAATTTTGCGGCCGGTTGTTATTTGCCACTTCCATCTTCGCAGCGAGGGTATCATTCGCTGTATTCATTTCTTTCAACTCGGTGGTGAGGTCGTGAGCCGGCTTAATTTCTTCCATCTTCTCTAAAATCTTTGCCAATGCAACTTCCATCGTCGTGTTCCACCCCTGACACCAAATGTGACTGTGGGTTTGTAAAATTAAGTCTAGTTTGCAGAAATTCCAAATGCTCTTTATTTCCGTAGAAAGACTCTTTGTACAGCCTTTTGCAGCAGCACAATTACGTAACATACACAAACGCAACCTTCAAGGTCGTCTGCCATATGTCCATACCGCTGCACATTTAATTCACAAGTCCATAAACAACTGCTGGCAAAAGCTCACACCGTCGCATTTATACCCGAAGCGCTGTTTCTCGAAAGCTGCCGAAGTTTCTCGAACAGTGCCGAAGTCACACGATCTTTCGTGGCGTACCGAGAGCACAATGGAACTATCTGTCTCGTTCACTCTCGGCTAGAGCACATGTGGGCACGGCTTGGGTCACTTTTTTTCCCCGTCTCTCTCTCTCGGTGTTCGCCTGCGCGCGGGCAGCCATTGTCAAAACAATGCCTGGCAACAATATGATGGCAGGAATCTGCAAAGTAGTTAGATATCAATTGGAGGATAAGGATAGACAAATTTTATGGGCTCTGGTGGAAAAAAGAAGTTCATTAAAATTTTATAAGAAATTTGGAAGTAATTAGGGGAAGAATACGTATATTAAGAGGTGTAGTAAGGAGCAAAGAGAAGATATTTGCATGGCTTAACCTAGGAGTTTGGAGACTGAAAAGTTACCACGGAGGAAGAGAGGAAGGTGTCTGCTCTATATGCAAAGGCAGGGAGAGTGCAAGCCATATTTTATTAGAATATACAGGTACAAACATATGGAGGAAAGAGTTTATTCAGAGTAGATGGTTAAAACTGGCAAAATCATTAGTAATAAGAAAAATGTTTTGTAACTGGTTCCAGATTAGTAATTTAGGTGAATTTTTGTTTAGAGTGAACAAGAAATGGGTATGGTCAGTTAAGTGAATAGGAGTATGAGGTAGATATTGGTTGAGATCATTAATAGGGAGATTGGGTGGTAGAAAGGATATTGTCACCAAATTATTGGGAAGCACAACCAACGACAGCTGAGTAAGGGACCAGAGGCCACGCAACACCCACCCCATTTGTCTCCTGTCACTAACTGAAGGGATGATTAGGAGAGGGATTGCGGGACACTGTGCCGTCTCTTTACTCTCCCCCTAGGTTCTCGAACGTGCGGGGTGTTTCGTCTAATCCGGAAACTTCTAGATTGGCCAGCTGGTCTTATATAAGCAACGTGTTGGGCTGGAGAAAGTCAGTGCTCGACAAGCTAGTGAACGGACGAGAAGACTGTGTGCGTGCATCGGAACAGTAACAGACGAACTGGTGAATTGTAATTGTGTGCATTACGTAATCCTGTGTAATTGGCAAGTGTTCAACTGTAAGTCGGTGGAAATAAAGAACATTGTTGAGTGTATGCCATCCCAAACCAAGAGGCATAGACAATCACAGACTGCCTCGTGGAGCAAGTGTTCTGTCGATTTGGGGTGCCGTTAGAGCTACACAGTGACCAGGGTACCAACTTTGAGTCCAACCTAATGAAGGAGGCACTACAAAGGCTTGGGGTGAACAAGACCTGCAAGACGCCTCTACATCCCCAGTCGGATGGCATGGTCAAAAGATACATCAAGAACTTAGAGGAACACCTGAGGAAGATCGTGGCCAGCCATCAGCGAGACTGGGACATCAAGGTGCCACTGTTCTTGCTGGCCTACCGCTCGTCTACACACGACACAACTGGGATGACGCCAGCCAGCTTAATGTTTGGCCGAGAGTTACGCCTCCCTTGTGACCTGGCTTTTGGAAGCCCTCCGGAGGCGAAGCAGCCAGTGACCGAGTATGTGGAGAACCTGGTGGACCACCTCCACGACATGCACAAGATGGCTCGCCAACAGCCAAGGGTTCCAGCAAGGTGACCTGGTCTGGTTGTACCGTCCTACCCGGACCAAGGGACGCTGCCCGAAGCTCCAGCAGCCATGGCAAGGACCGTACCGGGTAGTGAAGAGGATTAACGACGTGGTCTACCGCATCCAGGAGGTTCCCCGAGGGAAGATGGTGGTACACCTTGATCGTCTAGCCTGCTATGATGGTGCTGTTCGGGACGACCAGCTTTGAGGAGGGAGCAGTGTCACTCAATTATCGGGAAGCACAACAAACGACAGCTGAGTAAGGGACCAGAGGCCGCGCCACACCCACCCCATTTGTCTCCTGTCACTAACTGAAGGGATGATTAGGAGAGGGATTGAGGGCCACTATGCCGTCTCTTTACCCTCCCCCTAGGTTCTCGAACTTGCGGGGTGTTTCGTCTAATCCGGAAACTTTTAGATTGGCCAGCTGGTCTTATATAAGCAATGCGTCGGGCTGGAGAAAGTCAGTGCTCGACGAGCTAGTGAACGGACAAGAAGACTGTGTGCGTGCATCGGAACGGTAATGGACGAATTGTAATTGTGTGCATTACGTAATCCTGTGTAATTGGCAAGTGTTCAACTGTAAGTCGGTGGAAATAAAGAACATTGTTGAGTTTGTGTAATTGAACTTTTCATTTCACGAACCCACAAAGTCACAAAATATTGACTTTTGGGTGTCTGTTGATTGTTAAGCCAATCAATAAATAAACAAATAGCCTTTGTTTTTGAACCCATTCTGAAACAGTATTTTCTAAATCTGACCGGCAAACTATTCTTCTCAAGTAACACTTTTTCATTGGTTTTTTTTAAGAGCATCTTCATTTTTCCCAATTTCTTATCACCTCTTGTATATTAAAAGCCTTTGTTGCAGCACGGTTGTTTGATACTTTAGCCATTTTATGATTTTCAATATGAGTCTTGCTTCGTATTTCCTTCTTTTTGTTGGTTCCATTATTAGGCACACTTAACAAATTTTACGCCAATTATACTTTCAATATAAACTGTTTTAATATACAACACACTTGTTAGCAGTACATGAGTTTGTTATTCAGCATATGCTTCTATAAGCAAAGCCATAATATTCCTGAAGGAGGCTTTCACTTTATAACATACATAATTGTACCAATTGTTTAGAATTAGAGAGCTGGCATATCTGCAAAACTGAATAGCCAATACAACACTCTTTGTAAATATTCAAGGTCACTACCCAAATCAGTATGTCTATTATTATTCCAGATGATCACTGTTCTAAACTAAATTTACAGGACATTGGTAGTCTGGGAATTGTCTTACAGGAGAGACATGACAGAACTATATTTCCTCAAATCATTTGCTACGTTAGTGTAGACAATAAAGATTATTGGCCTTCCCTTTGGGAAGTGAGTTACCATTTCTCCAGGACAGAAGTGTTTCCCACAAAAATTGTTTGGATGCTGTTAGAATGTTTAAGTTCAAAGATAGCACCAATTAAAGCAAAGATAAAAATGAAATAACCAGTGGGAAGAGAGAAATACTGGCTTGCGTTAGGAAAATGCAGAGACTTCCCATTGTTGTAGCAAAAGCATGTGTTGGGGTGAAATTGAGATAGTCTGGCAAAGTCTTGGGCAGGGTGAACTACTATCCTGTAGCAGTGTCAACTGGCGCTAAGTAATTTGCATTCAGTGAAGCACAAGGTGCATATTAAGAATATTCACTTATTAAGTTAAATATTTTTAAGCTTCAAGCCAGTATATTTACTTTCCATGACTGGTGCATAATTTAGTGAAAACTTGCGGACGTAGCTAGGAATGCTAACACAAAAAGATTATCTGTGTTTTTTCTACCAAGAACCCTGAGAAAAACCTCCATTCCTTCTTCTACCACAGCACAACTACATATCCATTAGCAGATGATACAGATACTCGTTGGGGCCGACCCTGAGATCATAGTGCCTCCTCAGGCACAACATCGATGAGTACGGTGAAGGACAATAGATTATTGCTTCAATGACCGGAGGAATGATGGACCTTCAAGACAACCTGACAAAGGAACAAATTGCTTGTATCTCTAGGCATAAGTGTAAGGTTTGCAATGGTGTCTCCGTGGTTAAACAAGTGTTAAAATGCAGAACATGCACAATGTGATGCAAATAGATGGTTCCTTGTTATGGTTTCTATATTATGAGAAATATTTATAAGTATACAGAAAAAGCTGTAAGGACAATTAAAACAAGTAACATTTTGGACATTATGTAACTGCATATCAGCAACACCATAGTGCAAAAGGCTCTCAAGATGACAGACACCTATGTTCTGGTTGGAGAATAAAGGAAAGAAAAGAAAAGAAAAGGAAAAAAAAAGCTATCTCAAATGTGTCATCTCACTGGAGGGTACTTTTATTGTTATATTGTTGCTAGTATTTCCTCTTAAAGCTTTATAGCTTCCTAAATGTGATCAAAACAATGTTAAAAAGATCTTTTTTTAAAATAATCATTTACCTAGTGAATCTGGAATGTTGCCATAAGATTTAGTGGAATTTTTTAGGGAAACAACGGTTTTCCTTTCACTTTTAAAACGATCTCTAGCTTCTGCAGTTTCCTCTTCTTCCTCTTCAGATTCTGCACCAACTGCAGTGTCATCTTCTGCAATATGTTCAGTTTCAACATAACTTGCCTCCTGTGAGAGATGTAACTGATCTGTTGTATCTATAATTAAAAGAATAACAATTATTCAAATCTTAATAACAGCTAACATTATATCTTTGAGAAAGAATGCCAAAACCATAGAAAATAAATTTCTTCAGAAATATGGCTATTAAATATCAAACATTGCAAACATTATAATATTCAAGTTCAAAGATAATTCTCTTATAATTAATAAATTCTCTTATAAAAGAGAAAGAGAAGAATTGAACATATTTAACTTAAAAGAAAGGATTAAACAGAATAAAGAAAACTGGAGAAAACATATAAAGAGGATGAAGGACAGATTCCCGAGAACAGTGACAGACTACGTTCCAACAGGTAAAAGAAACAGGAAGACCAAGGAAGAGAGGGAGAGATATTAATTAATGGAGACAGAATGGATCCTAGGTCTTAGGTATGTATTTGTATTTAGCATCAACTAGGCAAATTTTAACATGAAAGTTATACTCAGTAAAGATTTTATATAGTATTTGAGTTGTCTGATATACTATTTTAGTTTATGTTTCACTTTTTTATCAGTAGTGTTTAACGCCCATTCTTACTGCACATGTTACAATTGTGATGTTCACTGATGAACATGCAATTAATAATTTGAAAGAAATTTTGGGAAGAAAATATTGCAGGTCTAAATTTAAGACACTTCCTAGCATTTGTCAAATATGGGGAATGAGCAAAATCTGGAAGAATTCTCAGTCAAGGAGGACAGTCCTGGTGAGCTGTGGACTTCCCGAATATTTGAAGTAACATGCCTCACATGTTATCACTGCTATTCTGACTCTCTCTTTCTGCATTTTACTTTCTAAAAACAAGTTTCGTAGACTGTGCAGAATACTCAGCAGCCAATCAAGTGCAAGACTGAATTTTAGTTTATGATTATACAGACATTGTTACAGCAAATTACCACTGACTTTATTTGTGACAAACAATTTAACTTTGGAAGGAATATTCTAAAGCCTTACACTTAGCACATCCTCATGTTTACAAGGGCAATACCACAAATATAAGAGCTTTTTATTCCTGAATTCCTTTCTTGAGAAAAAAATTTGTTCTGGAAGTTATAGTATGAGACAATAAAAGAGAGTCTAATGCTTGATACATCCAAAATATCCTATCTTGTCCAGTATGTTATTTTATCTTACACCATCCTATTTCATACTATCCCATCCTACTACCTTTCTAAAATCATTTCTTGGAGAAATGTATCTCAAATATTCATTATCTGGGGGATGCTCACATCTCCACTGAGTTGAGTTGTCTTAACATTTTTTTCTAGCTATTTATTTAAACCTGAGAAGGCAAATGTTGAGCAACTTTAGCTTTTTTGAATTCCAGTCATATTTGAGCATTAATTTCACTGATTTAATTCACTCTATACAGCCATTGTCGAAATGTATGTTAAATGTTCAAAACTGAAGGAGAAAGAAAAGAAAAAAAAATAATATAGTGGAGGATAATAAAACTTAAAATATTATTTCTTCTGTAACATATTCACATTTTAAGGGTTATTCAGTAAGGAACTGCCATAATGCACTTTCTCCTATTATGTTTTGGAAATTGTAAATGCTCCCTGCTATATGTATTTTATCAACTGAGTGTCCTTTGCATAATAAAACCAAACACACAAATTATTATGGCTATCAATTCTAAGAAGTCTAAAATCTCAAAACAATGAAAAATGCAACTTCAAAAATAATAACACACCAAAATGTTTATCAACAAATCCTCACAAGAAATAAACTTGACTTCAGATTTACTTAAGTTAAGGTTAATATTCTGGAGTTTGCTGTACCAAACCAAGCTTATTATCTATGTCAGATACCAGGAGATCCATGGTTAAAATCCCGTCCATGGCATTGAATTTTTCATGTTGACTCTATCAAAAACCACAGCCTATATACGGCTCGTGTGAAGAAATGATTAATTTTCATCAATTAACTGAAATAATAAGAGTTAAATGATGAAGCCTGGGACTGAAGTACTAATGATAGTAAGTCGCCACAAACGGCGTATCTCGAATGCGAGAGCCCCTAGTGGTCTACCGGGGAAATATACGAGTCAAATGGAGAATTTAATGTCATGACAGCAAGTTGGCCATGATAGCTCAATGGGTTAGAGCGACTGGACAGAAAACAGGAGATCAGTGGTTCAAATCCTGTCTGTGGCATTGAATTTTTCATGCTGACTCTATCTATCAAAAACCTTAGCCTGTATACGGCTAGTGTGAAGATTGTAGCTGTGCTTGTCTCCTGATAATGAAACCATTTTGAAATTCACATTTGTCTTTATGCTCCATTTAGGTTTAATACAAAAATAGTCCTGGTAGAGCAAGTGGGTGTGGGTGTGTTTTTCCTTATAGGCTTCTAAAATGTGGCACCAGTTTTTGCCTAAGTTAACCAAATAATCTTTGACATGAGTGAAAAATTCTGTCTAGACTAGTATACAAAATTCCTCTCCATTGTGTATAATTATTTACTTTTATGTAATGCATAAAAGCTTCCCAAATCATCTATATCTTTATCACTACACTTTGAACATTGTCAACATAAGAATAATTACTGGTCTCACAAAAAACAAAGGAATAACAAGTTCATAAATGGATAGAGTCCACATGAAAAATTCAATGCCATGGCCGGTATTTGAACCATGAATCTCCTGGTTACCGTTTAAGTACTTGAGTCCCAGGCTTACGATAGTAAGTTGCCACAAATGGTGTATCTCGGATGCGAGAGCTCCTAGAGGTTTACTGGGGAAATATACGAGTCAAATGGAGAATTTAATGTCAGGACAGCATGTTGGCCATGGTAGCTCAACGGGTTAGAGCGACTGGACGGAAAGCAGGAGATCCATGGTTCAAATCCCGGCCATGGCATTGAATTTTTCAGGTTGACTCTATCCATCAAAAACCTTAGCCTATATATGGCTAGTATGAAGAAATGATTAATTTCCATCAATTAACTAAAGTTCATAAATATTTGAGATCCTGCTTCATACATCAATCATGAAATTAGTCAAATTTGTTCCCTTTTGTTTTGAATTTCCTGTACTTTATTAGTAGTATTATGTATGTTGGTTTACTGAAAATAAACAAGGTTATATTGAGGTTTGTTATTATTTCCTCCCAGTGAGATTTTTTCTATAAATAGGAACAAGGTAGCCCAAATGTGATAATGAGGAAATCTTGTCAGAAGCAAATTGTGGTATTTGTGGTTCTTCAACAATGCTTTTACATAATATTTTCTTGCCATTTATATTACATAGATTTTTGTCTTTACAGAGTCCTAAGTTTTAAATAACTTACCGGGGACATATACGAGTCAAATGGAGAATTTAATGTCAGGATGGCATGTTGGCCATGGTAGCTCAATGCAATAGAGCTACAGGATGGAAACCAGGAGATCAGTGGTTCAAATCCCGGCCATGGCATTGAATTTTTCATGTTGACTATATCTATCAAAAACGTTAGCCTAATATGCCAAATGTGAAGAAATGATAATTTCCATCAATTAACTAAAATAATAAGAGTTAAATGATGAAGCCTGTGACTCAAGTACTTACGATAGTAAGTCGCCACAAATGGTGTATCTCGAATGCGAGAGCCCCTAGTGGTTTACCGGGGAATATACGAGTCAAATGGAGAATTTAATATCAGGACAGCACGTCAGCCATGGTAGCTCAATGGGTCAGAGCGACTGGACGTAAACCAGGAGATCTGTGGTTCAAATCCCGGCCATGGCATTGAATTTTTCATGTAGACTTTCTATCAAAAACGTTAGCCTAATACGCCTAATGTGAAGAAATGATAATTTCCATCAATTAACTAAAATGATAAGAGCCTGTGACCCAAGTACTTACGATAGTAAGTCGCCACAAATGGTGTAACTCGAATGCGAGAGCCCCTAGTGGTTCACCAGGGAGTACACGAGTCAAATGGAGAATTTAATGTCAGGACGGCATGTCGGCCATGGTAACTCAATGCGTCAGAGCGACTGGACGTAAACCAGGAGATCCGCGGTTCAAATCCTGGCCATGGCATTGAATTTTTCATCTTACTCTATCTATCAAAAACTTTATAAGTGTTTTGTGTAATATTTTTAAACATCTTCTAAGAAACACATGGCAAGTGCAAGCTAAAGCTACATGTTTTAGGAACAAATATTCAAACTTCAAGTATGTAGATTCATTAATGACATCTGTACAAATTTCTATATAAAATGATATTTCAAACTGTAGCATCTTAATGACAGCACTTGGATGTCATTGAGAAGCTAAACTAACATGAGATACTACTATTAAATAATTTGTAACAGAAACTTCACTTATCTTTTGCTTTCTAACTTAAAATGCTCTACATGTTTATGGTTGTTCAACTTTGCTTTGCACACTCTGAAACACTGACATAAACTTTTACTATGGCAGGTAGTTTTTACTGTTTACATTCCTGACCTTCCGTTCGAACATATGCGCCAATATTGCAGGGTTGTCAAGAGTAAGCCTGTGACTTAATTGCAAGACACACACAGGGATCCAGTACTTTTATATAATTTTGTGGCTAAACTTATCACCTTAGCAACTTATGGTAAGAAAACAACTCATCTTTTCTAGCTGTACCTCGTTAACCTAATTACAAAAGTAAATTATGAATGTGTGATGACATATTCACAATCAAAACTTTCATGACTTTATCAAAATTTTACTGTATTGGAACACCACAGTGAAGCGAAACATAATTAAATTATAGATGAGTCATATCTTTTACAAATGCGTTAAGTGAATCTTATGTGTAAAATATATATATAATTTAATTTTGATCAATTTTATTTTTTATTTCTGCAACCATGCACTTTAGAAGAAAATGATACAGGAATTATGTTTCAGCTTACATCAGGAAGTTGCTATTGAGGTTTGCACATTCATACCCTTAACACCTTGTATTTGCTACCATTTAATTTTACCCTACCACAACACCTTGGATAGGGCTACCGCCTGCGGTGCCGTATGTAGTAAAAGCAGGCGTTAAACACTACACATTTCATTTCATTTGGATAGGGCTGATCCATCATATTACAAAATGGTAGAAGAGAATAAAGAAATATATATTGTGGAATACACTGGTAGCACTGCAATTTTGTATGCTTGCACTATATTTCTCTAGGAAATGCATATTTAGAACCTTAGTTTTAGGAATTAAAAATGCAAGTATAGGCTATCAATATATTTATTCAGACAAAGTTTGTTCTCTACTTTTATACTTCGAAACTTCAAGGTCTACAAAACGTGGTATTTATCTTCCATTTCACTTTTTCTTTGGTCTTTTTTACGAATAATAAGAAATACAGAACTGTAACTTATAATTTTGTCTCTAAAGGGCTGCCTCCACATACTATCTCCTGAAAATTTTCCAGCTTTTCAAACAACGCCTCTCATAAATATTGCTTTGTTATGGAAGGATGAACTTCACTTTTACATGAAATTATGAGGTTTGTCTTATGATATGAATGAAACCTTGTCCAATTTATTACAACTGTTACATGCGAACTCAGACATGACGCTTGATGTATCATACCTTTCAAAAGATAACCTTTCTTCTTAACTCATAGATTCTCACCTTCAATTTGGAGAATTTCAACCATTAATAGCAGAACAATTGGGGGAATTTTCGTCAGTGGCATTACGTTGCTTAACAGCTAAAATGTTATATCACACTGATCAACTTGAAACTTTTTTGACCCCCCCCCCCCTTTATCCATAACATCCGTAGTGCAGGGTGAAGAGTGTTAACTCTACTAAGGGCAACAATGGAAAAAACTATGCACACAAAACCACATTTTTTGTGCCTGATATGCCTCTGGAACCTACTGGCCGTGTGTAGGCTAAAGTATGGAAAGATAGAGTCAGACTGAAAAATTCAATGCCATAGCCGGGATTTGAACCAATTAATTAATTTCCATTAATAGACCTAATAGTGGTTAACTATAAAGTCCGGGCCTTAAAGTACTTACATGTTGTAAGTTGCCATTAAGGTAGTTGTCTCATGTGTTTATGACAACTCCTAAGTGGTTTACCGCGAGAAACACGAGTCAGTTGGAGAATTTAATGTCATGCTGGCACGTTGGCCATAGTAGCTCAAGGGTTAGAGCAGCTGGACGGCAACCAGAAGATCCGTGGTTCAAATCCCGGCTATGGCATTGAATTTTTCAGTCTGACTCTATCTTTCCATACTTTAGCCTACACACGGCCAGTGTGAAAGAACAATTAATTTCCATTCATTTTCAATTGTTAAATTTCTTCTCCCCTTTTCATATTTGCACTCAATTTCTGCACAATTATTACTTTTCTCCTCATAGCCTACAGGAGGATTTGATTCTTCGTCACCCTACTGAAACTATTTGCCTCATATTTCTTTTGCCGGACTCTGAACAACAAATTTGTCAGATGGTAATAGCCGGTTTAAATATGCATACACATATTTTGTGATCATTTATTTCATCTCCAAGCACATTCTTAGACTGAGATGTTTGTTTCGTTAGTTCAACAACAGCTTAGAAATTTAGATCTTACAATATCTTAGAACTCATAATGTCTTCACTGCAAACACCCTTTTGGGTTTTGCACATTCTCAGGAATGAACAAACCATCTACAATACTACGAGTGTTGCTGTATTGTTACAATAGGCTTCTTCTGGATTACATTTTTGTTCCGTTTGTAAGAAACACAGTCATACTGTATCCTACTGCTTTAAAAATCTGTCAATTTAACTGTCTTTCTAATTGCTCTTCTAGACCAGACAATCGACAATTAAACTCTTACCAGCCTATACATATTTATGGAGTCCCCTTTTTACCTTTGCCCTTAATTACATTCATTTGTTATGATGTACCTTCTTATGCTGTGTTAGATTCATGTTCTACTGTTAACTTCATTAGTGCCCATTTTTGGGAATCTCTACCAGCGAAGAAACATGGAAATCTTTATTTTACTTCTTTACATGGAACTACCATTTCAGATGAACAGTTCTTAATGGTGAGATATGCCATTACATATTAAAACTGCAACTTTCACCAGGGATTTGGTCTTTTATGTTGCTCCATAATTGCCTTTTCTAAAATACGGGTTTACCATTTTTGTCTCAAACTAAACCTTCCTTGGACTATGCCACATTCACTTTGGTGTAAAATCACAATGCATACTATCTGCACACGATTTCTTGAGCGGTTGGGTCTAAAGTCCTCATTCGGTAGGTTTCATCTAATTCCATAAACACAGATGACAACTTTGAAACATGAAATGTGCTATACACTTTGACATCTTGTGACTAATATGCTAAGCTTTCACATGTGCGCCATTTCATTTTGAGCAATTTTGAGGTTAATTATTAGCTAACCAGTTTACAACAAATCTAAGAGCAACACATATGCTGTAGATGTTATGGCTCTCGAAAGGGGACACACTATTATTCATCTACGTCCGTATAAATGTGACCTGAATGCAATTGAGGTGGTGTGGGCAAAAATAAAGAATGTTTTCAGAGGACGCAATGTTAACTGGAGGGCCACAAATCTGCAGAAACTTGATATAGAAGTAACGGATTGGGAAGGATACTGCAAAAAGGTTCAAGAGCTGGAAATGCAATATTGGAGAAATGATGGTGTAATAGAAAATGCTATTGATGAAATTAACACATCAGAGGATACCAGTGATGAAAGTGATGCATCGGACTCGGAAATCGAAGAATCACAAAGTGAGTGAGTGCGTGTTTATAGCTGTCGTAATACTTGTTTTCTACTTTTATGAGTTTCATAACATAGAAAATATACATTTACTATGTATAAACATACAGCTTATTGGATGGAGTTCAATTTATTATTTGTCCACACATCTCACACCTTAGGCAAATATCTTTGCTTATCTTAACGTGATTTGGCTGAATTGTGTGTTTTTTAGGTTGACCACACTGCAGAAAAAAGAGCATGTTAGCCCTCTCTTCTTCCCCTCTGGCCACACTACACCATAAATCCAGTGCTCAAGAAAACATGTGCATATACCATTTTCTTTTGCCGCCCCTACTCAACCAATTGGTCATCCCATTATCACATGGACTTTAGTTTGTTACATTTATCTCTGTGCCTACAGCAATCACTTTTGTGGGTTATTCTTTATTTCCAGAGGATTTTACTGATACATCTGGTGTGATCTGTGGTAGTGAATATACAATTCAACTGTCCAATTCTACCCCTGTTCGATCAGCACCATATCACTTATAGTCTGCCCGCCTCGGTAGTGTGGTAGTAGCATGTCTGCCTCACGTTCAAGAGGTCCCGAGTTCGAATTTCGGTCAGGGTGGGTTATCTGGATAAGGTTTTTTCCGGGGTTTTCCCTTATCCTTCACGACGAATGTCGGGTAACTCTAAGCTCCACGGACCCTGGACTCATTTGAGCATCATTTCACCGAATTCATTCACCTTCCAATATGACTTAACGTTGGAGGACGTAAATTACAAAAAAAACCTTATAGTCTCCTAAACTAGATATCTTACACTAAAAGATCAATGACATGTTGGCAAACATGTAATGGTTTTATTGAACCATCAACTAGTGCATTTTCAAGCCCAGATTTTTTGGTACTAAAACAAAATGGTAATTGGAGACTCATGGTGGATTGTAGAAAACTTAAAAAACAAATCAAAGTAGATGCAATGTCCATGCTGGAAGTTCACACAGTGGCACATTATTATTTTTGCAGTTAAGGTGTTCACTACCCTTGATTTAAACCAAGCTTATTATCAAATTCCCTTGTCAGAATCCTCCAAACCTCTGACCACATTTTCTACCCCCTGGAATTTGCTTTCGCAAGTCTCCTTAGGCCTGTCAAGTAAGGCACAGGCATTATCTTGTTTCTTGGATCACATTTTGCATGAATATAGATTTAAATTCATCCTTAATTATTTAGCCAACCTTATTTATTCTCTGGACTTTGGCATTCAGTTAGAGCATTAATGCCTAGTTTTTCAATACTTGCACAATGCGAGATTGACCTTCTAAGGTAAAATTTGCTATATCACAAATTTCCTTTATCATATTATTTCTCCCTGCAGTGTTGGTATCGATCCTGATCAGGCCATCGCTGTGCACAGTTTTCCACTACCATGGACAGTAAAACAACTGGCCTCCTTTTTGGGGATGGCATCCCTTTTTCCTCAAGTTTATTCCACATTTCGCACATATTGCTGAGCCTTTGCATGCTCTTCACTGCAAAGGGGCCAAATTTGTTCGGACTTCAGTACACCAAAAAGCATTTGAGATCCTAAAACTGGCCATCATGAATCCCCCAGTGTTAGTCATGCCAGATTTTAATAAACCATTTGTAGTACCTCCCGTTTTGCACTAGCTGAAATATTATTACATTGGCCCAAGAACACTCACCATCTTATTTTTTATAACTTGCGAGTGCTTTCTCCAACTGAAAGACAATTATCTGTGTATGAACTGGAGACTCTAGTGGCTCTTACAGCATTAGACGAGTTCTGTCCGTTTCTGGAACATCACCCTTCCTTCTTGAATGTGATAATCAGGCTCTTACTTGGGTGTTGTCTCATACGTATAAAAATGGAAAGCTTGCTAGCTGGGCAATCAAACTTGGTGCTTTTCAGTTTCAGGTCCCCCACATTAAAAGTTCAGAAAATTCTGTAGCCAATACCCTTTCATGTATGTTCAGTTTGGAACCAAATCCTCAACCTACTCCTAATGCCCCTGCAGCAGCCACGTTTACTTTTCCAAAGGACTTTCTTGAGATTTTCACTTACATTTTTGTATTACCAACAAAATGATCCAGAATTAGGTGTTTTATGGCAGCAAGTGCAATCTGGTTAAGTTCCAAGCGGTTATAAACTTCATGACCATTTATTGTTTGCACTGTTAGCATGTACTAACATGTCTCACATTTTGTTCCTCATCTTAAAATATTTCTATACCTTCCCCTTTGATGCACATTTAGGGGCTTTTAAGACCAAAAAGCAAAATTCATCAATATTTTGTATGGCATGGTATGTATAAAGGTATTGCACATTTTGTTAAACGTGATGTTTGACTCCATTCTAAACCGCCATGCAACTCACGCATTGGTTTACTCAGTTCATCCTTGGCAGAGTATTCAATGGAAAGACTTCATGGCTTTTTTGTGGGTCTTTGCTTTATATTTCACGAGGGTATAATTGCCTCTGCATGGTAACAGTTGTCCTTACTAAGTTTATCTGGCTGTGTCCGGTTAGGGCAGTTACAGCTATTATCTCATCTTCAATTTCGTCTTCTATTTTCACCTTGTTTGGCACTCCAGATATTTTGGTGTCAGATAATGCTTCTTTCATGCTCATGCATTTTGTACTTTTCTTTTTGATAGGGGCATTAAGTTTGAATGTACTTCTGCTTATTACCCTAAGTCCTCTTTGGCTGAACAGGGCAAAGGTTCAGCCCTGTACTTTTGTACCTCAAAAGTATTCTCATTTCTTTTCACTCTCATCATCATGCATCATGGGATCTCCACCTTTTGCATTTTCAGTTTACCATCAATACTGCAGTTCATAAGATGCACATAAAAAAACATATTTTTTCTCATGTTTAATTTTATGCCTACATGTAGATTGACTAATGTCTGGAATTGCTCATTTGCTTACAGAATCTTTTGATCCTCAGCACATCTAAGTAGATATCTGCATTAGCCTCCTTGCAGACTGGGACACAGAAGCATTACAATCACCACTGCCAACTCGCTACTTTTCAAGTAGCTGAGGACATGGTGTTACTTCGAGCGCATCCACAAAGTTATGTTTCTAAGACGTTCACACAAACTCGCTCATATTGTGGGGCTATATCCCATTCTCAAAATAGTTGCTGATGTTTCTTATCTTTTGCAGGACTGCATTTCCGGAGCCATGACTAGTAAGAATCAGCAATGATCACACAAAAAAAGCACATGTTCAAGAATTGCACAATTAATGTGCTATGGGATGACATGCAGCCCCAGACTTACAAGACACACAAAAAATAACAAAAGAAGGCACTGTACAGTGATCACTTTAGTCGATGGAACACAAAAAAGTATTACCCATGCCTCTCAGTTGAAACTGCTTACTGCTATCATAAACACTTTTTAAACCAATTCTCGAACTGTAAAAACACTTAAGCTACTTTTTAAATTAGGACATGTTTCAAGGACTCCGCGTCCCCATCCTAAGCTGATATTCTACTGGTTCTTCAGGTGACCGCCTCCCTCTCCTGGCGCTGTTCAATGAGTTGAATGACGTCATCTACTATTGGAATTTCGAAGTTCATTGCTCTCTTTTTGTTCTTCAAAATGTGTATATTTTCCCAAACTGTTAATTCCCAATACTTTTTTGGCGGTACCAAAAGTTTTATGTCTTTGGAAATGTTGTGATTTTTTGACCAGAAGTGATGGGCTATGGCCTATTTATCTGTCTGTTTGTATTTAATACATCGCATGTGTTCTTTCATCCTTGTTTCTAGGTTTCTCTTTGTTTTTCCGATATAAATTTTGTGCAAATCCTCACATCTTACGCTATAAATTCCGGATAGTTTGTTGGTTGGACTTGTGTTTTTTAGCGGGTGATTCAGCATGTTTTTCATGTTTTATTTGTTGTGTGGTACTAGTTGTATCTGAAATTGACGGAAAATGTTTTTGAATTTATTAAATGCCTTAGGGTGATACGTAAATTTGCAATATACTTTCTTTGGGTCGTCAGCTTTTAAAGTGCTAACCTCCTTGATGGTTTTCCGTCTTTTATGCTTGTTTATAATTTTTTTAATAAATTTTGGATCAAAGCCATTCACAATTGCAACATAATTAATGTGATCTACTTCTTTGGTATATTCTTCTATAGTCAATGGGATGTTCACTAGCCTATGGATTAAACTGTGAAATACTGCATATTGATGTTCTTTTGGGTTGGAGTTGTTGTTTTTAATGTAGTTATCCACATGTGTTGATTTTCTATATATGCCAAACTCTAATTTGTCTCCTTTTTTTATAATTTTTAAATCCAAAAACGGTAATCATCCATCTTGTTCTGTTTCAATGGTGAACTTTATGGATTGGTCTTGCAGGTTCAATAATTTTAGCGCATCCTTTGCTAACTTCTTTGGTATTATGGCAAATATGTCATCCACATAACGAAACCACACTTTAAAAATATGTGGAAGTGCTGCTGTCACCCATGTTTCCAAATAACTCATATACAAATCCGCTAATAACGGTGAGATGGGGTTGCCCATGGCTAAACCTGAGGTTTGTTTGTAATATTTTTGGTTGAACATGAAGCTGTTTTGGTTGATGCATAAATTAAAGAGTTTGTTGTATTCTTCAATTTGGGTTTCAGTAAAACCTTGATCTGAGAGCCATAGCTTAATCAAATTTGGTAGCTTTTCTGTAGGTACGCTCGTAAATAATGAGCTAACATCAAAGGACACTAAAATTTCATTAGTGTTTATATTTACTTTATTTAATTTGTCAACCAATTCTAAGCTGTTTTTTATTCCGAGAGAAGCATATCTTTGTATGATATGCTTATATGTTAGCTTACTGCTAACTAAAATTTCGTCTACCTTTGGCTCACCCTCTCGCACCGGTTTGCAGGGGTACATTTTTTTTGTATTGATTCTTGCTCATTCTTTTTTCTCTTGTTTGTCTTCACACAACAAGCAAGGATGTAGGTTTTCTCCCTGTGACCTTTAGCTTCTGTCCTTACCTTTGGTGGTTCTACTCTCTCATTAGCCTTTGACTTTAGGGAACATGTGGCTTGTTGTATTTATTATTAGGTTTTCTTTCCTCATATTAGTCTGTTTTAGTGGTTTACTTAGAATAGAATTTATTTATACAGCTTGCTATATACAATATTTTGTCTAAATTACATACATATTTTCTTAGTCTAGTTGTATAAATTTTTCTGGTGCCATTTTTTAACCTAGCTAGCTCAGCCTGCTTGGCTTCCAGGCCTGATGGTTTACTTACAGTAGTGGTGTTTGTGTTGTGCTGTGTTGTATATATGGGCCCTTAACATTGTGACTTCAGGCATCTTCTAAGGCCTGGCCAGACACACTTACATACATGTTATCTTAAATTTGTTTACTCACTCTTTGTGTGCTCATATACATCTATTTATAAAAGCATATTGATGATTATATATACATCTATTCATTAGAATTGGAAAATTGTGATTGGAACTGTAAGGAAGTATTGTATGTTTAAGTACAAATAAACTAACTATATGCATTATCTCTTGTAATGATTCCTTGTTAGTTATATAATTTTTAATGTTTACTATGTTGACTGCTATATTAGTTTTGTTTGCTTTTGCTATGTTCTTACTATTCAGGACAGAATTAAGTATATATTTTTGGAACTTATCTGCTTTCCATGCATTTGATTTTGCCCCTATTATGTTTTATCTGTTGTTTTTGGCGTTGCCTACCCCTTTGGCCTCCTTTCTTATGAACTCTTGTCCTTTTGTGTCGACGGCCTCCTGGGAGTTTCATGGTTCCTGCGCCTTCGTTGCTGCTCGCCTCTTTCATCGGGGGTGGAGAGCGGTATTGTGCCATTTCTGCAGGTGCAGATAAAAAATAGAAAGTCATCTTTGAAGATAAATACATCTCTTATTACCAGGACCCAGATTTTGAGGACATATCAATCTTTTTTTCCTTATACACTATGCATAAAATCCTGAATATGAAACTCTGGTTATAAAAATATCAATTTATTGGCCATTCTTTCTTCATACCATTAGTTTTGAAGTTTTAGGTAGTTTTTTTCCCTTCAATTTGTATGTATGTTTTGGCCTTCTTTGACATTTTACTTACTTTCTTTTCTGGTACTTTTTTGTAAGAAATTAGATTAATTTAAATTATTAAATGATTTAACATTTACTTTCAGTCTAAGAAAATAAATGAATACTTGATCAGTGGATTGACAGTGTACATGTTGAAATCCTATTTCTTGTCAATGCTGTGCATAATGTTGATGCAGCAAACAATTCTCCTATTTCCAATGTGCAGCTAGACAATTTGCAAACTCAAAGGCAAGCTATATAGAATAAAAAGAAGCATTTCAGAAAGTGGAGTGCCATTGTTACTAAAATTAGGCAAGTTAAGTTGTTAAGTACTTAAGAGACATTACTACGTTAAAAAAACTAGAAAACCCAAACACAATAGATATGGCAAATTTACATTTCATCCAAAATACTTCAAAAAATTTGAAAAGATATTTAAGAGCTTCAACATAAAATTAGCCCTTCAGAACAAACGCAACATCTGCAACTTACTAAACCACCCTCTAAAAAGCAGCACCTCGAAAACTCAATTATCAGGCATTTACCAAATGAGTTGCCACGATTGTGACAAGATATACATTGGTAAGACCAAAAGGAATCTAGGAACAAGAATGAAAGAACACTTCAGAAATATTAAATTCAAACAAATGGACAAGTCGGCCGTAGCACATCACTTTTGGTCTGAGAATCACAACATAAAACAAGTAATAGAACTGATCAAACAGGCAAAGAAACCTCTGGAACTACAGATTTGGAAAAACATTTTTATTACGAAGAAACAGGACCTCTTGATGAATTTTGAAATTCCTGCGGTAGATGACGTCATCAAACTTACCAGGACATTAGATGGCAGCACGACACCAAGCCAGATGCAGACACCGGATGCATCATCAGTCAACCACAGAACTGGCGATAGGGGAGAGGTCCCCAGAAACTAGTCTTCATCAAAAAACTTGTAAGTGGAGAAAAGTATATACAAGGTTGACTCACTTGCCTAATTTTAGTATCAAAGGCAAGCAATTTTTACTGTTACAGATTTAGTTATTCACAGATTCTATGAGAGAGAAGTTTGGTTTCCAGTTCAGTTTTTGTAGTTTCATCAACTATAGCTAAAATAAAGCTGTCTAAATCTTGTCATTTAAGACAGATTGCTTCTGAATATGGTGTTTTCTCTGCAGACAGAGAAGTATTATTTCATGAGATGTGTGAAACAGAGGTATCAGCCAAAAGAAAATTAACAGTTTGGCAACATGTGGATTGAAATATGCATATAAGTAAGAAGAAATCCTTGCAAGTTTCACTGCAACAAACTGTATCCATGAACAACAATAAATTATCATATCTTTACAAAGACTTGTGAAGCTTTAGTTTCTGCAAACATCCTATTTCAACATTGAAAAAGGCTAAATTGAAGAGTTTTCTAGAACTATATATGGGATGTCCTGTCTCAGACAAATCAATTCTTTGGAAGAACTACCTGTTACAATGTTATAGTAACACAATTAGGAAGATGCAGAGAAAAGTATATCCACTGACAAAACACGTGATGTAAAAAACTGTTATCACACTATTGTAATCATTGGTATATTAGAGATCGATGGACTAGGCAAAGTGTTTCTGCTTACATATAAGGTATTGGAAACTGTTAATTACTTCATAATTTCAGGGCTGTGAAAAATGTTTGCTTTTGTCATGACCTGAGGGTATCAGAAATGATAGCAGAAAAGTCAATACCAAGCTTTTTACAGAAAATGGTACACATTACTTGCTTAGCACATGCTATGCACAGGGTGGCAGAGGAAGTTAGTTCTCAAGTGGATTGCCTAAAGTCACAGATAAAAACATTTTTGTCCACGTTTCCACTTGTAACCTGCTTTTCAAGTTCATGACTCCCAGTATTCCCTTTGCAGCAGAAGCTTGTCATTATCTGATGGGGCACCTGGATAGATTCAGCAATTTATTATTGCAATCAATTCCATATGGTAAAATGTGTTATTGAAACACTGAATCCTAACACTGCTACTGCAACTGATGCAACTAAAATACTATTTTCAAACAGTGAAATTGAAGGACAACTAGTCTTCATAAAGGCAACTTTCAGTTGTTTAAAACAAGGAATCACATGTGTACAGGAGAGAGGTGAAAGTTCTCTAAATCTAGATAACAAAATAGCATCTAGATTTAGAAATAGCATCTGCCCCGTAGAGTAGTCGGTAGAGTACTTGCCTGCCATGCTAGGGGTCCTGGGTTCGATTCCTGGCGGTGGGGTTGGGGGTTTTTCTCCGACCAAGATAATTCCCCATCTTCCCCAGAGTCTGGAAGTATGAATGAGAGTGTGAATGTGTGCGTGATCTAATAATTAAAAACCAAAGATAACGAGTTAACACCTTCGGCATGTTCCAAAGGAGAACGGTCGCCGATATGACCATAGCAGTTAAAGGCGGAACAAGGGGGGGGGGGGGGGGGGATAGCATCTCATTTGAAAAGTATAGGGGAAGAAGTTAGAAGAAGAGTATAGAAAGTGGAAAGTGTTCTTGATAAAACCTCTGAATACAAAACTTTGTCCCACATTTCTGAATTGCTAATCGGTGAAACATTTGATGCTTCCTGAATTGAAGATGATCTCACTGCCAGTGATTTAGTATATTTCAAGTATGCTCCAATCGTGTCATCAGTTGCGGAAAGGAGTTTCTTAAAAAACAAAAATCTGCTTTCTGACAACAGGCGTATCCTAACTTTCAAGAACCTGCACATGCTGTTGTTTTAACTCACCCTGACCGATATTTGAAATTGGGGCCTCTTGAACATGAAGCAGATACACTACCACCACTCTACAGAGGCGGGCATGTATACTGTTTGGTCTCCAACCAATGTGAGAACATTTTAGTACAACAAAGGTAATGACACTGTATTTTGTTATATGTGTTCAAAGGGGAACTTGACAGGCACACTTTCCAAGTCTAGGCATGTCCTGAATAGCACTGTGTCTTATTTCAAGTTTTACCACAGTTATATTCATAATTGCATAATGAACCTGTTCATTGTTTCCATAAATGGTTTACTGCAGGAAAGAACTGACTGCAAGTTCAACATTGTGTAAGAATTAAAAAAATGAAATTACCCACGAAGAAAATCAGTAGCAATATTCCACTTTGTCATGACTGCTTAGCCGTACACCTTCATACAATAAATGTACACTGTTCATCCCAGTGCACGCTTTACAAGCAATGAGACACTATTATGGACAGGGAACATTTAATATGTCAAACAATTCCAAAATACAAGGCTGTATTAATTTCTTTTTTTAAATGGATGTGCCTTAACTATTATGGCTCTCACTGTCCCATTCTATACTGGATGTGAAAGACCACTTAATTTTGTTCAGAGAACCCTTTATCAGGCTTGAGTTCTTTATGTGCCATAAATATACAATATAAAACCATCTACTTTACTTTTCTTCTAAAGTTTTTACACCCAAAAATGCCCATTGCCCTCCAGTGGCTTTGAGCCTGTAACCTCGGAAACCAGAGGCTAGCATGTTATCCCAGATCATGGAGGATGGCAAGATATTCAAACTCAACTTGCATACTGTCACGAACCTATTATCGTGATAGCGTGGCTTTTGCACACAAAGGAACTGATAGTGCAGCACAGAGATAAAGAGTATGCCCATACAAATACAGATAGCGCAGAGATAAAAGGTTTGCCAAAACAAATTAAGTTAGATAAATGGAAAATTCTAGTGACATCTTGATTGATAGAGAACATCCTAGAACAGTCTAGAATCATCAATGGAGGTATATACATAAGAGATCGCAACACGCCAGCGTAGTAGTGGAAAACGGAGTCGTAACAAGAGTTGTAAAGTGAGAGTGTAATCAGAACTGAATCGTGTGCCTGCAGTGTGTTGAAAGTGAACGCTTTTGTTTGTGGATGGCGACCTTGTGTATGTTACGTAATTCTGCTACTGTAAGGTTTGACCAAAGTGTGTTTCTACAGAAATAAAGAACATTTTGAATTTCTGCAAGTTGGACTTTTAATTCTACGAACCCACAAAGTCACAATACTATTATTGGCACATCAGATGGAGAATGGAGCAAACACCACATGTGAATGCATGATATAATTACTGCTCAGTTTCACTTGTATGTTTATGTACATTTATGTACATGTGTTTACAAAGCTGCGAAGTGAAAGAATTTAACTCTTGAAGAAAATTTCACCATTATTAACGATATTGTGAAGTGAATCCACAAATTTCAATGGTAGATGATGAAAATATATGAAATGTCTTTTACATTACTGTTTTGCATTTTGAAGCAAAACAATTCCATTTTGAATGTGAAGATCCAAATTGGTTCTACAGTCAATAAGCGAAAGAATATGTAGGTATGTTTTACCATACGAGGGAATTAAAAAATATATTAATGAAGTGGTTTAAGGGAAAAGCAAGTGAAAATACTCTGCCCGATGGAAATATTTTATGAGAAAAAGTTTTGGGAATTGCTAAGGTAACCTCGTAGAATTTCAGAGCATCAAATTGATGGTCTGACTGCCTTAAAAAGTGACATTCTTTTGTTCAAAACCATGTGTGTGATGAAAGCATAATTATAATGAAGAAATTGTTAAATAATATACCTATCACAAATTTCACATGTACTCCATTATACGGACAGACACTATTTAAGGGATAAATATGAAATTTCTCTTAAAGTCACTAGGGGTTTCTACAATATTTTTTCTGACTCACTCTGCAGTGAGTGCAACCCTAAAATATTTATATCAAATTAGTATAACAAAAATATACCCTACACATACCTTGTACATTTTCAGATGCAGTAGAAGGTTCCAGGTGGTCCATTTCTTGGTGTAGAACTGCAGAATCATTATACTCTTGCACTGTTTGATTACCAGCTTGTTCTTGAGGTTCTTGAAGCTCAGAATCCAAGTCATCCAACACATCTCCTTCTGTAACTCCCAAATCTAGGACATCATCTGGTTCTTCTGGTTCCCTACTTAAAAGTATACAGTTGTTAGTCATTACTGGTAAAAACACAATGAAAAACTATGTAAATGATTGGATAGATAATATTTAAAATTAAAACTTACTGAAAGCCATCCTGAATAACAGATATTTTTTCCTGTTCCAGGTACATTGTCTGATGACCTGAGCCCTGCAAGCAAATGAGTTGAAAATATACTGTAATTGCTTTTAGGCATGTAAAACTTAATTATTTAAAATATGTCTTAAAAATGAGGGTTTTTTTTAATGCTGTGAATTCCCAGGACCTGATGTGCTGTAATTTTGCGCCACAGCAGTTCTTTTACAAACCATTAAATTTACTAATATACAGTTGCTGTTTTAGAAGCCATTCGTCTAGGCTAGGTTTGAATCTATCACCTTGAAATCAGTATGCCAGTGCTCAAAATGTGTCTGATTTACCCTATGCTTGATGGATAACTCTTCAAATCTCAAATTAATTCAATGTCATATGAAATCTTTGTACAATGATTCAGAAAGACTATGAGTGCTTTTCATCAATAAGAATATTATGTTGTTGTTTTCAAATGCTAGGCTTTGGCAATGAAGCCATTAGCTCTCTTGCTCTCCAATATTTCTGTGCAGTGGGCCCGGCAGGTATTCAATAAGAATATTATTATAGTGGTATAATGCTCCACGATATCTGTAACAATAATTGCAAATTTAATTGTTCTTCCACAATAACCCTGTGTAGGCTAAGATTTGAATAGATAGAGTCAGACTGAAAAATTCAATGCCATGGCCAGGATTTGAACCATGGATCTCCCGATCTCTGTCCTGTTGCTCTTAACCTTTGAGTAGGCAACAGAAAGAGCTACGATTATCTGCTATCATTAGCATCATAAATACCCCCACATATAATGTGGCCAAATGGTTACTAAACAAATTCAATAGTTTCCCAAAATTTGAAAGTGCAAATTTAAAAAAACTCTTTAGATATGGTAGAAAAAATCAGATATAAATTTGGACAAAAATGACAGATTGGTTTCATTTTATGTCACATTTTTATTTCCAAGCATACCAACAGAAAAATTACAGAGTCTAATAAATAAATGGCTAACTACAATAGAAATGGAAACAATGGAAGTAGAAGAATACATTTCACTAACAAAAATATGCATTGAACAAAACTTCTTCAGCTTTAATGGAAAACACTACAAGCAAAAATCAGGGTTATCAATGGGCAACTCACTTTCACCTTTTTTGGCAAATTTATTTATGAGTGCATTTGAAACACAACTAAAAAGGCCTTCCCATGGATCTTCAAAGTTTGGTATAGTATGTTGATGACATCTTTACAATAGTGCTGTATAAACATTTAGATGATGAAAAAAAATTACTCAATCTGCAAGAAAGGAGTATCAAATTCGCCACAGAAAAGGAAATCAATGGACAACTCTCTTTCTTGGATCTAAATATCATAGGAATAACACAAAAATAAAATTTGGAATTTACAGGGAACCAACACATTCAGAAAATTACATAAAAAATAATAGCTACAACCCAATTATTCATAAGCATGCAATAATAAACAGCCTTACTAGTCAACATTCCCATGGATAAAGAAGAATATGTCAAAGAACAAAAAGCCATACTACACATAGCAGAAGAAAATGGATACAAGTCTGGTATTTAAGAAAATTAGAAAAACTAAAGAAAATCATTAAGGAAGCAACCACATTTACAAAAGAAACAGCATATTCAGTTCATTCACATATCACCCAAAAACATTTAATAAATTTAAAAAGATCTTTAGGGACAAAATATAATCTTGGCACCTACTAATGGACATTCAATTTTAAAATTGCTAAATTCAAAAACAAAAGATGAAATCCCATCGGTTAACAGATCCGGAATATACAAAATAATTTGTAAAAATGCTACATAGGTCAAACTAAAAGAAATCTAAAACCCAGAGTCAAAGAGCAGTCAGCAGTAGCATTTCATTTTTGGAACAAAAGTCATGACATTGATCCAAATCCAAAATTATTAAAAGCAGTGATAAACCAAAATAAACATGGGAGAACATATTCTAATGGAAAAATAAGGACCACGTAATGAACTTTGAAATCCCATCAGTAGATAATTTGACAGCTAGTTGGAGAGAGGCTGAAAATGGAGGCAATGGCCTTTGAAACTAGTTCCTCAATATAAAAAAAGTGACGAGTGTCAATAAACCGCATACAAATAGTTTTTACGATTAATTTTGACGTCACTGTTACTAAATTCCTCCAAACACACATAACATCATAGCTTGTCTAATGGCAGATAAAATTTACTTTTACACATGCATTATAGTGATTAGCACCTTAATGAGATCTGGCTGAAAAAAATTAAGTTTAATTTTTGTAACAATCACAGAGGTGATACATACAACTACAATCCAAAAAAAAAAGGTTTTTACTACAACAGCATTAAAAATAGTAGGGAAAACACCAAAACAAAAGTGATTTCGGTTCAGATATTTTTTTAGGGTTAATGAAGGTTTTCGAACTTCTCTAAAATATTGCTGAAAAGAAATTTGGTTCCTCACTTATTGACCCTTGTGTGAGGCTGCCAGTATCCCATCGAGCACCTCCTAGGTGGTGGTGGTTAAGGGAAAGGTTGACTAATCTTTGGATCAGTAGTGCACTGAGGAAATAAAATGCCCAGGGCAAACCAAAACTAACATGGCAGACAGAATCTTTAGCTGTAGTGACAGCAACTGATCTACAGATAGACTGCAAACAAAGTGCAGTCAGTGTGTGCATGCACAAGCACAGTCGTCTCCCCTCCTCAACATCCAAGCATCACATGACTCTCTCCCCTCCATACGTTTACCAGTGCAGTGCAGCTTGCGCTATGGAGGAGAGGAGAGGCAGCCTAAAATGACAGTAGAGGGGGAAAGCTGGAGAGCTTCAGTTTTGGTAAATCACGCCTCCAACTGCATTTTGTTCGCGGTTTACCTATAGAAGGAAAACTCCAATATAACACCCACCAACGCCGGCCCAGCAAGCCACTCAAGGTGTCATTTTATACAAGCTCAAAGTACCAGAGAAGAAGAGAGCCAGAATGATCTACAACCACAGCAAGTCAACAGAAAAAATGAACTTGGAGACAAAAATGTATATGATTAGGGTGTTGGAATATTACAACATGGAATACCAAAGACCAGGAACTTATGATGAAGATAAACTACAAAGTATAAACTTGGAAGAAGCGTAGGGATAAACTACTCAATATATTAACTTAATTAACTTAACTTAATTTATACAACAACACTGTTTTCAACACTTCCATGAAAGGATACTCAATATATGCTATATCATAAACTAAGAAAAAGGGTAAGGAATTATAATTTACAAAAATTAACTCCTATTTTATAGTGGAGTAGGAAAGGGAAAATGTGCGAAAAAGTAGGAATACTATTTCATAATAAATATGAATATTTAATTCTTGAATATAAGTATACATCATAAAGATGTCCTATTAGTATTGAAAAAACAATTTGTAGTTGGTTTTTAACACTTCAATTAATTCTGACATCACTTACTAAATTCCTCAAATCATGCATAATCCTAATAGCATCATTAAAAGTTGAAATATTCAGCCTTATATTTATTCAGTGTCTATGCAAAAGAGGAATGCAAAACAAGATACAGATATCTTTTATGAAATACTCCAAAATGAAATAGATATACCAACAAATGAACAAATAATTATAATGGGAGGTATGAATGGGTGAATTGGAAATAACATACTGGAAAGGATACAAGATTCAGTGAAAGTATACGTAACAGAATGGAGAACAAATAATAAATTTCTGCACTCATAATAATCTTAGAATAAATAACACTTTCTTCATCCTTAAATACCAATATAAATACACATGGGAAAATTTATGAGCATATCACTCTACAATAGACTATATTACTTCAAACAGAAATATTCACACAATTCAAATCTAGATTGTAAGAACACTGAATTCAGTTAATGTAGGAACTGACCATAAACCAGTTATGGTAAAATTAAAACTGCAACCACAAAAAAAAAAAAAAAAAAAAAAAAAATTAAACAAGTGAAAGTGACCACTGATACCCGACTTAATACAGAATTGTTAGAGCACAAAGTGTACAGTACTTATACCAAAAGAGATTGGAGAGAAAATTGGCAAAAGTTTGTACAGACAAAAAAAAATTATTAATGAAAATTGGCACGTAATAAGAGATAATATATTACAAGCAGCTTTTAAAGCATTAGGCAAGAGACAAATAGATACCATAGGAAAATAAAAAGAAAACCATGGTAGTGAAATAAAGAATTTAGCCAGACAAAAAGGCTTATATAAATTATATGAGAACAAAGCAAGCAGATGAAAAATATAAAATAAAGAATAACGTCAATGTAATAATTAGGGAAATTAAAGAACAACATTGGGAAACCTTCACAAGTACATTAGAATCAGATTTTTATGGTCTGCAAAGAAAGGTATGGAGAACAATCAGAAATCAAAGAGTGGAAATTAATGATTTTATATTGTCAAACAAAATCAAAGAGAAAACATGGGTTCATTATTTTACAGAACTCTATAATACAGATGAAGATTTTATATATATATATATATATATATATATTGACCACGTGACGCTAATCAACACCAACATAAGGTGGGGACTCCACACAAGACACAGGATGCATCTGAATAAACTGGGGAAGAGGATGCTCAGTGAAACACTAATGAAAGTGATTTTTGTTTGTGTGAACAACAAACCAAGTGGTGAAACAAAACAATCTGAGGCAAATAGAGTAAATTTATCATGTGGTCCACGAAACTAGACATCTTTTCAGCAGTAACGCATGAGGGAATGAGAAGAAATACAAAATACAGTGCAGGTATTCCTAAGGATAAGCGTAAACCACTTAAAATATCTCATCAAAATATTAAAAAAGCTTCTAAAAACCAGTCTACAGAATTAAAAATATTATATCATAATGTCCAGTCTCTAATAAAATCAGTGAACTAGAAATTATCCTCAAGGAAAGATCAGTTATGCATGTGCTATGTTTTTCAGAACATTGACTGAAAGAAAATATTATTTTAAATACTAAGCTTACCAAGTTCAATCTAGCTGCACATTATTGTAGAGAAACATAATCATGGTGGAAGTTGTATATATGTAAAAGATGGCATTAAATTTAGTATGATATGCACATCTGGTCTGTCGCATGAAAAAGATATAGAAATCACTGCAGTCGAACTCGTTGAATATAACCTTATTGTAGCGTGTATACACAGATCTCCTAATGGTAACTTTAATATTTTTCTGAACAGACTAGAAAAGGTTCTTAATGAATTTAAACATTTAAGCAAAACACTCATTGTCTGTGGAGACTTCACAATATCGATTTTGTTTAAATCTCAAAACAAAAGAATGACATAATTGATTTGATAGCTACATTTAACTTAAAACCTCTAGTAAATTTCCCAACCAGAAATACAAAATTCTGCGCAACCATAGTTGACCAAATTTTTACTAATGCTAGTCAGTCGTACAAAAGTCACCCACTGAATATGGGTTACAGTGATCATAATGCTCAGTTAATATCAATAAATATGGAAAACAGTATAAATCCAAACCCTAAAAAAACAAAATTTACCAGACAATTCAAAGATTCAAATATAGATTATTTCTTGCATCTACTAAAAAGCCAAATAAGGCATGAAGTGTATGATACATCTGATACTAATAAAAAAGTTGAGACTTTTCAAAAAAAGTTTAGGCATTATTTTGATATAGCTTTCCCACTTGTACAAATAAGACAATCATTCTCAGGAAAATAAAATTTGTGGATTACTAAAGCAATTATAACATCTTGCGCGCACAAATGAAAACATGAAATTCTGCAAACAGTGACCGTCACTCCACAATTCAGTGACTATGTTAAGAAATATAAAGCCACATTGAATAAAGTTATAAAACAAGCAAACAAGATGGCAAATTATAAATTCATCAAAAGTGCCCAAAAACAAAATGAAAGCTTCATGGAAAGTAATACAGAATGAAATAAAGTCCAATAAGAATGTAGATAATTTATAATTTAGTACTGCAGAAGCATTAAAAAATAATAACCCAAAGTCAATAGCAGAGACTTTTAATGATCACTTCATAAATCTTGCTGAAAATATTGTTTCATAAAAAAAAAAAAAAAAAAAAAAAAAAAAAAAAAAAAAAAAAAAAAAAAAAAAAACCTCCACAATGGGTACAGTATAAACAAATGGAGCAAATACATGTGAAACAACGATGTTCTTGGATTCTCCTGATTGCATGGAAATCGTTTCAGTAATATCCAAATTTAAATCTAAGTACTCTTCAGATATTGATAACATTCCTAACTTTTTGCTAAAGAAATGTTCTAATCTTATCGCACACCCCTTAATAGACATATGTAATAGCTCACTTGAACATGCAGTGTTTCAAGAAGCTCTAAAAACTGCTAAAGTAAAGCCACTATACAAAAAAGGAGATAAAACTCATTTACTAAATTACAGGCCAATTTCACTTTTATCCAGCTTCTCTAAAGTACTGGAAAATATATTTTATAAAAGACTTTTAGCATTTATAGAGATGAATGATTTAATATCTAAAACTCAGAATGGGTTTTGTAAATGAAAATAAACAGAAACTGCACTTTTTGATTTTGTAAACAGTGAAATAAATACTTTGGATAACAAAGACAAAATACTAGGCGCATTCTTTGACCTAACTAAAGCATTCGATGTACTAAACCACAGTTTACTATTCCAAAAATTAGAACATATGGGTATTAAAGGGCATGCATTGGAATGGGTCAAATCATATTTTGAATGCGATTTGAAAACCCTACAGGCACTGCTACCTCCTGGGAATCATTGGAGAAACGTAGAAAACGGGCAAGGCTATGTGCAATTTTTAGAGAATATAAGGGGGAACCTGCATGGAAAGATATAACAAAGCGGTTGTTGACACCATCATATAGGGGAAGGAATGATCACTCTAAAAAAATAAGAAATAGGGAACAGAAAACTGATATAGGTAAATTTTCCTTTACCAATAGAACAATTAATGACTGGAACAATTTGACTGCAGAATTACTGGAGACTTTGCCTCCAAATGTAAATAATTTCAAAGAGAGGTTAAAAAGAAATCCTGTATAGTTACCATAGTACATGAAAGGAATTGTATATATGTTGTAAGGAATTGTATATTATATTGTAAGGAGTTGTATATTATACTGTAAAGAATTGTATATCATACTGTAAAGAATTGTATATTATATTGACAGCGCTGCCACCGGGCCATGCTCTAAGCAGTGAAATAAAGTATCTATCTATCTATATCTAAAGGACAGGAAGCAAATAGTAGAAATTTTACATACAGAAAAAGCTCATGTTAAAGAATACCTAACAGACAAAATATATTAAGTTTGGTGTACCACAAGGTTCTATTTTGGGTCCTATTCTTTTCTTATTGTTTGTAAATGATTTGCAGTCAAATATTACAGCTAAAACAATAGTTCAATATGCTGATGACACAAATATATTAATTGAAAGCAATGCACTTGAAGAGCTACAAATCTTATCGAGCAGAATGTTTAGTAATATTTCTAAATGGTTTAGCAATAATAATTTAACTGTAAACTTGGAGAAGATACATGTAATTCATTTTCAGTTTTCTCAGAATAAGCCTTCCTCACAATCACAATTAATATGCAATAAAGTAATTAAGTATGTAAATACTACTAAATTTCTTGGTATTTGGATACAGAGTAACCTAAAATGGGAGACACATGTTGATCATCTAATTAAAAAACCTAAAATGGGAGACACATGTTGATCATCTAATTAAAAAACTGAGTACTATTTGTTATAATTTCAGACAACTGGTACACATAGTTAACATAAAAACTCTCAGAAGCATGTATTTTGCATGCGCTCATTCCATTTTAAAATATGGCATAACATTATGGGGTAAAATGTGGAAACGTTGAGTCAGACTGAAAAATTCAATGCCATAGCTGGGATTTGAATCACGGATCTTCTGTCTCCATCCAGCCGCTCTAACCATTGAGCTACTTTGGCTATAGTAGCTCAATGATTAGAGCGGCTGGATGGAGACCAGAAGATCCTTGGTTCAAATCCCGGATATGGCATTGAACTTTTCAGTCTGAACCCTACGTTTCCACACTTAGCCTACACACGGCCAGTGTGAAAGAACAATTAATTCCATTAATTGACCTAATAGTCGTTAACTATAAAGCCCGGGCTTTAAAGTACGTACATGTTGTAAGTCGCCATTAAGGTAGTTGTCTCATGTGTTTATGAGAACTCCTAAGTGGTTTACTGGAAAAAATACGAGTCAGTTGGAGAATTTAATGTCATATCGGCAAGTTGGCCATAGTAGCTCAATGGTTAGAGCGGCTGAAAGGAGACCAGAAGATCTGTGGTTCAAATTCCGACTAAGGCATTGAATTTTTCAGTTTGCCAATCTGGCAATATAGAAAATTCACCTATCATCCATGGGCTTTTAGAAAATTTGCCAATTTGGCAATATAGAAAATTCACCTACCATCCAGAAGATCTGTGGTTCAAATTCCGACTAAGGCATTGAATTTTTCAGTTTGCCAATTTGGCAATATAGAAAATTCACCTACCATCCATGGGCTTTTAGAAAATTTGCCAATTTGGCAATATAGAAAATTCACCTACCATCCATGGGCTTTTAGAAAATTTAAACGAATCTTCAAAAGACTAAACTTAAAACTAGCACCCCAAAACAAATTCAGTCTGAGGAACCTGCTAAATAAACCACTGAAAAATACAATCCCCAACAATTTGAAGTCAGGATTTATCAGATTAATTGTGAAACCTGTGAAAAAAGCTACATAAGAAAAACTAAGAGAAACTTGTTAACCAGGCAAAAAGAACACCATAGGAACATTTCCAGTTTCACACCATTTTTGGACAGATAATCCACAACATTGGCCACAACATTAAACTGTTAAAATCTTTAAGTACACCCATAGAATTGGATATTTAGGAAAAAATATTCATAAACAAAAACCATGATAAAGTTATAAATTTTGAAATCCCAGCATTAAATGAAGTATTAAAACTTAGTGCCCCTAACACCAGATGGCAGAGTGATCGGAGCTCTGTAGTAGTGGAAGAAGAGGAAGGTTCATTTAGTCACCAAACAGCTGAGGATGAGATCGAATGATCTTGAAAACGTTTCAATTATACAACAAGTGAAGTTTGAGTGTAAACATAGTGACTCATAAATCAAACTCAAATCTGAATTTATGTGTTCCATTGACTGCAAAAAGGCATTTAGCCAGACGGTCAATGAGTTGAACTGTACAACGTTGCACTTTTCTCACTGGTACTCAGCAATAGACAGCCGTCCCAGCCTCATCTTATTTTCGTTTCTATTTTGCAGTTATCTTATCACAATATTTCTTTTCTACTTTTATGTATTTCATAACATAGTAAATATATAAGCACACAACTTATCGGATGGAGTTCAATTTATTGTGTTTCACACATCTTACACCTGCATTGCATATCTTCTTATATTACCCATGTTTTGGCTAAATTGTTTTTCTTGGTTGACCACACTGCTGAAATCCAAACATGTTAGCTCTCTCTTCTTCCTCTCTGCCCACACCACACCATAAAACCAGCACTCAAGCAAATGTACTGCATAGTATGTTATGTAAATGATGTATTGTTGACTAATACAAAAGATGATTTACAAAGACTTATATACAAGGGGAGTTCAATAAGTAATGCAACAGATTACACAAATATAAATATTTATAACAAAAAAACTTCACTTATCTTAAGAAAATGGTGTTAAATCTTCCTTCTAATGGAGATTGATTTAAAAAACACAATTTTCTTAAGATAAGTGAAGTTTTTTTTGTTACAAATATTTATATTTGTGTAATATTCATTGCTTCACTGTAGCTAGCTTCATTTTCTACGTAATGCAACACACGTTTTTTTCTCGGCCAATTTTTGTTGGAAAAACCTGACATTTCTTGTGGAAGATTTTCAAACATTCCCACTTCATCTTGCAAAGTTTCATTAACTACCGATAGGTGACAGCATATGGAGCTTTTTGGTGTCTGAAACGGAGGTGCATTCCAAACAACGGGCAGTGATTGAGTTTCTTTTGGCGGAAAACCAGGGCATCTCAGATATTAATAGATGCTTGCACAATGTCTACAGTGAACTGGCAGTGGACAAAAGTATGGTGAGTCGTTGGGCAAAGCGTGTCATCATTGTCACAAGGTCAAGCAAAACTGTCTGATCTCCCGCGTGCTGGGCAGCCGTGCATAGCTGTGACTCCAGCAACGTTGGAGCGTGCGAACACTCTCATATGAGATGATTGCCGAATCTCAAACACCTCAGTGCTCAACTTGACATCTCTGTTAGTAGTGCTGTCGCAATTGTTCACCAGCTGGGATATTCAAAGTTTTGTTCCCGCTGGGTCCCTGATGTCTAACCGAAGACCATAAAGAGCAAAGGAAAACTATCTGTGTGGAGTTGCTTGCTCGTCATGAGGCTGATGACAGTTTTTCTGTCAAACATTATTACCGGCGATTTAACATGGGTTCATCACTTCAAACCTGAAACAAAACGAAAATCAATGGATTGGCGCCACACCCATTACCCTACCAAGAAAAAGTTTAAAGCCATACCCTCAGCCGGTAAAGTCATGACTACAGTCTTCTGGGATGATGAAGGGGTTATTCTGTTTGGTGTCCTTCCCCATGGTCAAACGGTCAATTCTGAAGTGTATTGTGCTACTCTTCAAAAATTAAAGAAATGACTTTAGCATGTTCATAGGCACAAAAATCTGAACAAACTTCTTCTCCATGACAACGCAAGACCTCACACAAGTCTTTGCACCCGAGAGAAGCTCACAAAACTTCAGTGGACTGTTCTTCCACATCCTCCCTACAGCCCCGATCTAGCACCATCAGATTTCCATATGTTTGGCCCAATGAAGGATGCAATCCTAGGGACGCACTTCATGGATGATGAAGTCATTGACGCAGTACGATGTTGGCTCCGACATCGACCATTGGAATGGTACCATGCAGGCATACAGGCCCTCATTTCAAGATGGCATAAAGCTGTAGCATTGAACCGATATTACGTTGAAAAATAATATTGTGATTGGGGAGTAACATGGTATATTTGAATGCTGAATAAAACGACCCCTGTTTCAGGAAGAAAAAAAAAAAAAAAGTGCTACATTGCTTATTGAACTGCCCTTGTAAATTTTATCTTGATTGTCAAAAATATAATACGAGAATCTCAAGGTCCAAAACTAAAATAATCACAATAAGTACATCCCTGCAAGATATAAGTTGGAAATAGATTGAAAAATAATAGAACAATTAATGACAATAAAATACTTGGAAATTGAATTTTTTTTTTTTTTATTGTTATCTGAAAAGGTTCCCAGAGCCATAGCTCATGCTAGGGAACAGTACAAAAATATATAAAATGATGGCAAACAGCCCTTAACAATACTTATATTACATTTTCATAGTAGGAATGAATTACCGTACAAGAATAACATGTATGAAACATACAAAGATACAAACATTCACTATAACTCAAGAAATAATAGTAACAAAGAACTTAACAGAAAAAAAGAAGCTACATATTCTATGGGACATTAATCCATATTAATTTTTAAACAGTTCAGCTTTCAAACCAGTTATAAATGTGTAACACTTTATCAGCTATCAATATATGCCTTCAGTAAATTTTCAGCAACTTTCCTTTTAAAACCTTTTATGTTCCTGCAGCCTTTCAGTTCCAGTGGCAGCGCATTATATAAGTTGATAACGTGTGAGGTTAAGCTGTTCAGGCCATAAGTAGAAGTGTTCACTGTCGGTTTTGTTAAGTTTCCTTTATTTCTTGTATTATATATATGTGAGGAGCTTTCAAATGTTAGATTGGACTTTAGAAGATTATTTTTTATTTTGTGGAGATATATTATCAAGGACAACTCTATGTTTACTTGTAATGGTAAAATGTTAGTTACATGGTAGAGTGTTTTTGTGTTTGTCCTAAAGGGTAGATTGTAGATTATTTTCAAGCCACGATTTTGAAGTACTTCGAGGTCATGAATTAAATATTTAACAGAGTTACCCCATAAGATGTTTAAGTAATCCAAATGAGATTGAATTAAAGCATGGTAGATACTTCGTAAATGATTTACACTGAATCCTTTGAATTTCAGCATGTGAATTACAGCTAACACAGGAAGAATCTTATTTTTTACATGCATGATATGGTCCTTCCATGTGAGCGTACTGTCTAGAATCAAACCTAGATATGTGATTTTTGTTACTCTTTCAATCACTGCGTTATCAACATGTATCTTGTTAGTACAAAAGTGAATCGAGAAGACATTGACATATTGCTTCACCCACACTGTTTATTCACAGGACATGTTTCAAGAGCTCTTGCTCCTATCATCAGCTGATACTCGATTAGTGTAAGTTGTAGTGGTTTCCTCTTTCTCCGTATTGTCAATAGATGGCATGATGTACTTGTCAAAGATGTCTGGTGGTGGAGTTTCAAAATTCATGCCACTATGAAGATTTTTGTTAATGAAGATTTTTTCCCATACGGAAAGGTCTATGGGGTGATTAACATATTTTATTAGAGATGTTTCCAAGTTGATGTCATGTCTAGTATTCAAAAAATGAAAAGCCACTGCTGATTTTTCTGTTTCACCATTTTTAATGTTTCTTATATGTTCTTTAGTTCTGATGTTAATATTTCTTTTTGTTTTTCCTATATAAATTTTAGGGCAAGTTGGAATCTATGAGATCAAATGTGAAACTTGCCCTAAAATTTATACAGGAAAAACAAAAAGAAATATTAACATCAAAACTAAAGAACATATAAGGAACATTAAAAATGGTTAAACAGAAGAATCGCAGTGGCTTTTCATTTTTTGAATACTAGACATGACATCAACTTGGAAACATCTCTAATAAAATATGTTAATCACCCCATAGACCTTTCCGTATGGGAAAAAATCATCATTAACAAAAATCGTCATAGAGGCATGAATTTTGAAACTCCACCACCAGACATCTTTGACAAGTACATCACGCCATCTATTGACAATACGGAGAAAGAGGAAACCACTACAACTTACACTAATCGAGTATCAGCTGATGATAGGAGCAAGAGCTCTTGAAACATGTCCTGTGAATAAACAGTGTGAGTGAAGCAATGTGTCAATATCTTTTCGATTCACTTTTGTACTAATTTGTGCTTCACTGTCCCTACGCTTCTTTCAAGTTTATACTTTGGATGTATCTTGTTATTTACTACTGGTACGTACGATCTTTTATGAAATAACATATATTTTGTTTTACAGACATTTAATGTTGATGATGATGATATATATAAGGGCGCTCAACTACGGCAGTCATCAGCTCCCTTTAAAAAACTAGTCATGGCAAAAGCCAGATATAAAACTTTCTAAAAACTATACAAGTGTAACAAAACCCATTAAAAATACACGTACATAAAAAACATCAATCAAAACCTACTAAAAATTTCGTTCACTAAATCCTAAACTCTAAACTAGACAAGAATCTAAAAACCTTCTCCACGCATGGCCTACACGTGGGTGGGCCTGTTGACCGTCTCCCTCAACCACGAAGAGGAGCCCACACGAGGGAGACTGGTGGCTCGGGACCCCGGGTGCGCCAAACCCGTACCTACCGAAGTAGGCCCCTGGGGGGAAATTAAATAGTTGGGGAGACCTAAACAATGAAGTGACATACAGAGCATTTGAAAAGTCACCAGACTCAAACTTTGAAAAATTGTCTCTAGGGTGTTTGACTAGATAAGTTTACATGCTTTACATTACGGATAGCTGTACTCTTGAAGAACGGCTCTGCACTATTTTTGGGTCAGTGTAGCTCTTGCATTGCTCGGAGTGACATACAAATCAAGTCGAGGACAGAGACTTTTATGATTGTGCAACATGTTGCTATGCTGGAAGCATACTTGGAGTTCAGGTCCTATGAAAGATGTTCAGAGAGATGGAGAAGGCTGTTTCCAAATGATCCGACATCAGGTAAAAGTACCATTTATTTGTGCACTGATTTCATGATACAGGCTCTGTGGATGATGGACAAGAAGTGGTAGACCCAAAGCAGTCACAGAACATTTTGTTCATGATATCAAGTAGAGACTTGTTAACTCACCACGAAAATTGGTAAGACGTTTGCCACAACAAATTGGATCATTAATTGCCTCCACTTCTAAAGCTCTTAAGGTGACCAAACTGCACCCATATCATGTTAAAGTCGTCCAGGAGCTGTGACTGCCCCTCTATGGAAATGCCACCATTACTGCTAGTGGTTTGGTTCTTTCACACGCAATAATGCAGACATTCTGGATAAGACTTTCTTTACGGATGATGTGTGGTTCCACTTACATGGCTGCATTAACTCCCAGAACACTAGAATTTGGGCAACTGAAAATCTGCATGTCCTTCATGAAGAGCAGCTTCATTTAGAAAAAGCCAGTGTTTGGTGCACGGTATCAAGAAGGATTGTTGGGCCCTTCTTCTTTGAGAAAACAGTAGATGGCTTCGTTTACAGGGATATTGCGCAGAAGTTCATCACTATGCTGGAAGAGGATAAACAAGACAGTTGGTTTCATCACAATAGTGCCACCTGTCATACACAAACTAGACCATGGAGATGTTGAGGGGATTTTTCTGCCATCAAATCAGCTTCAAAAATTTATGACCTCAACGTTCCCCCGATCTTACGTTTCTAGATTTTTTTTTTTTGTGGAGTTATTTTAGGGAAAAGGGTACAGTGGAAACCTACACTCACTAGAAGAACTCAAAGATGCAATTTCTAACTGCATTGCCGAAATAACACCAACAACATTAAAAAGAGTGTCAAGGAACATGTGTCACCAAGTGGAATTGTTTTTGCAAGTAAATGGTGGTCATTTTAAGCACTTGATGTAAAAAATTAATATGGGAAGTGTTGTGCAACACGTGTAACGTGTTTGAAAGAAAAATAGAGACTGTTTTCATCAGCTGATATGCACTGGGATGCGCTCAGAATGGTTTGCTGACATATTAGTATATTTATTGTTCTCAGAGACTGCAAAATTCTAAAGAATGGAATTGATAATTGGTTTCAGGTATGTAAAGGTATGTGCAACAGTTTGTATGTCAAATAAAACTCTTAAAAAAAAAAAAAAAATAAAAAAAAAATCTGTCTGTGGAAACTTTACGAACACCATGTACGAAGCTAATAAAGTGGCAGCAATAGCATGCTGTATGAATGATGTAATATAGATAAATAAATATTCAAGTAAGGAGACCAACACAAGAACCTATAAAACAGTAATACAACCAATATCTACTATGCTTGTGAGACGTGAGCAAAAACTACTGAAACAAGACAAATGGAGACAAAAGAAATGCATATCCTAAGAAAAATATTAAAAAAATATAAAAAAACTAGAAGGGATAAAATAAGAAATGAATCAATTAGGAATCAATTAAATATTCAAGCTAATTAGCAAATAGGTAGATAGAACTGAATAGAACAGTCATGTAAAACAAATGGCATCTGATAGAATAGTATAGATTGCCAGAGATACTTTGGCTGGGAAAGATGGGATGGGAAAAGATGCCCTGGGAGACTGAGGAAAAGATGAGACTCTCAAATTCTGGATTAAACAGGCCATAGGCTTATAATAATAATAAGAGAGAGAGAGAGAGAGAGAGAGAGAGAGAGAGAGAGAGAGAGAGAGAGAGAAAAAGACTGAATGATGAAGGTTTAATATTTCCTTCCAATCAATTGTTGATACATCATAATTAATAGAAATGAATATTCATTAGTGGAGTAGTCAGATCTTTTGACACTTTGTCACTTACATTTCACCCGAACATCGGAATTCCCGAGAGAACCGCTGGCAGGTAGGGGCCAGACGGGAAGCATTCAGACCACACCTACCCATTTATCTGTGTAGCGCTCACGAAGGGATGGTTAGAAGAGCATCACGAGCCACTGTACCGTCTCTTTCCCCTCCCCCTGACGTCTGGAACAATCGGGATGATTATTCCGAGCCACGAAGCTTCCAGATACAGTGATCTGCCTATATAAGGGCTGCAGTGGACGAGTCAGTCAGTTCTTGGCGAACATCCGTGAAGAGCGCAGTGCTAACGAACGGACTGGAAGACTGCGTACGTGTATCAGAGGAGTTCTTAGTCAGCTCTAATCTCTGTTTCATATAACCTTGCCCTGCTGACATGTATCACTCCGCGTGCAACTAACTTCCCCCTCATCCTAATTGGCTAATGCTTTCGAGCCATAGGCCATAGGCAGTGCCTTTCTGTCACATTGAAGCCTGCAGTAAACATCATAATAATTGCCAGGAAGATAGAAATAAGATTATGAAGGCATGCAAAAATAATTAAGTTTATAATGAAACTGAGTAAGTTGAAACTGAATGAATGAGCAATGAAACTAGAACAAGTTTATAATGAAAAGCCTTCGGCCTTTTCCACTGGGATTTTTTTAAACCGGCACACATACCTTGCAAATATGCTTGTCTTTCAGTCTTAAAAGTCGTGTCACGCCATACTTGTCGTGTGTCCTTCATTCACCCAAGTCTCGTCAAGGATTTGGACAATTTGATTGTCCTTAAATAACGTCTTAGCCACACAGCTATATCGCCACTGGAGTGGTAAGTTTTCTTGTTGTCTCAGTTTCATGTCGCAATGTTCCTACGCATCTAACACACCTGTAAGTTCAGGGCACAGCTGTTCGACTTCTCTCACTGAGAAAGACGAATTCTTTCTTCTCTGTGAGTGCATTAAATGCATGCAACACAATTTTTTTTTTCGCCGCTTTCTAAAGGTTTTCCTTTGCGATGCTTCAGCGAAAAAATGGCGGTAAGACTCTGCCATTATACATATAATAAGTACACGCACAATAACGATCAATAAAATAATTTAGCTCTCGCATTCAGCATAGCACACCCTCGAATGGCGATATATGACTAATCCAGCTCAAAACAAGGTCAGTGATAAGTGATATAAAAAAATATGTCATCACTACCGCTAAATCACGTGCTATCGTACCATGTGTTTAAGAGCAAAGGAACCTCCTCTTTACTTCGTTTAAGAATTAACATGCATTTCAGATAAATCAACTCTGTTGTGTAATATATTTCATTGAAACAGTTACGAAAATATAAATTTGACAATTCTCTTCCAACATATAAAAACATATCATCATGCTAAATAACGAACTAATTCTTACCGCACTACAGTCTGCACCACAATAGCAGCCAATGAGATGTGATAAGGTCACGTGACCGTTAAAGAGATATGGGGCAGCTTACGTGAAACAAGGATTAGAGAGAGTTGTTGTGCGGCAAGTTGCAGAGTACCGAGTGTTACGTAATTGTGAGTGTGAAGTGGACCTGTGACAGACGAACTGGTGGATTATAATTGTGTGTGCTACATAATTCTATGTAATCGGCAAGTGTATCAACTGTAATTCGGTGGAAATAAAGAACATTTTGAGTTTGTGCAATGGACTTTTAATTCTACGAACCCACAAAGTCAGTGTCAGAAGTGGGATAACGGCCATGGAATCAGCATTGGAACAGATTTTGGAGAAGATGAACAAATTAACAACGAAGACGGCAAACAACAACCTGGCAGCGGAACTGAAAGAAATAAAGACGGTGAATGACCTCACTGCGAAGACGGAAGAACGAGTAAGGCCCGGCGTGGCGAGGAGCACGTCGGCGCCGTCCACACCATCCCCTCGAGTGGCACTGCGTGCCGTCAGCCGGCAGATGGATGACAGTCTCATCGCGGACGGTTGGATGAGAGGGAAGCCTTGTCGTGTGCTGGTGGACACCGGGGCAGCCGTGACCGTCATCAGACCTGACATAGCCAAGGGTTTGCCGTCCAGAAAACCAAGCCGACCATACCAGCTGATGACAGCATCGGGCGACACCCTGACTGTGGAGAAGGAAGCTCTGCTGAAGCTGACCTTGGGACGGAGTGCCGTGCGTCTGTGGGTGTTCGTCGCGAAGGTGGCCGAGGAGGTGATCCTAGGACTGGATGCCCTCAGGAGTCACGAGGAGACGGTCGACGTCGGCAGGAAGGTCCAGCGGCTCAACGGAGAAGAGGTTATACTCCGTCAACCCGAAGAGCGCCTTGGATACCACAGGATCGTCTTGAACGAAGACGTGGTTGTCCCCGCAAAGAGCGAGGTGATGGTGACGGCGCGACTGGAACATGATGCTGGACCAGAAGACACCTGTACACGGACTATGTGTAGCCAGGGCATTGCTGCCGTGCCGAGAGGAGGTGCCAGTGAGACTGCTAAATCTCACTTCCGACACCAGTTGTGACTTTGTGGGTTCGTAGAATTTAAGTCCAATTGCACAAACTCAAAATGTTCTTTATTTCCACCGAATTACAGTTGGTACACTTGCCAATTACATAGAATTAAGTAGTGCACACAATTACAATTCACCAGTTCGTCTGTCACAGGTTCACTCCATACTCACTATTACGGAACACTCACAATTACATAACACTCGCTACTCGGCAACTTGCCGCACAAAAACTCTCTCTTATTCCGATTGTTACAGACATCAGGGGGAGGGGAAAGAGACGGTACAGTGGCTCCTGATGCTCTTCTAACAATCCCCTCCGTAAGCGCTACACAGATAAATGGGTAGGCGTGGCCTGAATGCTTCCCGTCTGGCCCCTACCTGCCAGCTGGTTCTCTCAGGAATTCCGATGTTCAGGTGACATTATTGAGGAAGATGGCTTGAAGATGGAAGCGTCCATCTTCCAGTGACGGCTTCCAAAACTAGTCCCTCAATAATATAAAAATGTAAGCGAAAGTGTCAAAAGGACCAACTGCAAATAGTTTTTTCATTAATTTTGATGTCACAGTCAGTAAATTCCTCCAATCATGCATAATTCTCAATAACATTTATTTCTTCATTAATGATGAAAATCTTGTGAGCAGCACACATTTCTTCTATTTTGCTGGCAGAAGTACTTAAATCTGGTAGATCTTTCCCAGGAACAACTAGAAAGTCAACCATTTTTTTTTATATAACCTCCAATACCATCAAGAGTATATACATTTTCCATGACCTTTCTCACTGCAGTACAAACAAATTAGCTAAACATTAAACTTTCTAGAAGGTATGCATGTGTGCATTAAATGGAATATTTTATTTTGTTACAATATTAAGTGAATGGGCCATTACTCACAAAATGGACATGTCTGAGACTTAAGTTAACAGTAGGCTTCCAATTCTAGTGACCAATAAAATGAGTTTAGTAGAACTTCATGTTAACATTTTAGGTTTATTATTTACTACATAGCAGGTATTAAACAAAGCCTTTTTCATTTTGTACTCTTTCATCTAGTCTCCCTGATCTATCTACTCATTTAGAGGCTGTTATTGGAGAAATGAATATCAAAGTTTCGAGTCTCGGACATATCCATTTTGTGAGTGATGGCCCATTCACTTAATATTGTAACAAAATAAAATGTTTCATTAATGTACACATGCATACTTTTCTAGAAAGCTTGATGTTGAGCTAATTTGCTGGCACTGCAGTGAGAAAGTTCCAACTTCCTAATCTGCTTCTTGACACCAATGTGACTAAAGTGACAAACAAAATAGTACTAAAATCATTATTGCACTAGAATCATTATTGCACTTCGTTAGTAGAATCATTAGCCCAATGCTAACATATAATAACTTTCACTTTTTATACATATCATGAGCAAACCTGCCTCTTTTCATAGCATTTTCCTTCATTATGTTTCTGATGCACATAACTTGTGTTGCTCTGCATGCCGACTCTGACAACTGCACCACTGAACTTGGCACTTTCTGCACTATCCTTGTCTAGCATGGGTGTGGGTTTCTTTCCTTGAAGTGGTCAGTCCCTTTTAAAAAACTACTGTACTCCCTAATTATCTGCTGTGGTATGAGGGTATGCACAAGCAGGCATCAGTGGTGTTGTAATTCTTGCAAGTGAAGTATCGGTTGTTAGCGTGTTGCCAACGTGAAAAATGTTTTTAGAATTTGAGAATTTTGTGATTATTTTAAACAAAGTGCTGGAAATAGTGCTAGTGTCTGTGTTAGATCTAGGAGGATGGAAGAAAGAGAAAAGCTATAAGATCAGATGGCAGGGAAATTGTGATCAATATCCATAAATATTTTCAGACAAATGTGAGGCCCTAAAATGCAGAAAGCCAACTATATCTGTGTCGAGCATAAATAAATTTAGATTTGTAAAGAACTCACATGGAGGAAAATTTCTGACGGAACGGCCAGATATTGTACAAAAAGATTCGCATTTCTAAGAAAAATCAAAGAGGTACGGGTTTCTGGTGCTCCTATTATTTAATTAGATGAAACATGGATCAGTATAAATTATACAAAAACAAAGTGTAGAAAAGTGAAGAGGACGATTTTGAATTTCCACTACGCATCCCAAGGACGATTTTGAATTTCCGCTACACATCCCAATAGGCAAAGGCCAGTGCAGAGAGTTCAATGGGTTTCATTCCCAATGCTCTTCTAAGTTTTAAATCAAAATCAAGCAAAGACTATCATGAAGAAACGGATAGTGCAACATTTAAAAATTGGTTACTAATCAGTTGTTACCCAACATTCCTCCAATAGTGCTATAGTAATAGACAAGCTTCTTATCATTTTATTCAAATCAACAAGGCTCTGACATAGTCACTTAAATCAGTGTAATGCAGTTATGGCTCCATGACAATAATATTGAATTTGATCTGCATTCCACCAAAGCTGTACTAAACAAACTAATAAAGCTGAAAAAAGACAATAAAAAAATTTATGAAAAAGACACATAGCGCAAATACACAACCATACTGTAATATGACTATCTCGTATCATTGTTACTTAATGCTATAGAACTTATATGGGCACAGATAAAAATGATGTCCCAAAACACAGCAAATCATTTAAGCATAGTGAGTAAAAGTGTTGTTTGATATTGCAGTAGGTAAAGTGTCGGAACAAATCTGGTGGGGAGCTTCTGAACATGTTGAAAAGATTGAAGTTTTATTGGGAGAAAGATGGATTAATAGATGAAATTAGTGATAAGTTTATAATTAATTTATAAGATGATTCAGATAGGAAATATGAGGAACATCTTGAAATTTCTGACAATGAAGAAGGAGAACAGGAACCAAATTTGGAGGACGAAGAAGGATCATCCACCACTGATATGTCTGCCCTGCCTGGTAGGGCATAAAAGAGGGTTGGGTTAGAAAGAGATCGTGAGTACTTATTTCTCTTTCTAAAACACAGGGGCTTAGTTAAATCTTGTGCCCTTTAATTAGGTATATTTACAATTCAACCACTATTCTAACCAAACAAGGAAAACCATCTATGTTGTATTTAAAGTAAACTCAAATTTCATTTGAGTTTAATTCTCTTTTGTGCTTGGCACAGGCAACAGAGGTGAGAAATGTAGTAAATTAGATATTTCTGTTTGAACCTGCTAATATTTTTATTCTTTTAGTAGTTATATCTTGTAAAGATTATAGTTTTTAATACACAAACAATTGCAAAAACGAATAAAATTAATTTTAAGTCGGTAAGAACATCCTGGGATAGGAAATGCTGATTTTTTAAAAAAAATAATCGGTATGTATTATTTGACTGAATAAGTTTTAGATAACCACAATCAACAAAGTTTTTGCTATGCTCACGTAACACTTTTTCCCTGAAAGAAAACATGTAAAACCTCCAAAATTATGAGGATGGATGCGCCACAAGAGCCCCAAGTATTTGCATCCACTACACAAATTCAAAGATATTTTAAATTATTTTAAACGGCGTTTTTATGTGTAAAAGCGGACGGTGGAATTGACCCCACATAATAAGAAGACTCGTGATAAAGGTTTAGATTTACATACATAAGTAGTCAATTGGAGCGGCGATGCGAAGACAAACACAAAATTTGCTTTTTTTGTATTTTATCTTAGCTACAAAGATAGAGAGGGTCGGTTGTAACGTAATTGTGTTGTTTACCTGAATATCATAATCATCTGCCAATAACGCATCTTCTTCTTCATTTGCCAGGTCATAATCTACGTCGTCACCCAAATCACCTTCAAGCAACGTGTCATCGCTACAACAAAACATAAATATTTTTGAATTGGAAAGCCTTAACCTGCAATGTTTAAAACTTACTTGCATCGTAACCACGTCTACCTCGGCAAACCATTTTGCGGTTTCAAAGAAGGCATTAATATAAGCTCAAGATAAAATACTGTTGGCCCTGCATAAACTAATCGATGGAATTTCCTATAAACAACAAAATTTTATAATAAAATCTTACTTATTATCCGACATTTCCCAACAGACCACAGCTTTGGATATAGAACACCAATCACGGATTCATACTTTGTAGTTGTTTGTGTTGTTGACACAGTTGAGCAGAGGGAGTCCACAGAATATCTACTACATGAATCTGTGGTCGGCGACATGTGCAAATGTGGTACAATTCTGTGCTGTGTGATGCAAATCTATTGGTAACAGGAAAATGACAGTTTTAGTTGTTCTATCTATAACTATACTGAAATCAACATAAGCTTATCATAGTTACATATTCCTGACTAAAATGAAGTTTAGGAGTCCATCAATCAGTCACATCATAAGGCAGTTGAATGTAAACTACAGAAATGAGAGGTTATGTAGCAACGCATACAGTAGAAAAAGCCGAATATTAGGAATTGAGACTAGCTGTGATGATACAGGTTGTGCCATAGTTGACAGCGATGGGAACATATTAGGAGATGCTTTACATTCTCAACTACAGACACATCTTAGGTAAAGTAAACTTTAAAGCTGTCAGTAAATTAGAATGTTGATTTAAAATAATTAATTCATTATTTTTTTGACCAGACATGGAGGAATAAATCCACCGACTGCAAGAGATCTACATGAACAATACATAAACCAAGTAGTTGAGGATGCAGTAACGAAAGCTAATGTAAGAATAGAAGAGTTGGATGCAATAGCTACTACTGTAAAACCAGGTACGTACATCGTGAAGAACACGATGCAGAAATAGCATGATGTTTCGAGAGTTCCATACAAGTACTTATAATCTTAAATAGCCTGCAGCAGATTTACATAAAGCAAACTGACTACTATTGCTTGGTGTCAATTCCACAATCCATAGCATAGCAATATTAGAATGTTCCATCTTCAAAATCTTGTTTTGTCCATTTTTTCTTTGGACCTTCTGGGATGCTATATCCTTGGGATCTGTAATTATATGCTGCATGGTGTATCCTGTTTGCTGGTATTCTTTCCAAGTGCTGTTTCCAATTGATTCTCTATTCTTTTATTATTTTAATTCTTCTATTTTTAACTTGTCTTATTTCATTGTTTTTTTACTCAGTCTTGTGTATCCTGCTATAAGTGTTAGGAATATCATTTCAACTGTCTGTATTCTTCTTTTATTTTCTGCAGTCAATGTCCATGTTTCAGACTCATGTTATAGTAGGTATGGCCATTTCTTTACATAGGTTTACTATTGAATCTTTTTTATCTTTTAGAGTTCTCTTTATAGTTCCTGTTACATAGTCAAAGTTATTTAGTTTTTTATCATCAAATTCAGACCCATATTTTATTTCACATCCCAGGAAATTAAAATTTGACGCTTGTTCTAAGCTTTTATTTTCTATAATTATTTTAGACCGGACCTGATGGATACATTTAAATACACATTATAACAATTTTATTGAATAATTTTTCTTTTCTAGACACTATATACATTAAATTGAGTGCATTTTTCTAAAATACTAAACTATGGAAGTGATGCATTGATAATAAGGGAAAAGGAGAAGAGTAAAATACAAGCTGCTGAAATGAGATTCTTACGATCAATCAAAGGATGTACAAGAGAAGATCATATTAGGAATGAAATTATTAGAAAAGAATTAGAAGTGCAACAGTTATTAGAAGAAATCCAAAGATATAGAAACAAATGGGTCAAACACCTTAATCACATGCCAAGAGAAAGAATAAAAAAACAAGCCTTCAATTATAAACCAAGAGGACGAAAATCAATAGGACCCCCCCCCCCCCTAAAGAGATGGCTTCAGGAAATGTGAGATCGGAACAGGCTTAAGCCTAACCCGTGAAGGAAGAAGAAGAAGAAGCATTTTCTAGCTGATTGTTTAGAGTTCACAATCTGTTATTATTTAACTCTAAATACATGTGATATTTGTAGAAATGAGCTTTATAGTTTGAATTAGTTGTAAAATTATAATGAAACCAGAGTGAGTTGATTGTATAGAGTTCACAATTTGTAATTATTACACTCCAAAAATGTCAGACCATGACCGTGATTTTTATAGAAGTTAAAAATTTTACAAACGACTTCAGGTGATTATTTGCAATCTTCTAGTTGGTGGTAGGCCATTTCCCCTTATTGTTTTTTATAATTTTTGCCAATTCTAGTCTTGTTTATCAAGTCTTCTGCAATTAAATATGTGGTTAACGGTCTGTTCTTCTCTGCAAGGACACCATGTGTTATTTATGATTCTGAATCAGTAGAGGTGCACATTTAATTTTCCATGGCCAGTTAACATTGTAGTGAGTTCTGGGGATATTAGAATCTTTTGACGCAATCTGTTTTTCACTAACGGGAAGAACACTATAGTCACTACACCTTTCGTTGTGTTTGTCCAAACTTGTTGACACCTGTTGAGACCATTTTCCTTGGCTTGCATTACTATTACATTTTTTGTATTTTCTCGTACACTATTTCACTATCTTCGATTGCAGCGCGTTTTGCAAGCCTATCTGCTCGTTCATTCCCTTCTAATCTGGAGTGGCCTTTAACCCAGCTGAGGAAGATGATCCAGTTTGAATGATTTAGTGCAAGAAGTTTGTCTTTGATAGATTCTATTCGTCAGTTCCTTTTCCATTTGTTTCTCAGTAGATCTGCTGTCAGTGTATATTGCAACGGTTCTATTTCTATCTATTGAACTGGCGTAATGAATTTATTCTAATTTCTCTAGTACTTTTAAAAATGCAAGTTGTTCGGCTTGATTATTAGTGTAGGGGCAATTTGAGTTTTAACTGGTGTGTCATAATTTTGTTTTCAATATAATTCCTGTTCCGCCAACATTCTCCCCCATTTTACTTCCATTCTATATATGGTATCTTTGTTCATCTCATGAATCGTTGCCACTTCGGCAGGATGTTGCCAGTTTTTTACTTCTAATGGGCTGTCAAAGTCTGCTATGTGAATTTTTGTTGCCATATATATTTGGAATTTTTCCTCTATAATTGTTTGTATGGGACGTACTCCAGCCAGTATGCACAATGCATCATATGAGAGAGTTCTATTTGCTTTTGTAATTTTTATGTTAATTAATCTCTGAATTCTTCTATATTTTGCAATATTTTTATTCTTTTGTATCGCATCTATCCACACAGGAGCTCCATATGTCAGGACAGGGACTTTAGCTCCTTCGTAGATTGTCTTAAGTGCTTTGTGAACCCTATTAAATCAAGGACAGCTAGAGGCTATCCAGGATTCTATTTTGGATAAATATTGGAACAAAAGGAGAAGGGTTTGAAACCCAAGTTTCTTAATTTCAGTTCAAACCTGGCTGGCTTGTGCTTGCCTGCGATGGGGGAAGCCACGGCTAGATGGCTTCAAAGCATTGTAGGAGAGCTCAGGCCATGGGAAGGGGCTAACTTGAAGGCCGTGGAGGAAAGTCAGATTCCTCGTACTTTGGTCTTGGTTGGCTACTTTCGCAACACAACACAACACAAAAAATGCTAAGCTTCATTACAGCACAAAATGAAGACCTAAAGGTAAATGACTGGAGGGTGCTTAGAAGGGCTACCGAAGGGGAAGCAATTCAACTTACTCTCTCCGTAGATCACCTATCTGCAGAAAAGCTTAAGAAGAGTTTTCAGAATAAGCTACAAATTTGGCCAAGTACAACTTCAGCCAAAAGGGCAGCTTTTAGAAAAATCTGAGGGGATCCTTAAAAAAGGGGCTCCTCGACAAAGACAGCAAAAGCCTTCAGAAGGGCCCTCTGGGACCACTACAGGAAAGGCTCAGTCTCTCATTGAGGATAAGCCCAAGATCACTGGCTTGAAGGAAGGGGACAAGGCCACTTTTGAGGCCAGTGTTGAACCTGCAACAAGCAAAGCTGGCTTTTCAGGTGCATCCAGGCAAATCTCCAGCACTCTAAAGCATACTCGCAAGTGCTCAGCTGGGGTTTTGTCAGAATGCGCCTTGACATAGCATTTATACAGGAGCCATTGGTTTTTAGGACCCAAGTCAGAGGGCTCCCAACAAACACATGTAAGTTACTGTATAGTACTGAACATGAAACTCCAAGGGCTTTTTTCTAATTTGCATCCTCCAACATTTAGTCATATCGGACGATGAATGAAATGGGTGAAATGATGCTCAGTGCTTCCGGGGTCCATGGAGCTTAGATTTACCTGACATTTGTCTTTCAGGATAAGGGAAAACCCCAGAAAAGGCCTTATCCAGATAACTTAACCTGACCGAGATTCGAACTCGGGACCTCTTGAATGTGAGGCAGACATGCTACCATCTATGCTACCGAGGCGGGCTCTCCAAGGGCTGCAATTACATTTAGTAAGAATGTACAATTCTTCCCTATTCCAGAATATATCTCCAGAGATATAGCCACAGCAGTAATAGAGGTATGGTCACAGAAGGGAAGGCAAGAGGTTGTAATTGCCTCAGCCTATTTCCCTGGTGATGTGGATGATATACCTCCTCCTTTGGTTAAGGAGCTGATATCCTACTGCAAGAAAAGAAAGAAACAACTTATTATCTGCTGCGATGGAAATGCCCACCACACTGTATGGGGCAGCAGGAATACTAACATAAGAGGTGAGTCCCTCTTGGAATATTTGTTAAACAACAATATTGACATAATCAATAAGGGGAATGAACCTACCTTTGTAAATACTAGGTGGCAAGAGGTTTTAGATTTAACCTTGGCTAGCCACCTGATAAGTAAAGCAATTAAAAATTGGCATGTCTCAAATGAACTCTTGGCTTGAGATCAGTCATCCAAGATTTGAAATAGAGGCAAGTCATGTTGATAGAAAGGAAGTCAGAACCCCACAATTAACTGACTGGGATGTTTATCCCGAACTTCTTAGGTCGGAAGTGGAGAATTTTGACACACCTATTGAGTCGATCTGTGAATTGGAGTATGTGGCAACCCAACTCAGTAGCCTCATTATTTCATCTTACGAACAGTGTTGTCCTTAAATTTAAAGGGAGTCGATTAATGACATTAAACAACACTTTTAAATTTTTCCAGAACATGTTCCAGAGATATCGAGATTTAACTGTATTGGAACACCACAGTGAAGCGAAATAGATGAGTCATATTTATTACACATCGGCTTCACTTACGTCCTATTTTGAGGACATGTTTCGCAAACCATCGTTTGCATCTTCGGCTCTTATGCGACTGAAGCTTGATCCAGTGGTGTGGGTTATTCTGGAGTTGCTGCTGCCATCTGTTGATTTAGTGATGAACTTAAATGTGGAATTCTCTTCCGGCGGGAATTCAAAGTTCATTAGTTGGTTTTTATGTTTTTCTATGTATATTCTCTCCCATATGATGAGTTCACTATGTTTTTGTACGTATTTTAGTGATTCGATGCTATCTTCAATTTCATGATTTTCAGACCAGAAATGATCTACTATTGCGGACTTATCAATATTTTTGTATCTTAAGTGCCTGAAGTGTTCTTTCTTTCTAGTGCCTATGTTTCTTTTTGTCCTCCCTATGTAAATTTTTTCACAATCTTTATATTTAATCTTGTAAATGCCTGATTTTTCTTCTGGTTTTATCTTATCAGTTATATTACTGTTAAGTAGGTTTTTAATGTTGTAATTGTTTTTTGGTGCCAATGTTATATTGTATTTCTTGAATATTTTTTGGAACTTTTTTGTGGCCCAGGGGTGGTAAGTAAATTTAGCAAATCTAATTTCTTGTTTTATTGGTGTGAGAGCTGTGATCTGTTTTCTGTTATGAAGTTTGAATGATTTTAGTTGTTTATCTACAAGATTTTTTCCATATCCAATTTTAATTGCAGTTTTTAAGATTTGATGGTATTCTTTTTGATATTCTTGCTGGCTGAGGGGTAGATTTACAAATCTGTGTGTGAGTCTGTTGATGGTGGCATGTTTGTGTGGAATTGGGTTGAAACTATTTGCTTTGATGTAGTTATCTGTGTGTGTTGCTTTTGGTATTTTGTATTTGGTATTCATAGAAAAGCTGCACACACAAATACTTACATCAAAGCAAATAGTTTCAACCCAATTCCACACAAACATGCCACCATCAACAGTCTCACACACAGATTAGTAAATCTACCCCTCAGCCAGCAAGAATATCAAAAAAGAATACCATCAAATCTTAAAAACTGCAATTAAAAATGGATATGGAGAAAACCTTGTAGATAAACAACTAAAATCATTCAAACTTCATAACAGATTAAAACAGATCACAGCTCTCACACCAATAAAACAAGAAATTAGATTTGCTAAATTTACTTACCACCCCTGGGCCACAAAAAAGTTCCAAAAAATATTCAAGAAATACAATATAACATTGGCACCAAAAAACAATTACAACATTAAAAACCTACTTAACAGTAATATAACTGATAAGATAAAACCAGAAGAAAAGTCAGGCATTTACAAGATTAAGTATAAAGATTGTGAAAAAATTTACATAGGGAGGACAAAAAGAAACATAGGCACTAGAAAGAAAGAACACTTCAGGCACTTAAGATACAAAAATATTGATAAGTCCGCAATAGCAGCTCATTTCTGGTCTGAAAATCATACTAAAATACGTACAAAAACATAGTGAACTCATCATATGGGAGAGAATATAGATAGAAAAACATAAAAACCAACTAATGAACTTTGAAATCCCGCCAGAAGAGAGTCCCACATTTAAGTTCATCACTAAATCAACAGATGGCAGCAGCAACTCCAGAATTACCCACACCACTGGATCAAGCTTCAGTCGCATAAGAGCTGAAGATGCAAACGATGGTTTGCGAAACATGTCCTCAAAAATAGGTATGTAAGTGAAGCCGATGTGTAATAAATACGACTCATCTATAAATTAATAATGTTCCAGAGACTTTGCCTGTATCCTCAACCAGCTATCGACTGGTTCTCATTGGTGTAGTTGCCAATATTTTGTCATAGGTCTCCTCTGGTGGCGGTTCAAAGAACTTGCTAAACAAATCTTTCTGGGGAATGTCGAAATTGAATACTTTGTTCCTATTTTTTGAAATTAAGATTTGTTCCCATATGGACAGTTCTTGTTTTCCTGATGTATGTTTTAGTAGTTTTGGTTCTGGACTTATGTTGTGGTTTTTTCCCAAAAATGCGTGGCAACTGGTGATCTTTCTAATTGTTTATATTTTATGTTTCTAAAGTGTTTCTCTGCTCTTGTTTCTAAATTTCTTTTGGTTTTTCCAATATAAATTTGATTACAGTCACTGCATTCAATTTGATATACATCAGATTGTTTGTTAGATGGAATGGCATCTTTGATGTTTGAGCAAATTAGGTTTTTTAAGGAGAAATGGTTGACTGGAGCGAGTTTAATGACAAATTCAAAAAAGTCTTCAAAAAACTCCTCCAAAATGCCCTCAATCTTGTAAATGACTGGTGTAAAGGAGAAGGGTTGTCCGTGAACCCCAACAAAACAGTCATTATACCATTCACGAGGAAGAAAAGGCTATTCTTCACAGCCCCAAATCTTGATTGTGTAACACTTGAACTGCAGGAACAAGTCAAATATCTGGGTCTAATTCTGGACAGCAGATTGACTTGGAATCCCCAGTTAGAAAGAGTCTGTGGGGGGGGGGGGGGAGCTCTGGCGGCAATCAGAACTTGCTGCAGCCTTTTAGGCAAAACATGGGGTCTTAAGCCTCATATGATCCTTTGGGCGTATATGGCTATAATAAGACATATGGTCACATATGCCTCTTTGGTATGGTGGCCAAAAGTAAAGCAGAAAACAGAAATAGCCCGTTTGCAGAAAGTGCAAAGGCTGGTCTGTTTATGCATAACTGGTGCTATTAGCACATGTCCTACTGCCGCCATGGAGGCAGTTATAGGCTTAATGCCTCTGCATATTGAGGTTGAAAGAATGGCCTTAAGCAGTGCCTTTCAGCTGCAAAGAAGTATGGTATTTAAAGCCGGTTACCTATTAGGTCACATGGAAATTCTCGGGGAAATCAAGGAGGAAAATGTCACAACATTAGGGGACTGGATGTTACCCCAACCTAATTTGGATCTCTCCTTCACCGTTAGGATTCCTGAATGGTTGAACTGGAGAGAGCCCATATATGAGAATAAGTCATCCTTATGGTATATGAATGGCTCAAGAATGGACGGGAAAACTGGAATTGGGGTTCATGGGCCATATTTTAGCCTTTCTAAAGTCCTGGGTACCAGCCTCTCCTCCAAGTGGAAGTTCATGCCATAGAAATCAGTGCCCATGAGAATGTCAGAAGAGGCATTCGTGGTGCTAATGTTATATTTTATCAGTCAAGCTGCATTAAAGGCCCTTGGTGCTTGCACCATTGATTCAAAGCTTATAAATGACTGTGTGAGGATTTTAAATCAGCTGACAAAACACAATAAGGTTTCCCTTGTGTGGGTGTCAGGACATGAAGGAATCGAAGACAATGAAATTGCTGATCGCTTTGTCAAAGAAGGTGCTAATACCCCTTTTATTAGCCCTCAACCTTTCTGTGGTGTACCAAGTGGCTATATCAAAGATAAGATAAAGGCCTGGGTAATCAAGAAAGTCAATCGCTATTGGGAAAATGTTATAAAGCAGGATCATGCAACGGAGTTCATTGAACACTCTGCAAAGAGATCCAAGAGGACCCTCGCTCTCAACAAACAGGAGTTAAGGCTAATAATTGGCCTCCTAACTGGACACTGCCCTCTAAGGGATCATCTCTATAAGATGGGTAAGATTAGGACGAATATTTGTAGATTCTGTAAATTAGAAAAAGAAATGGCAAGACACATTCTTTATGATGCGGTTAAAAACAACAAAATGGGAGAAAAGATTACTACAACCAATCATGATGAAAACACAAATAAGTTTCGTACACAAAGTTATGGAATTAAAAACAGATCTGAATCTTCCTAATTCTAAAGAAAACATTTTAATCAAAGAAAACCCACTGACTTTTGAACCAATTAATATTCAATTAGATTTAGAACAAATAGTTACAAAATCTGAAACTTCCAAACCAGTACTAAAAGCACTAGCATTAAAAACTGTGAACAATAGATATCCACATGAAGAATGGTTACATATCTACACAGATGGATCTAACTTGGACAACAACTCAGGAGCAGGAATTAAGTGTGCACTGTTCTCATTCTATCAACCAGCAGGATACCACACAACAAATTTTGATGCAGAAGTAACGGCTATTCATATTTCACTCCAACACCTTCTATACAGAATAGATAAATTCAAAAATTCCGTCATACTTTCTGATTCTAAAGCAGCATTATGTGCAATAAGTTCATATAAAATGAGGTCAATCCAAATTAAAGAATGTCACAAAATGATCCAACAACTTCAAAAACTACAGAAAAGAATTGTATTACAGCTGATACCAGCACATTGTGGAATTGCTGGAAATGAATCAGCTGATTTCCTTGCCAAAAAAGGTGCAAATTTAATTCAGAACAAAAGTAAAAACTTACCTTTTACATCCATAAAAAGATTAATCAAAAGCAAATATAAAAACAAACAAAACCAATCAACATCTAACAAAGCCAAATATAAAAAATAGAACATTTTAATTAAAAATCCAGAAATTATTCCAGAAATCCCACGTAAAGCTGAAGTAGCAAATTTTAGATCACTTACGGAACATGATTATTTGGCCAAACACTTACACAGAATAGGAATTTATACAAGTCCAAACTGTCCTCTGTGCAACAAAGAAGTGGAAATGACTGAAGAACATCTTTTAACCTGTGAAGCCCTACCTGCCGGACCCACTACACAGAAATATTGGAGAGCAAGAGAGCCAATGGCTTCATTGCCAAAGCCTAGCATTTGAAAACAACATTCTTTGTGAGTGTGAAGCCATTGCCTGGAAAAGATTAAGGCATCTGGAGTCGGGTTTTCCAACTCCAGGACAGATTGCCTTACTAGCACTCCAAAAACTTATAGGCTTTTTTAATAGCCTTGGGACTTGTAGAGTAGGGTAATGCACAATAGATCTATTAGGTCGCAGTGCTGAGAAGTTGCAAGGGCTTTCACTACCCCTTTTCAATCATCATCATCATCATCATCAAGTGTTTTGTGACCTAGCCCACATTGTAGCTTTGCTGTTCTTGCTAACATATGAACCAGCGAGATGGTTTTATCTGCAGTGTATTCAATGTGCACGTTGACGTTAAATTTGCTATCTAAATATATTCCAAGGTATTTTATTTCTTCGGTTTGGTTAAGTTTATGATGATTCAAAAATATGTTGACACCCCTATCTGCATTTCTTTCTTTTGTGATAAATAGAACCTTAGATTTCTTTGGGTTAAATTGAATTTTGTTATCAGCCCATTGTCATTACTATGAAGTTGTCTGTCAAAGCGATCACTCTTATTTGATGATTATATTCCAAATTCTTCAGTATTGAATTGTACATTGTGTTCCAAAAACTTGGACCACAGCATGATCCTTGTAGGCAGCTTTTCTGGACTTCTCTTTCTGCTGTATAGTTGTCACTGAAAATACTGCTCTTCTGTTGCTGAAGTAATTTACTGCTAAATTGTATAAGTTCTTAGGGCATCTAAGCTGTCTTAGATTCTTGAGTATGCTAGGCGACCAAGCTGCATCAAAAGCAACTTTGACATCAAGACTAGTGACTATTACATTTTATATGACTATTACATATTATTATTGATGGAAGATTTAACTTCCATTGCAGCATCAACTGTTCCCCTTTGGGGGGTAAACCCAAACTAGTTATTGTGTAACAAATCATTGCTGTACATATGGTGTAGTATTCTGTCAATCATTTTCTAGTAGTTTACCTCAAATATTTAATAAGCTGATTGGTCAGTATTTTAATTCATCTTGGCAGTCTTCCTTTCCGGGTTTAATTATTGGAATGACAATGGATGGCTTACAATCTTTTGGAAAACATTCCTTCTTTAAACATGCGTTGTATTCAAAGTATAAACTTGAAAGAAGTGTAGAGACAGCGAAGCACAACTTAACACTTAGTGTCAATATCTTCTCGATTCACTTTTGATGCGTTGTATTCTTGCATCAAGAATAGAGGGAAATTTTGGAAAGCTCTTGTAATTATGTCACTAGATAAACAGTTCTTGCCAGGAGATTTCTTTGGATTGAATTTTTGTATGTTAATGATAATTTTTGCAGTTTTGAAAGGTTTATCATCATTAATATTGATGGGTTCTTCAATTTCTTTCCTAATTTGTTTGTGAATTCGTTGTTACTATCTTGATTATCTTTAGGTACAAAGTTCTAACATATGCTTGATTGTATTTGCAGTATCTGTGGTAAATGTTCCATTGTCTTTATGTAGTGCAGCCAACTTCACACCAGTTTGGAGTTTGCCGGAAGCTATTTTGTATACTAAACTCTAGGATTGGTATCGTCACTTATTGTGCAAAATGCTTTCTATGACTTCAGTTTTGCATTTCTCACTTTCCTTTCGTATTCCCTTCTCCCATCCAGGTATTTTTCTTTTCTCTCCTGTTGTAGATTTTTGCTGGCGACAGTTCTTTGGTATCGTCTCCGCAGTGCATTTGCCCTTTTTCTTAATATAGTTAGTTTGTCCACCAAGATATTGTATTCCTTTTTATCGCCTGTTTAGCACCTGTTGAATCTCTGAAGGTTGCTTTATTAGCTGTTGTGATACATGAAAAGGCGAGGTTTGCCATTTCATCTGCATCATTATTACTTGCTATTGTCCTGCTTAATTCCTGGTCTAACTTCTGCAAATTCTCTTCATTATAGTAGCAATTGACTTTAGAACATCACCGTGGAAAGGAAATTGATGTCAAATTTCTTGAAATCTTCATTTCCTACAATGTACTTTGCTCTCGTGTGATCAATACCAATTGTGTATGTCTTTTAAATCTGCTTTGTAAGTTTGAATGTTAAAATCTTGTGATCAAAGCAGCTTTTTATGGAGCCACAGGTCCACTTGCTGACGTGTAGTAGCTTATTGTTAACTATAGTTAGGTCGACATAACTGCTGCCTCTTCTAGTTTCAAATGTAGGCTCTGATTTAGTATTTATTGTTTAAGTTGGACATTGTTAGAAAATCTTCCATTGTTGTCCCCCTGTTGATTTTCTGTTACGTCATACCATGTTTTACTTCTGGCATTAGTGTCAGCTGCTATAAGTAAACCATTCCCCTTTATATAGTTTGCAATTTGTTCTATTGTCCTCAAATTTACCTCTATATCTTGTGTAGAATCAAAATATAAACATTCTGTGTAAAACTTCATCCTTTTGTATGTTATTTCTGCAACGACGGTGTCTTCGTCAGAGAGCTGTGTAATAAGAATGGCATCTATCACTTTGTTATTTATAAGCAGTGCTGAACCTTTCTTTCCATTTCCACTCTCGTAGGTTCTAAGAGATTTAGGCACTCCCGCAACATTATTGTGTATGATGTAAGGCTCTTGTATAAAGGCAAGGTCAATCTTACTGTTGTTCATATTATTTATTTATATATATATATAATTATTATTATTATTATTATTATTATTATTATTATTATTATTATTATTATTATTATTATTATTATTATTATTCATTGCTATCTCGTTTATGTTGCAAGTTAACTTGTACACACTGTAGATAATTCTCTCCTCTGTCCGCGTGACTATCCGTGTTAGTAGTTGATTCTCTCCATATTCTTTTTCATGGCAGTTTTGTAGCTTGGGCAGATTTTATCAAGCGGTGAATGGTTCTCATTGTGATGGTGTTGATCTATTTTATTTGTTATAATGTATGCAATTGATTCATCGGTTGTTTTCTTTAGATACTTGACATTCATTCATTCATTCATTCATTCATTCATTCATTCATTCATTCTGTGATTAGCAGAACAATGTGGACATACTTGTTCCCATGTGCATTCCTGGACTCTATGATGATATTTACAACAATTATGGCAACGTGTAACGGACAGGTAGTCGTCACTATTACATATGTGCCAGTCTAATTTAAGTTTCATACCTGAAATGCACCTACAAACTTGTGAGGTGGCTTCTATTACCAAATTCTTGTTCTTCTGTCTCAACACGAATTTAGGAATTATGTCACTCTTGCTCGATTTCAGATCTGAATTTTGATTAATTATGACTTCTTTGTGTTGTCTATAGTAATATCCTCTGGAACGTTAAATATAATAATTCTGGGATTCCTGAGTTTCGACAAATAACATCCGGGTTCTAACCTGCATGTTAGCATGTTTGCTTCACAAACTTTTTCTAATTCACTTTAGTTTTCTGCCTTGTGACACATCCAATTGGCGCGTATTATTTATTATTATTAAAATCACCTAGAAGAATAAACTCAATTTAATGTACATAGTGTCTAGGAAAAAAAAAAAAATAATTCAATGTAAAATTGTTATAATGTTTACAATTAGTAATTCAAAAGTGGACATGTCACTATAAAGCATGTAGTATTACCATGTAATGGTGCATGCTGTTGATATCAATAAAGCAAAAAAAATAAATAAAATAAAAATAAATAAATAATAAAAATTATTATTATTATTATTATTATTATTATTATTATTATTATTATTATTATTATTATTATTATTATTATCATCATCATCATCATTATTATTACTGTGTAACAATATGTTTTAGTTAGAACTTTTTATATGAATATCCAGTTGGAAATTCTTGTTTTGTGATATGACTTAGTAGGCCATGTAATGACAACATAAAAAATATATGTGTAATTTTGTGATTGGCCTTAGTAATAATTGTATTACGTAATGTGGTGACGTAGCAGTAAATCGGCCAATCACAAAATTAATAGAGGAGTAATGATAGTTACGGAAAATCAATCATCTTGATAGATAGATGTTCTTTAGTCTTGTTTCATAACGATGGAAAAATGTTGCGGTGAATATAAAAGTTTTTGTAACGGAAATCAATAATCGTCAAAAAAGAGTTATTCGGTATTTGTAATAGTGGTGAGTGGACGTTCAAAAGTGGTGAATTTTAAGTAATTAACTGAAATTATATATATTATAATTGAAAATAAGGATTTATTGATGTGTTGGAGGTAACCTACAGTGATTGATTAAGAAAGAAAGCTCGAGTAAAATGTAATCCAGATTATACAATTAAATAATATATTACGAAATCGGAGTCATATAAAATTTTATTTCTGTCACTAAAAATCCACACTGGAAAATAGATCTCATTACTCTTATTTAATCAAATCTCAACCTGGATCTTTGAAACAGTCAACGTGGGGCTCGATTAAGATGGACAGTCACAAAAATGGCTCCCAACTTTGTGGCTGATTAAGCTGAAGAAACAATTCGACTTAATAATGCCACAAGTATGGCGTCCCAACTTTGGGGCTGATTAAGCTGGTGAAACAAAACAACCATATCACCACAACTGTTATTACTTATTATTTATTATACTAGCACATTGTGGTATACATGGTAATGAGACAGCAGACAACTTAGCCAAGAAAGCGTACCTTCTTACATATGAACCAAATAGAAAATTAACATTTGATACTGTAAAACAATAAAAAAACTAACATCAAAATTTAAACAAAATCAATAACATTACATTATCTCAAGGGAAAAAAATGTGAGGTTCTTGCTCAGAATCCAAAAGTAATACCAGATTTATCTAGGAAATTAGCAGTTGCAGCCTTCTGATTATTAACAGGAAATATTAAGGCTAAACATTTGCATAGATTCAGAATATACAAGTGCCCAGCTTGACCACTATGCAGTGTATATTAAGAAATGGACTATAATAATCTTCAAAAATGTACATCAGTTCAAAATATACAGAATGATTATGAAAATTATTTGAGTGTAAGAAGACTAATGACTTCATTATAAACTGTCAGTATTATAAAACAACATATTGAACTACAACAAAATTGACTACCGCCTGCTACAAAACAGCACCAAAAATTATTAAAAGAACTGCAGGAGAAGAAAACCAAAATATGGGATGTTTTCATTTTGTCATTTACTTATGTATCACCATTATGATTACACATTGTTGGTATTTCCAGTGTATGCATGTTTCTTCAATTGGCAATGCACGAGCTGCCTAGGTCAGGGCCTCACCACTATTATACAGAATAACCAGATATTCAAGGTATGTCCTCAATAACAAGAGTAGCAAAATATATTGAGTGTTCTAAGCCTTAAAAAGTAGCTAAAACTCATTGATTACCATCTACTCTCCTTAATTCAGGATTGATATTCACCTACCTGAAATACTAATGTAAATCTTTCTCAACTTTGGTAACGTTTAGCCATATGCTACTAGAATCCAGTGGAATTGGCCCCAAGTAGTAAACAGTGTCAAGCAAACTGATCTCATTTTTTGAAATGTCTTAAAAGATAAATGTTCAAAATGCTTTTCTGTTTTTTAAAACAGGTTTGTCACTTTCTCTTCTTGTTGGAACAAACTATGGGAAAAGTTTATCAAGGAAATATGGAAAGCCTTTTATTCCCATTCATCATATGGAAGCACATGCTCTAACTGTTCGAATGGTTCAGAAGGTAACATTAATTCTTTGTGAGTACATGTTAAGAAAAAGCAAGAGGCATTAAAAATATGCATTTTAATGATGCAAGCAGTTTTATAAATATTGTCACAAGCATTGTTGCGGTCGGGCGCTTAAAGAAACAGATAGCTGACTGGAAAGTTTGTATTCTTGTTTATTACAAAACATTCCAGAAATGTCTAGAAATCATGATTAGTTGTATAAAAGGAAGCCACGGTTAGTTGAGGAGACAGTTGTAATGAGAAGTGGTAATTGGAATTGTGCAGCTGTGTTTTGAAAATGAACTCTTTGTTTGTGGGTGTGGCAGATGAACTTGAAAGGCTGCAGATGAACTTGAAAGGCAGCTGTTTGGAAGCTATTGCAGCGTTTCCGTCATCCCAGGATAGGAGCAGTTTACCAGCGGTTCAAATCCCTGGCAAGGCGGCTGCTGCGTGCCCACCGTAAGGTGGCCTGGGAGAACACCTTCAGAAACGTGGACCTCCAGGAAAAGCACCCCTGGAATATCATCAAGTTTCTCAGGAGGGACAAAACTCTTAACCAGCATCCGCTGCATGGCACTCGCGGGAGACTCGCTTACGAGCCCCAAGATAAGGCCACAGAATTCGCGGATCATTTGGAAAGCCAATTTGAGCCGAGGGAGGACCCCCAGGACGAAAACTTCACTGACCTCGTGGAGGCTGCGGTGGAAGACCTCTATGGGAGCCACAGCGGTGCCAGGAGGCGATCCATATCCCAATAGCCACCCCAAGGACGATGACTGCTGAAGTCCGCAAATTCAAACCGAACAAATCCCCTGGACATGATGGCGTTAGTGCTCTCATGCTCCAGCACCTTCCCAAGAGGGCCATCATCCATTTGACACGGATCTTCAATTCGTGCCTCCACCTCTGCCACTTTCCAGCTTGCTGGAAAGAGGCAAGAGTGGTGTGCATCCTGAAGCCTGGCAAGGATCCGGTCTTTCCGTCTAGCTACCGATCCATAAGTCTTCTCCCAACCGTCTCAAAACTATTTGAACGGTTGCTCCTATCCCGCCTGACCCCTCTTTTCTAGGAAAGGCAGCTCCTACCGGATCACCAAATTGGTTTTCGTCATGGACACTCCACGACCCTGCAGCTACTGCGTCTGGCCGAGAGGACGGCCCTGGAATTCCAGGAAAACCTCAAGACAGTCGCGGTGCTGCTAGACGTAGAGAAAGACTTTGCCACAACATGGCACCAAGGCCTACTGTACAAACTCAGGGAGGCCAACGTACCTCCTCCCTATCTTACCCTGATTAGCGGTTTCCTCAGAGACCGCACGTTCAGGGTGAGAGTGGAAGGACGGCTGTCATCTATCAGACCCATAGCCGCGGGAATCCCGGAAGGCATTGTTCTGTCTCCGTTACTCTTTGCAGCATACATGTCTGCTTTCCCCTTAGAACCACAGACTGTTACGTGCCAATATACTGACAACATCCTCATAATGGCACGTAACAAAAACCTAAGATATTGTCATCCTGCGCTGCAGCGCCAGCTCCGAGCCATTGGCCGTTGGAGTGAGAAGTGGAGGATGGCCATTAGCCCCGAGAAGAGCTCCGCTCTTCTCCTGGCTAAGGTCCGAGCTAGGCGACCGGATTGGTCGCTGAGGTTGAGGCAGAGGCAAATCCCCTGGGTTCCCACTGCCAAATACCTTGGCGTCCACCTCGATTGCGGTCTCACCTATGCACCTCATGTCCGGGTCAAAGCCGGACAAGGGCATGCAGCACTAAGGCAGTTGTACCCTGTAGTTAAATCCACCATGCCAACGCACCTCAAACTAGGCCTGTACTGGGCTATTATACCGCCCCTGATTCTGTACGGCTGTGAAGTCTGGGGATCAGCGGCTCCGAGCAGTGCGTCCAGAACAGGGCACTGTGCATGATGTACAATACCAGGCGTAGATTCCCATCCCACATCCTTCACACCTACTCCGGAGTCCCGTACATTGTGGACGTGGTGCGGGAGAGATCCTGTACCATCTATGATAAGCTAGACTCCCATCCAAATATCCTGGTGAACACCCTTGGCCGATACGACCACAGGGTTCCTCGCCGCCGACTGAGCTACTGGTTGCCCAAAGATGCTTTGGGTAACCAGAGCTGAACAGCCACATTCCCCTGACTTCAAACCCCCAAGCCCAGAAATGGGCTTGGTAAGTCCATTACCTAAACATTTGTTCCTTTCCCTCTAGCCTGTTAAGCAGACTGTGCTCAGATGCCTCCCAGGTAGGCGGAAGAGCGCAGCCAGCACTGGGTGCACAAAGCCCACGGGGCAACAGCGTGCATAAGGCTAGACATACCATTGCCGAAGACAACCGCCTGAGACAAAGACTACTCTATTATACTGCCCAGATAAAGCCGCAATAAGCGGCTAGGTGCTGGGCAGCAAACAGGTGAGCCCAGAGGTTCTACTCCCATTAGTCTTGAACCCGTAGGAACAAGACCCGGGCCTCTTGCTACCAGGGAGTTATCCGAGCTGTCCCAAAGGGCGCTCGGCATCCTCCATGGGGCTTTCCATAGGACAAGACCTGGGTTACTAACAAGCCCCCCCATCTGGTCCTGGGACACAAGACGGGATGGAAGTGGATACGCCACTTACACGCGCCAACACCAAAGGTGAAGACTACCGATATGACCTCGGTGGAGCCGCCTGGTGACCTAGCACACTTATTAGCTTTGCAGGCTAGTACCCGGGAGAATTAATGGCTTCCCTCAACGCCGTCCTCAGACGTACCCGATTCCCACGGGTATCGGGAACCACTGCCCCCTCGAGTCCATCCCAATCCGAACAACTCCCGATGAAGGGGCTCAGATGTTCAGCCCGAGGTTCCTCTAGTAACGTCAGAGGTACCACGAGTGCTAAGGGTCTGCAGCGCCTGCACCAGCTGGGCAGCAAACACTCTGTCCAGGTAAACCTGGACGACTCGATTCTTCTGCTGGTCCTCTGCTGGTCATTTCATTCAGATTTTGAAGAAGGCCATGGAGTACAGAATGGCTGAAAGCTCGACATTCATAAGCCTGACACAGCTGATCATCTGAGAAGCCTTGATTAAGAACTCTCACATACACCTATACTGAAAATGTATATTTTCATATAATCATTTGTGGAGATTTTAATGTAAACATACCTAATGACAGTGTAAGTCTAACTCACCTTCCTGTTACATACATTTAAATTAGAATATGTAGTTCATTTTCCAATCAGAATTCATATGAACATTGCAACAAGTGTGGACAATATTTCTCTAGACACAAAAAATTCCAAATGGTATAGTAACTCCTATTGTAAATAGCACGTCAGATTATGATGCTCAGATATTGTTAGTGCCTATCTTAATGAAAGCTAAAATTACAAGAATGGTCAGTGGTGAATATATTAATAAGTTTAAATTAGTGTTAAAAAAGGAAAATGGACTTAAATCTATGCCAAGACTCAAGTAAATGATAAACTTGATGAGTTCCTCATTTGTAGCTATTTTCCCCAAGAAAATTAAATTTATCATAGGTGATGAGATCACTCGGTAGTGATAAGAGTAGTTTGTTCTTACTATATCGCACAAGTAATGACTAACATTAAAGTGTGCTACACAAAATAGTGCAAAATACTTAAAAGAGTAATTAATGAAGCAAAAAAGAGGCTTTAATCACTAGTTATTGTTGAATTCAGTAATAAAATTAAAACTGTGGAGTATAATAAAAAAGCTGAAACAGAGAGAAATAACTCAAGCTGTAATATTGATCACATAACTATTGGATACAAAAAAAAAAAAAAAATCAGTGATTAATTGAAAAAACTATTTATAGCTATTGCTTCTGAAACTAGTCCCCCAATAATATAGAAATGTAAGTGACAGAGTGTTGAAAACCAAAATTAATTTAGATGTCACTAACTAAATGCTTATAATCACGCATAAATACTTTCAATACATATTTGTTTAATGCAGCAAAAAGCAAGACAAACAGATCTGACCCAAACTTAATTGCACTGAAAATCCTAAAAAAAGGCATACCCCAAAATTAACTAAGTTTGAATGGACTTCACAACTCCCATAGAGATAGAAAACATCATTACCTCATTAAAAAGTAAAACCTCTCATGGTTGGGATGAGATAAATACCAAATTATTAAGATATTGCTTATCAGAGTTCAGTAAACTTCTTAGTCATATATGCAGTAATATTTGTCTGTGATATTTGTCAGTGATATTTCCAGAAAAAATGAAATACACAAACGTTTATTCAAAAAAAGAGAAATACCTGACTTTCAGTTATAGACACATTGCTCTTAACAATCTTTTGTAAAGTAATAAAGAAAGTGGTATACAACCAGGCGATAGGATTTATGGAGTTAACATTTTTACATAATCTCATTTTGGATTTATAAAAAAGGATGTCAACTAAACATGTGACATACATGCTAACTTCTGATTTGGTAATAGTTTTGGATAATAAATAACTACCATTAAGAATATTGTGTGATTTGGCTAAGGCATCTTATAGTATAGTCACAACCTCTTGCTGCAAAAGTTAAAATTTTACAGTTTCAGTGAAATCTCCATAAATTGGTTCAGGTCTTACTTATCAAACCAAATGTAGAAAAATCCAGGATAAATGATGATTTGGAACCAGATGTTATTACTAAAGGTGTCCCACTTTTCTACTTGGGCCATTATTATTTTTAATATTTATAAGTGATTTGCCTTTTAATCTTAGCAAGGAATTAATAGATATGTTCTTTGCAGATGATACTATTTTTTAAATACAAAAAATCACATCAGCAGTTAGAGACACTATCAATAAAGCATTTGAAAACTCGGTATTTAGGAGGAATTCAGTAACAGTACATCAAAATTAATTGAATAAACTAGTTGCCAGTTTTTATCACTTTGTCACTTACATTTTTATATTATTAATGGTCTATTTTTGGAAGCCGTTGCATCTATTTTCAACCTCAAAGGTAAAATCAGTCGGACCTTTGAGTTTGAAAATGGATACAACGGCTCCCAATACTAGTCCCTCAATAATATAAAAAGTGAAGTGTAAGTGATGAAGTGAAAAACAGACTACAAATAGGTGTTTCAATTAACTTGGTATTTAGTTTTAAGCAAATAAGTTATCATTAAATTGATAAAACAAAGCATAAGTGGGTAATGGATTTAACAGGTGGATACAATATCATACTGTAAGTAAAGTATCTGATACAAGCTTCCTTGGGTTCCTTTCTTGGGTTTGCTGTGCATTAAGAAGCTTAAAAGAAATATGCTTAACCTAAATGCCCTAAGAGCAGCATATTTTCGCTCCCTGTTACGATATGAAATTATCTTGTGGGGTAATTCAGTACATAGCAGCAAGTTTTTATGTTACAAAAAAGGGCTGTACATATTACTTGTGGTGTTGGTGCCTGTCATCCCAATAGGCCCTTATGATTAAAACCGAAGAGTTATTGCTTTTACTGGTGAATACATATATTCTCTGTTAAGCTATCTTACAGGTAATTATAACTTAACAGCCAACTACAAGCATGATCACAGTACAAGAAATGCAGACGATCTACATAGGCAGCAAATTGCTTAAAACTGTTCCAGAGAGGATGTTACTATTCTGCAATAAAAATTTACAATAACCTTCCATACCACTTGAAATTATTAGGTAATCCTAATCTATAGAATATCTTAAGGAAAAAGTCATTTTTATATACTCTCCCCATATACGAGGGTCGGCTGATAAGTCCCGGACCTCACAGTAAAAAAAAAAAAAAAAAAAAAAAAAAAAAACTTTGTTTCTCAACATAATCTCCAGAAAGGCTAATACATTTGTCATATCAATGTTCTAATTTAATTAAACCATGTAGTACGATTCATCATGCTCCTCAAAATAGCTGTTTACCACATCAATGACCTCCTCATTGCTGTGAGATCTACATCTTCCAAGAAATTTTTTGAGGTTTAGGAACAAATGGTAGTCATTGGGTGCTAGATCTGCCAAATAGAGTGGATGTTCAAGCAATTCGAACTTTATTTCGCACATTTTTCCCATTGCAATGACTGAACGATGGGCCAGAACATTGTCATGAAGAAACAAGATTTTTTCTTTGTCAAATGAGGTCCTTTTCTCTTCACCTCATCATTCAAATGTTGTAGTAAGCTTGCGTAGTAGTCACCAGTGATACTTTTACCCTTTTCCAAGTAACCATTAAAAATAATTCCTCGTGCATACCAGAAAACACTCAACATAACCTTGTTAGCTGACAAAATTGACTTTGCCTTTTTTGGAGTTGGTTCAGCTGGCGCAATTCACTGTTTTGCTTGTGGTTTACTTACTGGAGTGTAGTGATGTATCCAAGTTTCATCCATGGTAATAACCCATCTCAAAAATCACTTGGATTTTTACTTAGAGCTCCAAATGCTTAACATCCAGTATTACAAGCAATTTGCCAAAGAGGTGTTGGGACTGCCCAGAACAGCGCTAGGCGAAGCAGCCTTAGTAGAATTAGGTAAAACCAAAAGAAAAGGCATAATAATGAAAAGAGCTTTAACATTTTGGTATGAATGTTTGTTGAAAGATGAAATCCTAAAGGTATATATGAATCAGTAAAATAGGAAGTAGGAAAAGCTGGTGGGCTGAGGCAGAAAAAATTGTGGAGGAAATAGGAATGGGCAATTTATGGAGACTAGAAAATAGGAATGTTGAAGATTTTCAGAAAATAGTCAGAAATAGAGTGGAGGATATAGAAAACAAGAAATATGGGGAGAGCTAGAAAAAGAAAATCATTGAAATTTTATTGGTTAATAAAGAGAGAATGAGGAAGAGAAAGATAATAGACCAATGTGACAGACAGGAGAGGGAAGGAATGGCTTGGATTAGAACAGGATCAATGTTTTTTAAGGGGACTAAGAAGTAACAATGTAAAAATATGTGAATTATGTGGAGAAACAGAAAGTGCAGTTCATATTTTGATTGAGTGCAAAGAGTTAGCAGCATGGAGGCAGGAAGTATGGGAAAAGATACATAGCGAGCTAATAGCCATAAAAATGGTTACAGGGAGAAATGAAAATAGAAATGGGAACATGTGTTGGAAAGCTAAAGAGAAATGAATGAGAAAAGTAAAGAGTGGGAAAGAAAATATGATGGTATAAGGGGAAACGTTAGCAAGCTAGAGTAGAGGTTAGAAGGGTGACTATGCTACTCAGCAAGGCTAAAAGGCCTGGGAACCGCTAGCAAGGTGAATAAGGGAAATGTCACCATAATTTATACAACTAGATTAAGGACTGTGTATGTATTGTAGATAAAAATATTGTAAATAGCAAGTTGTATAAATAAATTCAATTCTTAACAGAAAGTTTTTCTTTGCAAGTTTTGATCAGGTGTGTACGACACAGCATCCACCTTGCACAGACCTTGTGATAGCCCAAAACATTACTTAAAATATTACCTGCATGTTCTTTTGATATGTTTACAAAACAACTATATCAAACAACTTTAATCTGCAGTCTTCCAGTACTAAACATTGAATTTTTTCAATGACCTCTGGAGTTGTGACTTCCACAGGGCGTCCAGAGCGAGGCGCATCACTAGTGCTCATACGTTCCATGTTAAACCCTGCATCTCTATATGAAGAAGCAGAGTCTTTCAATATACTGTGCATTTCCTCCTTGATTTCTTTAGGCGTTAAGCCTTTCAAATGGAAATATTTAACCACTGCTCATTCTTCCAAACCCTCCATTTTTGTGAAACCTCTACACTTGTCTTGTTTAAAATGCTGTCATTCAAAAACTGAATCTCACCAAGGCGGCTTGGGTTTGATACCAGGTGACCACAATTTGAGATCTGCTGGGGCAGGTCTCCTCCGGGATCTCCAGTTTCCCCCAGCATCTCACTCCACGGTTGCTCCATCTTCATTTCATGTATCATCAGTGTCACCACCTGCAGTGCTGTATGTATTAAAAGTGGACATTAAACACTACACATTTCATTTCAAAAACTGAACAAGCTGTTGCCCTGTAATTATGGATACAATCTAGTTTAGAGTTAAACTATATGATGCTATCTGTGAAACTGGCCCAGTGGCACCATCTCTATGTGAGGCCAGGAACTTGTTAGCCAACCCTCATAATGTGGAGGAGTTCTTTAATGGCCCATTCAGCAGGTGAATTTTCATAACTTGGAACAGTTTGCATATGAGGGTGATTTGATAATTTTCATATTGTCAACCTATTGTGATGCATGTTCTGATGTTGATGCTTGAATGGTAATGGTAAAAAAGGGTGGGGGGGGACAAGTCTACTAGTGGTTGTGAGTATATTACTGTAATGATGCATTTACCTTAAGTGTATAACATATTCATGTTCCTGAGCTTTGCTCTTGGTGGGGAGCCAATGAATAAACAAGCAGTACAAGTAATGCCCCATTTAAGATGATTTCTTTTTTGTTTAAAACACAATGTAAATGATTCTTTCATAACAGATTAAAACTTAATTTTGCTGTCCTTTCAGGCTCTTTTTTTAACCTGTTTGTATTAATCTTCAGTTACACAAAAAAAAGATGTATTTACTACCTAATACTTTGTATTGCTTCACTGTTATTAGCTTCAATATTTTACATATTAATGATATATTTGTTACAGGTAGACTTCCCTTTTTTGGTTTTGCTTATATCTGGAGGTCACTGCCTTTTAGCAGTAGCACTTTCAGTTGAGAAATTTCTGCTTCTTGGGAAGAGTCATGATGATGCACCAGGAGAAGCTTTTGATAAGGTATACATAAGAAATGAATTTAAAAACTCTTTTCTTATCAAGTACTTCGTGAATCTTGGGGGTGGGGTGGGGTTTATCAAGTACTTACAGGTATTTTTACTTTATTGATGGAATGCTTGTTATTACATTACTTTTGGATTGATTAAAAATTTAAAATGACAGTTAAGTTGTCCATATTAGGAGCAGTCTATCTTTTATGAGCAGGAATACACCAAATGTTGCAGATTCAGTGGAAGCATCTGTCTGTTTTCTTCTTAGCAACTTGTAATTTGAGCCTCTCTTTTCATAAAAGGTAAAATAAGAGTTATGATTTCTAAAATCTCTGTCTTGGAGTTATTAAGGATCATAAAAGCATAAAAACAGCAAGTAAGAATAAATGTGATAACTAGGTACAAGTTGGAACTTCGCATGTCTAAGCAACTTGGTATTCATCAAACACTTTCAACCTACAAAGAGATACCATCAATGAATGCATGTTGTATTAGCTTTATTTGTTATACCTGTAGCTCTAGATGACCACAGGGCACATCAATTCCAAACTTTTGAGGCTGAGTAATAATTGTCACTTAAAAAATTTCTAATGTGCAACAGTTAGGTTGTATTTATCCAGTCTCAGTGGAGGATATAATTAGTCTTAAAAATGCTTTTGATTTTTTAATTTAAATTTTCTTTTAAATGTAAATATAATACAACAATTATTAAATTTTAGATGAGTCGTATTTTTTACACATCTGCTTCACTTTCGTACCTATTTTGAGGACATGTTTCGCAAATCTTTGTTTGCATCTACAGCTCTTGTGCGACTCAAGAGCCGTAGATGCAAACGAAGATTTGCGAAACATGTCCTCAAAATAGGTACGAAAGTGAAGCAGATGTGTAAAAAATACGACTCATCTAAAATTTAATAATTTTTCGCTTCACTGTGGTGTTCCAATACACTTAAATCTCGATAATACAACAAATTTAAAAAGCTGAAACAGTTGCTGTTTTTGCTCAAAATATTTTTAACAGCATGTCAGATATCACAAGAGCATTATTTTTGGTTCCTTTGGAATTATTTACCTAGTCATGTGGCACAGTAAACTCAAACAGGACTGATAAATATCTGGGCTGCTGTGCTGGCAATCAAGTGAGGAACCAATGTAGTTAAAGCCCCTTGACGTTTGAAGCAACAAAGAAACCCTTTTGGTGCTAACTTTAAAATCTGTTTACCTCCAGATCTTCAAAATGTTTTATGATACTGTTTTTATATATATAGTTATATATTTTGAGTTGAACTAGTAATCAATACGCCATTTATTGCTAGTGTTTGGAACAAATGTCCTTGAAAATGCTCAAGTTTTAAGTCAAGGTTTGTGTGAGTACTCATTGCAAATTCAAGTTGAAAAATGTTCATTCCATCAAATATCAGTTACAAATTCTTATGACGGGCACAATACAAACAATGTGTACTTTGGTGTCTGGAAATATAAACTGCTTAAGTCTCATTTGAGCAATTTTGAAATACCTACTTTCATATCAAGACATATTTTAAATTTCGGAAGGTTTTCTTTAGATTTCCCAGATTCAAATCTCTTCTGTTTTTTACTTTTTTGTTTTCCTCCTCTAATAGAAACATAATTCTATTTTCTCTGCCACAACCTTTCTTACATTGTCATAAATTTAAAACTCCTAATACATTTTCCATCATATAGTATTCTAATGATTTTCTACAATTAGTTTTCGGGAGTTGACAAAAGTCCACTTTGAAGCTAATGTTTTTCTCTGTCATATGGTTCACAACATTATTGCCAAAATTTACTTAATTTGTTCGTCAAAATTTAAGTTTTTAAGTTCCTACTATCCATACTTATGTAATCTAACAGTTTCTGAAATATTTCTGAATCCTAAAATAAGACCTGAAGCTTTCCTGGCGACGGATATGCTCAATTTCTTCTCGGGAAGCAAGCCAGGTGAAAAGGAAGTCCACGTTTCGGGAGCGTACATCTCTCCCATCATCAGGATAGTTATTAAGTGATATAACGATTTCTAATTGGTCTTTTCACCTGACTTGCTTCGCAGGAAGAACTTGACTATTTCTGAATCCTGTTTTGCTTCTGGGATCTATTCAACTTCAGTATGAAAATACTTTCACCTTAAGCTTTCTTGTAATTTTTTAATTTCTGGGTGAGATTCTCTCTTTAATTTATAGACAGTTTTCTGGATGGGTGAATCCTAAGTAATACTAAACTAATATTAAGATTTGAGACATTTACACTTTTCTTGATCTCTTTCACATTACTACTCCTATTTGAAGGTGAGTTTTCAATTTCTATCCCTTAGGAAAAGTAAATTAACTATAACTGCAGCTCCAATAATACACTGAAGTACAAAATGAAATTTAAATAATCAATGTAATTGTCTACACAAACCTTTACCTGCCTAGGAGATCATATATACATGGAGCACAATGCTAGATTCACAAACATCACTCTTGTTTTCACCATTATCTGTAATGAAAAAGTCTTGTATGACATGAGTATTATGCTCCTAGTTATGGAAACAGTTCTCCATTCTTCATTTTCAGCTTTCAAACCATTTTGTGGTTCTCTAATTCTTTTTTCTTGTGAACATGTGTTTGTTAAAAAGCAACCAGCAACCATTTTGTACCAGTACTATTCAGTAGTTAAATTATGTTAAATATCTAATGAATATTCACATTGAAATTTAACAGTTTAAACTCAAACTACATAGACTTCAGTCTATACAAACTAAATATTGCGAATGGGTTTTCTGTGGAAGGAAATGCCTAATCGGACTTGTGGTGATAAGTATTTGTTTGTGATTCAGAAAATAGCCTCAGGTCTAAATATCCCCTGCACTATATTCATAAGGAGGATTGCAGCTGAGAAAATTTCTCCTCATGACTATATTAACAGATTTCTTCCTGAAACTTGTACTTTGCATATTCTCCAAATGGAGAATATGTTTGTATCTAAGAATATTTTTAGGTTGCTGATATATACAGTAAAATGAAATTTTAAAAGCCTAAATTTCTGGAATAAGTAACAGTCCTGTGACACTTTCCCAGTTTTGATGAAAATAGGCTACTCCTATAGAAGCAGACATGCTGATTTTGAAAATGGAAAGTTTTCACATATCACAAACTGTTTTAATGAAATGTGATATTATTATACATTGGACACTGTATATAATTGCAATTTTATATGTATATTTTTGCAGCAAAAGATGAATAATAACATAACAGGTTTTGCATCTTCAGGCCGTATATATATATATAAACCACCCCTTGTGTGCTTCCGTACCCTTTTCCCTTATCTTTCTCACCAATGAGTTGATAACTGCTGCAAGACAGTAAAACTATCAACTGTTGCATGATAAACAGCCATGTACACTCAACCTTAGGGGCTTATATTTCAAAATCTCAGAACTTTAGCTGCTTTCTATAATTCACAGTGATTGCTAATGCGGTTTCTGCAAAATATTCATCCATGCTATTTTGTATTTTTATTATATGTAGTTTAGTAATACATTGTTTACATTGTCTTCACCAATTTTAGGAGATAATATATGAGCAGTTCAAATAACTTCTGCTACTTCACAGTTTTTTTAAAAAAGTGCATTTTGCATATTTTAAGGTTGAGCTAGAAGATCAAACTCAACATGAACTCTGCATACTGTTTGCAAAACATGTAGTGAAGGGTTTAGATAGCGTTACAATGGAAAACAAAAGTCAATGGAGTTAGGGTTTCTTATGATGGTTGCTATTTCTGCATGTGTCAGGATAAAATAAGACAAATGAATTAAAAATGAAATATCCAGATGGTCTTGCTTCAGCTATAAGAATTGTGCCACATGGAGTAGATGTCCCTATTCCTATTCCAATTCTACCATCTCAGCTAGAGGATACAGAGAGCTCATTCTCTGAGTCAACATAAAATTCCAATACAGGTGAAGATTTCTTAGCACACTGCTAAAGACAAGTCATAGAATTTTAGTAAAGATTTGAATGTCTTAAGAGATTTAGCTGTTACCAAAAGCAGAGGAAATTACTTGGATCAAATTGAAAGAGAAAAATGTGCTGGCTCCAGACACCATATTTTCGTGGTATAGGAATAAAGACAAGAATTTATCAAGTTCTTTAAGATGTAAGACCAACTTGTTTATTGTTAGTGATGTACCAGGTTTAACTCAACAACTGGGAAGACAAACATACGATAGTAATGACCGGTGTTTATTTATTTTTTGAAAAGAAGCCTAAAAGCAGTTTTATTGCAAAATAGAAGCGAATTTGATGTATCCTGATATCGTCATCAAATACTGGAAGGCTAGAAGGAGAATGACTTGGTTGTCAATTCCTGAGCATTAGACACACACACACACACACATACTTATTTCTGTATTGTGTCCATAGACAACAGCTAGCTGATAACAAAGTTCTATACTTTATTTAGGTATCAGATCAAACAGGGCTATAGACGCGCTAAATCAAGTGCTGCAAACAGAGGAAATCAACGAAACCCAAGTAATAGTGGTGAACATTCCAAACAGGTATGATCTAAACTACAATTCTTGTAATTCCTTTGTTGGAAGTGTTGAAAACAGTGTTGTTATGATAAAATTAACATTAAAGAGAGTCGATTAAAGACACTAAACAACACTTACTTTTAAATTTTTCCGGAACATGTTTCTGAGGCTTTGCCTCTATCATCAGCCGGCTCTCGACTAGTTCTCGTTGGTGTAGCTGACGATAGCTGTGACAAAATATTCAGCTACACCAACGAGAACTAGTCGAGAGCCGGCTGATGATAGAGGCAAAGCCTCAGAAACATGTTCCGGAAAAATTTAAAAGTAAGTGTTGTTCAGTGTCTTTAATCGACTCTCTTTAAAGTTAATTAATACAATTCTTGTGTTAACAAGGAAATCTGTAAAACAAACAAAAAGGTGAAATTGGTGTGTTCAGTGTTTCCAAATGTAGATGTAGTGGACATAAGCAACCTAAAACGTGAGTATCATACTAGACATGGCTTACATTTGAATAATAAGGGAATGAGCTACTTAAGTTCGCTTCTCTCAGAAAAAAATTAATACCATTGTGGGTAAAAAAAAAAACCTTGTACTTAACTCAGATGGGAGAGTAGATAGTGTGCAATGACAAAATGTAAATTCGTGTTCATCCTATGCCAATAAAATCAGTCCACACAGTAACTCTACCCTTAGAGTATATCACCAAAATACACAGTATGTTTCCAACAAAGCTGAAGTATTAAAAACTGTTTTAGATGACATAAACCCACAGGTTATCTATCATACTTACAGAACATGGCTTAAGGAAGGAGCAAGTACATTTTGTAAAATTGTAAATTATGATTTAGTTTCCCAATATTGCCGTATAAATCACTGAAGTGGAGGAGTCTTACTGTTTGCAAGGAAGGATATTATTGTAAATAGGGTAGAGTGGGTAGAAAATGGGAGTGAAGAGATGATTTTTGAAGTAGCTGCTGTAAAACTCAGCACAGAATTAGGGCAAGTACTCATTATTGACATTTATAGATCCCCTAACTCAAGTGTACAAGATTTTCTAATCCATCTAGAAAAAATGCTCTGCAAAATTACATTTAACCAGAATATAATAATCCTCGGTGACTTTAATATAGATGTAGATAATGTAAATCTTAAGGATATCCTCAATAGCTTCAACTTAAAAATTGTTTCTCAGGGCCCCACTAGAATAACAGAGCACTTAATCAGCACAATAGACCACATTATAACAAACCTAAATAAGAAAAAGCTTAGAAAACGCTTAGTAAAATGTGTTTCTTAATGAGGGCGATTACAGGCATATCAAGCTTGAAAGTTCGGAGAATAGTGTACTTTTCATATATACACAGTTTGTTGGCATATGGTATAATTTTTTGGGGAAATTCTAAAGACAGTATAAAAGTATTCAGATACCAAAAGAAAATAATTAGAATCATAGCAGATGTCTCAAGCACAACTAGTTGTAAGCCATACTTCAGTAAATTAGGTATCTTACCACTGCCAAGTATATACATATATGAAACTCTTGTACATATGAGAGCAAGCCTAAGTTTATTCAAAACAAATTCTGAAATTCATATACACAACACTAGAACAAAGAATAATTTATTTGTGAAGTCACACAAAACAAAGATGTATGAAAATAGTTTCACATATGCTGGCTTACATCTTTACAATAAGCTACCTGAATCTATAAAAAAGATTGAATCACAACATCAATTTAAGAAATTGTTATTAAACTTCCTTAGAGCCAATAGCTTCTACAGCGTGGATGAATTTTTAAATTTGTAAATATTTAGTTAGCTACCTTAATTATAAATATTGTACTTAGTTTTTAATTTGACGTGTCCTATAACATGTACATGTTTTAATGGATGAATCAATAAATCAAATCAAATCAAATCAAATCAAGAGTAGATTTTGTACAGTAAATAATGAATTTCATGTGTCGGATCATAGGGGTCAAATTATTGATATCTACAATTGTTTCAGCCAAATTAAGGAAAGTGTATATATAGGTATGTTAGAGACACAAGAAAACATAACCTAGAAAAACTAAAGGATATTCTGGCAAAAGAGGAATGGACAGAGGTGTACAATGCTAGCGATACACATGAAAAATGGAAGGCTTTCATAGATGCATTTATTCTCCACTTCAATGAAAGTTGCCACTCAGTCTAGAAGAGCACTTAAACATGAAGTAGTTAACAAATTAACTCTGCCACCCGAACTTACACATTTAAAAAATAAAATGAAAGCATGTATGATTTTTTTCAATTGACCAAATTAAATTCTTACTCAAATGCCTATAATAAATATAAAAAACAATACAGGAAAGCGCTGATTAAACTAAAGGCAAAACAAATAGGGGAAAAAATAACTAATTCTGATATTACAAAAGCAGTATGGGATATTATAAACAAGCAACGCAAACCCCAAATAGGAGAACATTCAAATTTAAGTCTGAACAAGGATGGTCAAGTAGTTCATGACCCCTCTGAAATCTGTAAATTATTTAACAGCTTCTTTCTAAACATTGGTGACAATACTACAGTTATTGACATAGGTAGTAAAGACAAAACTATTATAAACAGCATGTACTTGCATGAGACGGATGCTGAAGAAATAGACAAAGTAATTAGTAGCTTTAAAAACCAACAGTCCTCTGGGTGGGATGGCATATCACCTATAATACTAAAACATTGTAAACAAGAATTGCTGACTATACTGGTGTACTTAATAAATTACTCAATGAACGAGGGCATATTTCCAGAGGTATTAAAGATTAGCGTGGTACGACCAATTCATAAGAAAGGTTCATATACAAATGTTAACAATTTCAGACCAATAACTCTAACTTCAGTATTCAGCAAAATGTATGAGAAAGTCTTAATAGCTAGAATAAATAGTTTTTTAATTGCTAATAATATTCTTAATCATTTTCAGCATGGATACAGAAATAAATTATCGACCATCACAGCTATAGCGGAATATATTGACAAATTGTTGGAACTAAAAGATACACACAAAAACACAGCGGGAATTAACTTAGACCTCTCCAAAGCTTTTGACTCTGTATCTCATGATCATCTCATCTCAAAATTAGAGTACTATGTCTTCAGAGGACAAATTAATAAACTATTAACATCATATCTTAAAAATCATTTGCAATGTACGGAAATAACTTGTAAAAAAAGTGGATGTTATAAGCCACATTAAATCAGAGTATAACTTAGTGAAATCTGGTGTACCACAGGGATCAGTACTAGGACCTATACTTTTTTTTATTTATATTAATGACTTACCTGAACCAGTAAACAGCAAGGTCATCTCATATGCAGATGATACATCTATAATATGTTGGAGCAAAGGAGAAGAAAGCTTAGAAGAAAAAACAACAAATGCAATTGGCGAAATATCTTGGTACTTTCTAAACAATGAATATAGGAAAAACAAAATTTATGACATTTCAAAGCGATGATCTAAATATAAACATTAACAATATACCTTTGGAACGGGTAAGAAACTTTAAATTTTTGGGTGTTCATATAGAAGATACTCTAACCTACAGTACACACGTAGACATGGTTTGTAATAAAATGAACTCGGGACTCTACCTATTACGACAACTAGCAAAATATGGGAATATCAATACTCTTAAAACTGCATATTATGGCATTATCTTCCCACACTTAACATATGGTATTGAAATTTGGGGGGGGGGGGGGGGGGGACAAGTAAAACCAATATGAACAGGCTATTAAAAGTACAAAAGAAATGCATACGAACCATGTACAACCTTCGTTTTCAACAAACATGTCGGGATACATTCAAATCACAAAACATCCTAACAGTAGTATCACTCTATGCGTTCAAAACAATTATACTTGTAAAAGACCGAAAGCAACATAACATCCTCAATAAAGATTGCCATACATATGATACGAGGAGAGCAACTGATTACCATAGGCTGAGCACAAATAAAACTCAAACTAATAAAGATCCATTTAAAATAGAAGCCACATTGTACAATAAATTGCCGTCTGTAATTAAGAATACTTCTGACTCAAAATTTAAACTGGTCTTAAAATTATACCTAATTGAAAAATGTTTGTATAGTATAAATGAACTGTAATATATATGTATGTAGTATAAATGAGTTGTATACCTATGTAAACAATAAGGTTTGTATGTAATTTAGGGATTTTGATCTTTGTAAATAACTCATATACTTTTGTAAACAACTCTATATTTTGTAAATAACTTATGTATTTTGATCATTTTGTATTTTGACTGTATAGAGATAATTGACAGTATCAGATGCTCTTGTAAGAGTCTATTGGCCGCAATAAATTATTATGTTCATCACAAAGATTTGAGTTTATAGCCAGACATATTTCTTTTAGAATGATATACTACTTTGTAATAATCTAGGTTAAGGTACAAGGTTAAATTTAAGGTTAGGTTGACTTTGTGAGTTGTATAAATTAAAATTAAGTAATACTTAGCTGTATCCTAAGTTAGTCTCAACTTTATATTAAATGTTTTGTTGACAATCACCACCTATTTAATCATTTCACAAAATTATTTCTAATTTTGAAGCTTGTATTAACAGAAAGATAACATACATAAAATATGAAGCTATTAACAATGAAGCAAACAAATATATACAAATATAATAATTTGTAGCATAAAACTACACTTATCTTATAAGAAATTATTGATTAGGATAGCGATTTCATGAAAATTTTATTCACATCCTCAACCAGAGCCTTAAACAACCTCGTTGTCAATGTTACAGTCACTAGATGTCACTATGTTTTTGTCAGTGCTACCAAAATCTGAAAATGAAACAAATTTAAAAAGAGAATTGACTGCCGGTATTTCAAAATTCATTAGGCGATGTTTATTTCTTAAAATGAATATCTTTTCCCAAACCATTAAATCTATCGGACCATTATTTGTTTTAATAATTTAACTCCTGGATTTATTTCATGGTTATATGACCAAAAATGATTTGCTACAGCCGATTTATCAGTCTGTTTGTACTTAATGTTAGGAAAATGTTCTCTTGTTCTGGTTTCCAAATTATGTTCTTTCCAATATAAACTTTATCACAATCGAAACAATTAAATTGATAAATACCAGATTTTTAATTATTAGGAATTTTATCTTTTTTAGAGAAATGCAGTAAGTTTTTAATACTATATTTATTTTGAGGAAGTAAAGTTATACTAAACTGTTTGAAAAAATTTTGAAAATGTTTATTAACCCAAGGATGGTAAGTAAATTTTTTAAAATTATAATCGTCTTTTATTTTTTAAGGTTAGAAATATCATTAACAGTTTTTTTATATTTAAATTTTTCAATTTTTTATGTATAAAGTCTTTACTAAAACCATTAATTAAAGCAGTATTAGTAATATGTGTATATTCTTTATTAAATTCCTCTTTATTCAGGGGTATATTTATTAATCTATAAATCAAACTATTGAAAACAGCAAATTTATGTGAAAAAGGGTTAAAACTTTAATTTTTTATGTAATTATCAATATGAGCAGACTTCCTATAAATACCAAAGTTTAATTGATTATTATTTCTTATCTTTAGATCTAGGAAAGAAGGAATCCATTAATTGCAGTCTCTAATGTGAATTTTATAGCTTTATCTTGCAAATTTAGTAATTTTAAAGCATCTTTTATGTCTTTATCAGGAACAAGAGCAAAAGTATCATCAACATATCTGTACCAAAATTTAAAAATAAGTACAAATAGCCCACCTTGGTAGCGTAGATGGTAGCATGTCTGCCTCACGTTCAAGAGGTCCTGAGTTCGAATCTCGGTCAGGGTGAGTTACCTGGATAAGGTTCTTTCCGGGGTTTTCCCTTATCCTTACAGACGAATGTTGGGTAGCTCTAAGCTCCATGGACCCTGGACATATTTGAGCATCATTTCACCCATTTCATTCAGTGTCTAATCTGACAATGTTGGAGGATGTAAAATTACAAAAAAAAAAAAAAAAAAAAAAAAAAAAAAAACGTACAAATAAGTACAGTCGTAAAAACGATTTGTAGTCAGTTTATTGACACTCGTTACGTACCTTTTTATATTATATTATTGAGAATACAAAAATTAAGTAATGAGTGTCAATAAATCGACTACAAATAGTTTTTACAATTAATTTTGACGTCACTGTTACTAAATTCCTCCAAACACACATAAGTACAAACAGACTGATAAATCGGCTGTAGCAGATCATTTTTGGTCATTTAACCATGAAATAAATTCAGAAGTTAAATTATTAAAACAGTTAAATGATCTGATAGATTTAATGGTTTGGGAAAATAAATTTATTTTAAGAAATAAACATTGCATAATGAATTTTGAAATACCAGCAATCAATTCTATTTTTAAATTTGTTTCATTTTCAGATTTTGGTAGTACTGACAAAAACATAGTGACATCTAGCGACTGTAACGTTGACAACAAGCTTGTGTAAGGCTCTGGCTAAGGATGTGAATAAAATTTTCATGAAATCGCGATCCTATTCAATTTATAAGAAAACTTTCATCATTTCTTATAAGTGAAGTTTTTATGTTATACATTATTATATTTGTATGTAGAAATATAACATATCTATACAAAATGCAGAAGTGATTTAATTTTGTGTTCTATTGCTTAGACAGCTCGACGCTTGAAACTCAGTAGGATGCCAGAATTTCATGGTCTATCTGGAGGTGCAGCTATAGAACTTGCAGCAAGGAAAAGCAAAGACCCATTGGCATTTGAATTCCCTATGATATTAGCTCAGTATAGGGACTGCAATTTCAGTATGTCTGGTTTAAAGAATGTAGCAGTGAGGCACATTATCAAGGAAGAAAGAATACATGGTGAGAACAAAGTTGTTTTTCAAGATTTAACTGTATTGGAACACCACAGTGAAGCGAAAAATTATTAAATTTTAGATGAGTCATATTTTTTACACATCTGCTTCACTTTCGTACCTATTTTGAGGACATGTTTCCCAAATCATCGTTTGCATCTACGACTCTTATGCGACTGAAGCTAGATCCAGCGGTGTGGGTAATTCTGGGGTTGTTGCTGCCATCTGTTGATTTAGTGATGAACTTAAATGTGGGATTCTCTTCTGGCGGGATTTCAAAGTTCATTAGTTGGTTTTTATGTTTTTCTATGTATATCCTCTCCCATATGACGAGTTCACTATGTTTTTGTACGTATTTTAGTAATTCTGTGCTATCTTCAATTTCATTATTTTCAGACCAGAAATGAGCTGCTATTGTGGAATTATCAATATTTATGTATCTTAAGTGCCTGAAGTGTTCTTTCTTTCTAGTGCCTGTGTTTCTTTTTGTCCTCCCTATGTAAATTTTTTCAGTCTTTAGTAATCTTAGATACAGCTACATACAAAGAAAAAATGTTAGAGTTACTACAACAAAAAGAATTCCAGGAAATAGATTCTAATGCACTCAACCGATGCATAAAAGATGTACCAAAAACCATCATTAATAGTAAAATTTTAACAACTACAGAACAAAAAACTATCAAACCGGACAACCCTACCCTTGCAAGACTATATGGTTTGCCTAAAATACACAAACCCAACATACCCATGAGACCCATTGTAAATAATATAAACACTCCTACTTACCTTCTGGCAAAATGGCTATCCAAAAAATTTCAGTCCTTTCCACAATTCCATACTCTGAGTATAAAAACTCTTTAGACCTGGTAGAAAAAATTCAAAATCTTAAACTAAAACCTCATGACACTTTAGTATCCTTTGATGTCCGCTCCTTCTTCCCTAGCATTCCATTAGACAAACTTTTGATTCAACTGAAAAAATGGCTTAATTCTATAAACCTGGATGCCAATGCAATAGAAGAATATTTGGCAATGACTGAATTATGTATACATCAAAATTATTTTGTCTTCGATGGAAAATATTATAAACAAATTTCAGGACTAGCTATGGGAAGCCCGCTATCACCATTTTTGGCCAATCTATACATGAGCTTTTTCGAAACACATATAACTAAAGCCTTCCCTCATATGTTTAAAACATGGTACAGATACGTAGACGACATCTTTGCAATAGTGCCCTACAAACTAATAGATGATGCTTTGAAACTACTCAACCTGCAAGAACCCAGCATACAATTCACAGTGGAAACTGAAGAGGACTGTACTCTACCTTTTTTAGACCTTAAAATCAAAAAAAAACAATGAAAAACTAGAATTTGGCATCCATAGAAAAGCAACACACACAGATAATTACATCAAAGCAAATAGTTTCAACCCAATTCCACACAAACATGCAACCATCAACAGTCTCACACACAGATTAGTAAATCTACCTCTCAGCCAGCAAGAATATCAAAACGAATACCATCAAATCTTAAAAACTGCAATTAAAAATGGATATGGAAAAAACCTTGTAGATAAAAAACTAAAATTATTCAAACTTCAAAAGAGATTAAAACAAATCACAGCTCTCACACCAATAAAACAAGAAATTAGATTTGCTAAATTTACTTACCACCCCTGGGCCACAAAAAAGTTCCAAAAAATATTCAAGAAATACAATATAACATTGGCACCAAAAAACAATTACAACATTAAAAACCTACTTCACAGTAATAATACTGATAAGATAAAACCAGAGGAAAAGTCAGGCATTTCCAAGATTAAGTGTAAAGACTGTGAAAAAATTTACATAGGGAGGACAAAAAGAAACATAGGCACTAGAAAGAAAGAACACTTCAGGCACTTAAGATACAAAAATATTGATAAGTCCGCAATAGCAGCTCATTTCTGGTCTGAAAATCATGAAATTGAAGATAGCACAGAATTACTAAAATACGTACAAAAACATAGTGAACTCGTCATATGGGAGAGGATATACATAGAAAAACATAAAAACCAACTAATGAACTTTGAAATCCCGCCAGAAGAGAATCCCACATTTAAGTTCATCACTAAATCAACGGATGGCAGCAACAACCCCAGAATTACCCACACCGCTGGATCTAGCTTCAGTCGCATAAGAGCCGTAGATGCAAACGATGATTTGCGAAACATGTCCTCAAAATAGGTACGAAAGTGAAGCAGATGTATAAAAAATACGACTCATCTAAAATTTAATAAAGTTGTTTTTGTTGGTTTTTAATTCTTGCTAACAATTTCAGAATACATATTGAAAAATGCTAAATAAATTTGAGCATTTGAGATCATTATGTTCTGTTGGCTAATAAAATATATATTTTTGTGTGTTTGTCAGGTATACAGGAAGATAGCATAATTCCTTCAGTTTATGACCTCTGTGCTGGTTTCCAATTAGCTGTTACTCGCCACTTCTGTCAGCGTTTACAAAGAGCAATGGAATTTATTTCTCTAAAGAATCTTCTGCCTGAAGACAGTAGAACGTTGGTAAGGCAAACAGTGCTGAACATCACTTCACTTCTTGGTAAAACAGCAGTGATATAACAGTTGCTTACTCATTTATTCTACTTATTTCTATGTATATATCACATATAGACTTGTGATATAACACACATTTTAAACCTGTTTTCACAGCCATATTTAGTCAATAGCAAAGAGGCCAAGGACAGGGTGACATAATATCCAAATTAAAACAGTCTTTTTTAAATACATTTTTGGGGAAAAGAGAGTTTGTAGATCTTCAGTAACAAAGACACCTTTAATACTGTACATTATTGTACATTATTTGTTGTAAACACCTGTATAAATGTAAATAATATTTATTATATTTTTCATTGATGTGTTACCTGTTTACAGAGCTAATGCTCACTTTGTAAATGTTTGTGATGAATAAAGTTATTATTATTATTATTATTATTATTATTATTATTATTATTATTATTATTATTATTATTATTATTATTATTATTATTATTATTATTATTATTATTATTATTATTATTATTATTATTATTAATTATTATTATTATTATTATTATTATTATTATTATTATTATTATTATTATTATTATTATTATTATTATTATTATAAAATATATATTTTAATCAACGTGAATGTTTTTAGAAATGGCTTTATTACATATTTCCTTATAGGGACAATGGGAATAAGAGAATACAAGAGATTTAAGCAATAGTCAAATCTTTTAAATGACATAACATAACAAAACAAATAGTAACATCCAATTTGTGAAAAATATAAGTATTTGAAAATTCAAACTAATAAGAAGGAACTACTTAAAATGTATCCAAGCACACAAAAATATATATGACATACATTTTGTACTTTAAAAGATCTATATATTTGTGCAGTATGATTTTGTCCATCTCTTATCGTTTACCAGTTATGAAAAAATCATCCAAAATGAAGAGGACTTTAGAGACTTGACAGAAAAATTCAAGATATTTCAATGAAAAATGAAACGTATATCTTAAACATATGGCATTTTAATCAATTTATTGGTGCTATTTTTAAGAAAATCAAAATTTTTTAAAAATGTTTGATATAAACAGTCATTTGAGGTGGAGAGCTTTCTTGGAAATGTTCATGTTACAACCTTGGAACATGCTGATCTTAAGTAATAAGTTTAGCATATAATTGATGTTTCATTTTTGAGTTATGCCGTTCGGAAAGAGTACCACACATACACATTGGACATCTTTCCATAAAATAATAATATTAATAATAATAATAATAATTATTATTAGTATTATTATTATTATTATTATTATTATTATTATTATTATTATTATTATTATTATAATATTATATAATTATATTATTATTATTTTTTTTTTTATTGCTGATCTCTACATGCTCCACTACATAAGTAGTACTACATGCTTTTCACTCTTTTTGTGATTTTTGTATACATTTTTTTTTTTTTTTTTTTTTTTTTTTTTTCCCAGTTTTGATGTGAACCATTTAGTTTTTTGCTTGTATTACACATTAGTTCCTTTTAGTACTTGAAAGTCTATAGAGTTTACAAATTTTGTAAATGATTTTAAATGTCTTTTATTATTATTATTATTATTATTATTATTATTATTATTATTATTATTATTATTATTATTATTATTATTATTATTATTATTATTATTATTATTATTATTATTATTATTATTATTATTATTATTATTATTATTATTATTATTATTATTATTATTATTATTATTATTATTATTATTATTATTATTATTATTATTATTATTATTATTATTATTATTATTATTATTGTGACTTTGTGGGTTCGTGAAATGAAAAGTCCAATTGCACCACTCGAAAATTTTCTTTATTTCCACCGACTTACAGTTAAACTCTAGCCAATTACACAGAATTACGTAATGCACACAATTACGATTCACCAGTTCGTCCGTTACAATTTCACTTGCACTCGTAATTACGTACAATCCTCCGATGCACTCAAACAGTCTTCTCGTCGTACACTAGCACTGCACCCTTACGCCAAGAACGGACTAACTCCTCTTGCCCGACGTGTTGCTTATATAGGGTCAGCTGCCCAATCTGGAAGGTTCTAGATTAGATGAAATATCCCGTAAGTTCGAGAACACAGGTGGAACAGAAAGAGACGGTGCAGTGATGTTTTTTCTCCCAGCCACCCCTCGCCACCGCCACAAGACAAACGAGGGGGGCGTGGCGAGCGCCGACCGTCCCCTGCTTGCCCGCTCTATAGGGTGTTCCGACGTTCGGGTGACATTATTATTATTATTATTATTATTATTATTATTATTATTATTATTATTATTATTATTATTATTATTATTATTATTATTATTATTATTATTATTATTATTATTATTATTATTATTATTATTATTATACCTCAGAATGTGTATTTTCAGTGATATGTTGTTATATTTTCGGGTAAAATGCCCTACCTTCTCTTCTGTCTATGTACGTTGTGGAGAAAGTAAAAAAAAAATGGTAAGAATCATCTTAATGTTGTGAAATACTACAAATTAGCTGAAGGAACAAAAAAGAAAGTAATGTGTTATTACAAACCCTAAACTTGATTTATTCTCCAAAGAAACATAACCAAAAACTAATTAAAAAAGGGGTTGGGAAAAGGGCAACTATTTTTAATTAAATATGGCTCTGCTTGTACTTATGACACATGTTATATGTACAGTATAAGTATTGTACTTCCTCTGAAAAACTTAATTGGAAGGACCTCCAAAATGAACTTGAAGAATTCCAGATCTACCTAGGAAATTATGTTGCAATATTCAAATTAACAACAGGCTATTGATTGAGTGAATGTTTATCAAGATTAGATTAATGACTTCCCCACAGGCTTTTTATGTGATAAAGGTGACTTAATGAACATTGATCACCTAACTTTATGTGCAGTTCTCAAAAACAAGATGATCTAGGCTAAATACTGGAAAGCAGAAGAAGAGTGATTTTATCATCAAATTCAGAGCATTAGACATACACACATATGATGTATGTATGGCTTAATATTTCTACTGTAAAATGTGATTTTGACGTATACGAAGTCTGTTTAAAAAATCCTGGAACGTTTTCCCCTCTCAGCATCATTTCCACTTCGGAAGCAGTCTTAGCACACCACTTTCTGGATCACATAAAGTACGTCTGCAAATTTTCTTTTATCTGATCTATCATTGTAAATCTTTCAATGGTTTTTCAGCTTTATAAATAGAAAATAGTTCACAAGAACCAGGTTTGGAGGGTAAAGAATATGAGGCAGCACATGATTTTGTTTTTTGTGCAATAATCGCTCTTCAACTGGGTTCAATGTGTGAGTGTGTTATTGTCATGTAAGAGCTATGAATTGTCTCACCATATTTCAGACTGTTTACTTCTCACATTTTCTTGCATTTTCTTGTGTCACAACACATTGATTAACAGTTTGTCCCTATGACACAAATTCATGATGAGCTAATCCTTCAAAGTCAAAGAAAAATATCAACATGACTTTGACATCCGACCCTCCATGACAATTTATTTTGGTCTTGGACAACCTTTCTAAACCCAATTGTGAAGAATGAACCGTGGTCTCAACATCATAACTGTAGACCCAGTTAAGATTCTCATCACCAATTATGATTTTCCTAGGGAACATCTTGTTCTCATTTGTGCAATCCAAAACCTCTTCACAGACAGTGAGACGATGGTCCTTCTGGTCTTGATTGTGGGACAAATTGGGCACAGAATGATGCATTCCGAGGTGCTTCATCAGGATATGGCATGATCCAATTGAAATGTTACTTCTGCAATGTTTCTGATAGTGAATCTTTGATAGACATGCACAATGTGGCATTCCTCACATGAGTGTTGTCGATAGATGTCGAAGGGCATCCTGAATGAGGGTCATCTTTAACTTTTTTCCAGCCATTTTTAAACTACGTGAACCATTGTAGCATCAAGTGCGGCTTAAGCATTCATCACCATAGGCTTCCTGAATTATTTGGTATGTCTCTGTAAAAGTTTTCTCAAGTTTTACGCAAAATTTAATGCAGATGTATTGCTCCTCTAACTCTGCCATCTGGAACTATACAGTTTTCTATGCAATACAGCAGTGAACAAGCTAGCAGACATACAATAATGAAATTTCCAGCAGTTACATATTAACCACAGGCGTGTGGAGGGTTGCCAACAGCATTTCATTCCAACATGCTATTGTCGCAAAATTAGGAATGTTCCCAGCATATTTTGAACAAACCATATACTATTCTTGTTATTTCTTTGATCCATTTAGAAGTAATTAGTAAATTTATTGCTTCATTGTAGCTGTTTCACTTGTTAAGTATGTTTGCTTGGTTGTCTACCAGAAAGGGAGTTCACTGTTTTTAGTAGCAATTTACAGTGACCAAAAATGTGGTCTTTTCATATATCAGGATGTATCATAAATATTTTTACAAACTTCAGTTATAGGTTAATTACACTGCAAGAACGAAAAAAAGTTTATATGAACGTATCCCCCATAATCCTTTGTTTTCTTGTTAGGAGCCATTCAACACAGTGGTATACTCATAGCCACAAAACTCATAATGGATGCTTGAAATGTCTTCCTCTTGCTTCTAGGTGTGCCTAAACTGATCAAATTATGGATTGTCACATCTTTTCAAAAATTCTGGGATGGCTGCTCCATAAACCAATAGTTTAAAGTGCCCTCAGAGATTAAAATCCAGAGGATTGAGGTCGGGAGAATGTGCAGGCCATGGAACTGGACCTCCTCTGCCTATCCATTGGTCACTGTAGATACCAGTCAGTGCATTTCGATCAGTACGAGTAAAATGTGCCAGAGCCCCATCATGAACAAACCACATTGTCTTATTTGCAGGGGCACTCCTTTGTGAAGTAAGTTTGGAAGAGTCATTTTTACCTAAAAGAACATATTAATTTATTTATTTTAATAAGCTTAAATTAAATCCACTGAATTAAAAATTTCTTTAAACAGAAAGAAATTAGAACTTATTCTTTCTCATAAAATGAAAATAAATATAATTACGGCAATGAAAGAAATTATTGATCCTATAAATGATAAAATATTTGGATAAAGTTCTGGATAAAGTCCCTGTAGACAGCACCTGTAAGGCATACTGGAAGAACATATGGACCTACCAGACTACACCTACAAAATTCCAGCCCACACATTAAGCCTAAACGGTTGCTGATGTCTAGTCTGAAGTACAAATAAGGATTAGGATTTGCTGTTATGGTAAGTTGTGGAAATTACTAATTCTCTCTCTCCCTAATGTTTCCTCATCTGTAAAAAAACTGATGAGACTAAGAATGGATTGACTTTGTGCTACAAACCATCTACAAAAGTTCTCCCGTGGTGGATATTCGGCAGGCAAAAGACCCTGCAGACGTTGATAATCATTTGTCTTGTACTGATACCTGGATTGTCTTTGACACACTGTAAAAGCTTCTTGAGTGAAATCTGTTTTATGGAGTTAGTTTGATATTAAAATCTTTAAATATTCGTTCAGACTTAGGAAATGCCCATGGGTGGAATGTAAAGTTTTTGTATTTCTAGTGTTTATCTTTTGAGAAGTAGTGATCTGTTTTAATTTATTTATCAATAAAAATTTATTTACCAATTCATTTTTCTGGTTGAATTTGGCTTCAAGAAGCTGTTAAATAATCCTTTAAAAAATACAATAGCACTGAAACAAAAATCAGGTATATGTGGAGTAGATTGTGTTAATTTCCATATTGGATTGATAAAAAGAAATTTAAACATTAGATTAAAAGAACAGTGAAGAAACATAAAATATAAACAAATAGAAACATTGAAGAAGAGATAAATTATCGGAACTATTAACGACGAACCCTGAACTTTCAACATGGGAGAAGATTTTTATTATGCTACATTGCATATATTTTTAATTTTTATGTGCTGTTAGTGAGTACCTATGTAGGAAATATTCTGAGGGAGGAAGCCAATTATAAGAGGTCCATATGACAGCGAACTGAAAATAGTGGTCAGTACCAATCAGTTGAGGATGGGCAATGGACCTGTCCTGAAAATGTTCCTGTTTTTAATAGTTGACATGAGTAAAGTTTTAATATGATTCAAAAAGTCTTTTAATATGAAATTAGCTTCACTTTTAACAACACTTTCAATCATAACAGTTTCAAACAGCAAACAAAACTGATTTTGTTTCTTTTAACAAAATTTATTCATAAGCCAACAAAATTTGGAACCACTGTACGACTTGAATAGGATTGATGTGAGGAACACCTTTAAAGAAAATATTTACAAGAAAGACAACAGGAGAAGAAATTTACTTAACCAGAGAAAAGATGTGATTATAAAGATAATTAATGACATTAAGAAATAAAAAAGTAGTAAGGAAAATGGAGAATACTAAAGAAATTGGGGATAAAACTGAGGGGGGAGGGAAAGGTGGAGGAATCAGGAAAGAAATTAGGAAAGGTAATTAAAATAGTGTGACCAGATTCTGATAAGTACAATGTAGGACACTATGTTAATCTAACCATAACCATAGCTGTCTTAAAATCAATTAGGGAAATATTGGAAATATGCATATTAAATACATAAAATATGAAGCTATTAACAGTGAATCAAACAAATATATACATTTATAGATTAATAAATACACCCCTGAATAAAGATGAATTTAATAAGGAATATAAACATAATATTAATACTGCTTTAATTAATGGTTTAATTAAAGACTTTATAAATACAATAATTGAAAAATTCAAATATCAAAAAAGTATTAATGATATTTCTACCCTTAAAAAATAAGACAATTATAATTTTAAAATATTTACTTATCATCCTTGGCTTAATAAACATTTTCAAATTTTTTTAAAAGAATTTGGTATAACTTTAGCTCCTCAAAATAAATATAGTATTAAACATTTATTGCATTTCTCTATATAAAAGATAAAATTCCTAATGATAAGAAATCTGTTATTTATCAGTTTAATTGTTTTGATTGTGATAAAGTTTATATTGGAAAGACAAAACGTAATTTAGAAATCAGAACAAAAGAACATTTTCATAACATTAAGTATAAACAAGCTGATAAATCGGCCATAGCAGATCATTTTTGGTCATTTAACCATGTTATAAATCCAGAAGTTAAATTATTAAAACAATTAAATGGTCCGATAGATTTAATGGATTGGCAAAAGATTTATTTTAAAAAACAAACATCACGTAATGAATTTTGAAATACCAGCCGTCAATTCTGTTTTATTTTCAGATTTTTGTAGTGCTAACAAGAACATATCAACGTCTAATGTTTATTTGAAAGTAATGAGTCGGTAATTCAAAAATAAACATCACTTAAATTATCCTTACTTGGACATGTTTCGGAGAACGTTTTGTCCCCATTGTCAGCAGTTATCCGACTGGTTGGATCCGTGGTTTCTTGAAGTGAGCTGGTTGTCTGTGGCTGCGTCTGTTGTCTGTGAGATGAACTTCCAGAGTTTTGAGGCGGCAATTCGAAATTTAAAGAATAGTGTTTGTTTTTTATAATTTGCAATTTTTCCCAAACATCGAGTTCGACTGCATTACTGGCTGATTTTAATAGTTTTATATTGCGTATAATTTCATGATTGGTAGACCAGAAATGGTGAGCTATTGCTGATTTTTCTATTTATTTGTATTTCATGCATCTCATATGTTCCTGTAACCTAATATGTAAACTTCTTTTGGTTTTTCCTATGTGGAACTTATTGCAATCTGAGCAATTGATTTTGTATATACCTGATTTCTTGTTTTCAGGTACTGGGTCTTTCAGGTTGTTGCATAATAAGTTTTTTAAACTGAATTTATTTATTGGGGTTAGGGTGATGTTGTACTTCTTGAATATCTTGTTGAATTTATGATGCATTCTGGGATGATATGTGAATTTCCTGAACTGTGTGTTCGTTGTTACAAAGCAATGAATTCACAAAATGGAAAGTGATCCACTAAAACTCTGTATGGAAGAATTTGAGAGAACTTTAAAAGAAGTCCGGATATTATCTGATATACAGAAATCTAAAGTCAAACCAGACCACCTAGTATTACCGACACTTTATGCGTTGCCGAAAATTCATAAACCAGGAGATAAACAAGAACATAGACGCACCTACCTACAAGTTAACCAAACATCTAGCTCATACATTTGCATCACTACCACAGTTCCACAGCCTAGCCATTAAAAATTCATTAGAATTAGTAGAAAGGATCTCAAAATTGCATTTGGACACAGAAGACAAACTAGTATCATTTGATGTCACCTCTCTTTTTCCCAGTATTCCAACAGTTGAACTCATGTTACTCCTCAAGAAATGGCTCATACAAACTAACATTTCAGCAGAAGAAATAGAAGATCTCACAAAACTTACTCATTTATGCATACATCAAAATTTCTTTACATTCAACGGTAAATTCTATCAACAGACCTCGGGCCTAACAATGGGCAATCCACTTTCACCTTTCCTAGCCAACCTCTTTATGAGCTACTTTGAAACACATATTACATCATCCTTCCCATACATCTTCAAATACTGGTATAGATATGTTGATGATATTTTTGCCATTGTTCCACACAAATTCATATAAGATTCCTTAAAACTATTGAACATACAGAATAGAGCAATAAAGTTCACAATAGAGAGAGAAAAAGATGGCTACTTACCTTTCTTAGATTTGAAGATAATCCATGAATTAAATAACATATTTTTGGCATCTACAGGAAGCCAACACAAACAGATAATTACATCAAGAATGATAGCTACAACCCTACACCCCACAAACATGCAGTTTTGGACAGCTTAGCATATAGACTAGTCAACATCCCATTGAAAAAGAATGAATACAACAAAGAATATAACCACATGATTAACATAGCTGCAATTAATGGATACAGTAAACAATTAATAGATAAGAAAATATGGAAATTCAAGAAAAAGAAACACATATTGAATACCGCAAAATTAACAGAATCAAAAACCAAGACACAGTTCAGGAAATTCACATATCATCCCAGGATGCATCATAAATTCAACAAGATATTCAAGAAGTACTACATCACCCTAGCCCCAATAAATAAATTCAGTTTAAAAAACTTATTATGCAACAACCTGAAGGACCCAGTACCTGAAAACAAGAAATCAGGTATATACAATATCAACTGCTCAGATTGCAGTAAGTTCTACATAGGAAAAACCAAAAGAAGTTTACATATTAGGTTACAGGAACATATGAGATGCATGAAATACAAACAAATAGATAAATCAGCAATAGCTCACCATTTCTGGTCTACCAATCATGAAATTGTACCAAATATAAAACTATTAAAATCAGCCAGTAATGCAGTCGAACTCGATGTTTGGGAAAAGTTGCTAATTATAAAAAACAAACACTATACTTTAAATTTCGAATTGCCGCCTCAAAACTCTGGAAGTTCATCTCACAGACAACAGATGCAGCCACAGACACCCAGCTCACTTCAAGAAACCACGGATCCAACCAGTCGGATAACTGCTGACGATGGGGACAAAACGTTCTCCGAAACATGTCCAAGTAAGGATAATTTAAGTGATGTTTGTTTTTTAATTACCGACTCATTACTTTCAAATGTTAAATACGTCACTGTTTCTATACTTTTGCTTCAAATAAGTCTAATGTTTAGTTACTATGGCGACAGCTTTGTTTTTCCAGCTGAAGATGTGTATGAATATAAATGAAATCGCGATCCTGGATAATTTATAAGAATTATCATCATTTCTTATAAGTGAAGTTTTAAGTTATAAATTATTATATTTGTATATAAATATTTATCAGGACCCAGTTTGCATTAACTTTATGGTGTTCATGCATTTCAAAACATTTAAGACTAAATATTGAAAGAAGTTAACTTATGCTCAAAGATTTATAAGCAAACAATTAAATAACTTAAGATCAGTAATTTGTAATTTATTTCTCATCTTTCCTTTTAGAACATCAAATGGAAATACAAAATCAAGATTACAATTATAAAATCCATACTGAAAAAATGCCATATATTCTTAAATCCTGGAAATCCTATCATGTTGCCCACCATTGACTAATAATTCGGTCCCCATACACCTAACCCTAGGTTTTTGTGTATTGGAGGCCCTCTACTCCTTTTTACAGATTTTGCCATTTCACCTATCCCACTCTATATTTTCCTCTTAATTGTTGTTAGCCATCTCTCTTTAACTTTCCCTAAATAATTCCCTAAATTTCTCCTGTTCTTTTCTCCTTTTACTGACAAAAGTTTTCTAATTACTACTCCACCCCCCAAATTGTCCCATTTACGTAGCCAAGCCTGCTCTCTCCATATCTTTGTTTGACTACAATATAATATACAATGGAAATCTGTATTCTCTTCTCCACACAATGGACATTTATCTAGCTCCCTCTCTTGACCTACACCTTTCAAGTTTCTCACTCCTGTTCTCGCCCAAGCAAAACCTTCTCGCCCTAACTTATTACATATGTCTATATATCCTTCCCTTCCCCAGGTTGTTTTTATTTCTCTATATAATCTCAGTGAGCTTTTGTCACTTGTATTGGTGAAAATGTCTGTCAATATCTTCTAATCTTAGCTTAACTTCTTTCCAGAAGCCTTTATACCCATACTCTGCATTTATCCAAGAATGACCCATACCTATCTTTAATAATATTGCCATCTTCCAAGTTAGTGGTTCTATATAAATATTTCATTGCCCTTGACAAGATTTTAATTTTAGTAGAATGCCTGCCTAGATCCAATTGTGCTGCCCCATTAGGTGATGCTATCGGTAATCCCAGTATATATTTACAAAAGGATCTATGCACTTTATCAGTCTCTCTTCAAGCCTCATCAACTCCCCAAACCTCTGATCCATGTAACAACATTCTATCTTCTACTATTGCTGTATAAATCCTCTCCAACCATTTGACATTTATGTCTGGCAGTTTACTGTAGCATGATCTTATCACCCTCATGGTCATTTTACCTTTTGCCACAGACATCTTTTTTTGTTCTTTCCAGCTACCATCTGAACTCAGCCTTGTCTCCAAATAATCAAATCTCCTTACTACCTCTATTTCTCTTCTATTAACCTCCCATTTCTCATCCTTATGCAACCTGTATCCTTTTTTGAAGACCATAATCTTCGTTTTGTTTTCATTCACTTTCAAACCCCTTTTATTGCAATAAGAATTGGCTGCTTCAATTGCTCTTCTCAGCCCTCCACTTGTTATGGACCCAACTACTAGGTCATCTGCAAACAGTAGCCCCAGGATTTCTTTATTATTAATAACTGGTTAATGTACCCTACAACTTGATATCTCCTCTAAAATACCATCGATATAAAGGTTAAATAATACTGAGCTAAATTAAATTTATTGGGAGTCGATTAATGACACTAAACAACAGTGTTGTTTAGTGTCATTAATCAACTCCCAATAAATTTAATGTATACAACAACACTGTTTTCAACACTTCCATGAAAGGATTTATACTGGACTAAGTTTACATCCCTGCTTACTCAATATAGATTTAGTTACTTTTTTGCCTGGTAATTTTATACACAACTCATCCTCCTGGTATATCATCTTAATTACTTCTATAAATGCATGACTTATCCCCTCACTGCTTAATTTTATCCACAGTGCTTCTTTGTTAATAGAATCAAATGCCTTTTCTAGATCAAAAAATATCATATATAGCCTTCCCCTTTTATTGCTCAGATATTTGTCTACAATTGTTCTAATAATAAAGATGTCCAATGTTCTCCTGCTTGGTCTAAAACCTACTTGGAACTCCAATAGTTTATTCTCCTTCTCAACCCAATTTTTCAACCAATTTGCTAGAATCCCAGTAAAGAATGGACAGTAAACTAATCCCTCTAAAGTTAGCTGGGTTATTTTTATCTCCCTTTCCCTTGTAAATTGGCAATACCATACTTGTCCTCCATTTCCTAGGAATTTTCTTTTCTTGAATTATTTTATTGAATAATTTTATCACTATTTTCCTCCTAGTTTCATCGAGTGTCCAAGCCTTCCAAAATTCTCCTGGTATACCATCAATACCACTAGCTTTGTTAGCTTTTAACTTCCTTATTTGTTCACAAAATTCAACATCCGAGATACATCTAATTCATTATTTGCGGACCCCCTAACAAACTTCTTTCCACTCTGATATAATTATCTTGTCCTAACATTGATTCAAAGTATGCACACCATTGATCTGCAGCTATATCCTCGCCTCTCCCCACATCTTTATACAGCCCTTTTAATATTGACCAAATTTTCTTAGTATCATGTATTCTTGCTGCTTCATTTAGCATTCTGCTATTTTCTCAACCCATTCCTTCTTTTTTTGTTTCGTTAGGCACCTGTTATGCCCATTTCAGGGTCAGGAAATTGTATGTACATAGTGATTATTTTCGTATAAAATGTAAATTATTTTGAGGATGTGTTCTTTTGAGTCGGTAAACTTAAATTTATCGTTTAAATATTCTCCATATTATTTTAATTGTTTTAAAGTTTTAGTGGTGTACAAATACTTTCTGTGCTGACTGTGTGTAGAAGTATGAATATTTTCTGCACAACTTTCTATACAAACTGGTGAACAGTCAGTTGTAGTTTGTATACAGTTATTCACTAGGTGTACAAAGCAACTTACACATACAATTGGTTTGTTTAAGGAATTCTGCAGAATAGTGCAGAGTGAACATGAAAAATTCAATGCCATGTCCGGGATTTGAACCACGGATCTCCTAGTTTCTGTCCAGTCGCTCCTACCATCAATTAACTAAAATAATAAAGCTTTTACCTTTTCTTCTACCCCTCCATGCAGTTAGTATTGTTAGCACATAAACCTACAAATTTAGCTTTAATTTTGTAGTCATTTCAGGTCTTTAAAATGTATGAGGACATAATCTCAGGAGTGAGATTAATTAATAATTAATTAATATTAATAAAGTCTTCATCATTACAAGTTTTATAAATTTTAAATCAGACATTATCAATGATAGGACATTAAGCACTACAAAATATAATTTGTTTATTATATTATAATTTGTATATTATAGTTGGAGCTGGCACTCAACATTAAAAATTCTCTATAGTTAAAGATTTTTAGTTCTATCTACATGTTATGAATATGTTTAATTTTAATAAGTAGAATATTTTTAAAGCTTAGATTGTAGATGCCTTGCCTTTATGTTACAGGTTGTGTCAGGGGGTGTAGCAAGCAACAGTTTTGTCAGAAATGCTTTGAGTTATGTTTGTCAGCACTATGGATATAACCTGGCAGCTCCACCACCAAAGCTTTGCACAGACAATGGAATCATGATAGCATGGAATGGCATAGAAAGATGGAGGATCCAAGCTGGTATTACGCTAGATCCTGACTCGGTAGATATTCAACCCAAGTATGTTAACCCATTTAAATTGACATTTTAGTCAAAGGATTATTTTCAAAAACCAGGGGTTCCATGTTGCTTCTAATATTTTTAACATTACAGAAAACTTGAACAGTAGCCTGTGATAAATTCTTGAATGTTCATTCATCTCATAATAGCTGTAACATCAGAAAAGTTCACTACCCGGTCATGTGAACTATTTTAGTGATGCACTTCACTAAGTATGCAGAATTTGGCTTGGCTTCTGACATAGCTATGATGTGCCTACTTAGTTAACCGAACAAGGCACATGCCTTGTTTGAAGAGATTGGAAACAGATTCTTTAAGATACTGGCCAAATTATTAGCTGCTCTGATAGTTTGCTTTATTATGTAAAATTGTCTTATATTTGTCAAATTAATATATTGCATAATTCATTATTAATACATATGTATTTTGCTGTATTATTTTCCTGACTGATTGCCTATGGTATCAGAAACTTGGTAAATTTCTCACCAACTGTTTCCTAGTATTTCTTTCAATGTATGGAGATATGTTGCACACACTTTTTCACATGATCATCAAAATTGAGTATATCTCTTTAACTTTTATGAAATGTCAGTGATAAAGTAGCTTAACATTCATCTCCAACAAAGCATGGTCCCATTTATGTTTTGTTACAATATATTGCAGGACAAAAACACCCGATTTTACGCATGAGATTCCCTTGTATGGCAAAAAGCCATAACAAACTGACTGCATTGGAGAACATCTTAAGGAAAAATAAGGAAGAAGTAATGAACTTTGAAATCCCACCGGTTGATAATTCATAGTTCCACCATCAAAGAGAAAACAATGGATGGCAACTACAAAAACAGATATATACAAATATAATAATTTGTAAAATAAAAACTTCACTTACCTTATAAGAAATGATGAAAGTTTTCTTATAAATTGATCTAATAAGAAAACTTTCATCATTTCTTATAAGATAAATGAAGTTTTTATATTACAAATTCTTATATTTGTATATATTTGTTTGCTTCACTGTTAATAGCTTCATATTTTACGTATTTAACAAGAACAGATGGTAGTCGGACCTTCAAGGTTGAAAATGGAAGAAACAGTTTTCAAAATTAGTCTCTCAATAATATAAAAAAGTAAATGACAGAGTATTATTAAATTTTAGATGAGTCGCATTTTTTACACATCTGCTTCACTTTCGTACCTATTTTGAGGACATGTTTCGCAAATCTTCGTTTGCATCTACGGCTCTTGTGCGACTGACTCTAGATCCAGCGGTGTGGGTAATTCTGGGGTTGTTGCTGCCATCTGTTGATTTAGTGATGAACTGAAATGTGGGATTCTCTTCTAGCGGGATTTCAAAGTTCATTAGTTGGTTTTTATGTTTTTCTATGTATATCCTCTCGCATATGACGAGTTCACTATGTTTTTGTACGTATTTTAGTAATTCTGTGCTATCTTCAATTTCATGATTTTCAGACCAGAAATGAGCTGGTATTGCGGACTTATCAATATTTTTGTATCTTAAGTGCCTGAAGTGTTCTTTCTTTCTAGTGCCTATGTTCCTTTTTGTCCTTCCTATGTAAATTTTTTCACAGTCTTTACACTTAATTTTGGAAATGCCTGACTTTTCCTCTGGTTTTATCTTATCAGTATTATTACTGTGAAGTAGGTTTTTAATGTTGTAATTGTTTTTTGGTGCCAATGTTATGTTGTATTTCTTGAATATTTTTTGGAACTTTTTTGTGGCCCAGGGGTGGTAAGTAAATTTAGCAAATCTAGTTTCTTGTTTTATTGGTGTGAGAGCTGTGATCTGTTTTAATTTCTTTTGAAGTTTGAATAATTTTAGTTTTTTATCTACAAGGTTTTTTCCATATCCATTTTTAATTGCAGTTTTTAAGATTTGATGGTATTCGTTTTGATATTCTTGCTGGCTGAGAGGTAGATTTACTAATCTGTGTGTCAGACTGTTGATGGTTGCATGTTTGTGTGGAATTGGGTTGAAACTATTTGCTTTGATGTAATTATCTGTGTGTGTTGCTTTTCTATGAATGCCAAATTCTAGTTTTTCATTGCCTTTTTTGATTTTAAGGTCTAAAAAAGGTAGAGTACAGTCCTCTTCAGTTTCTACTGTGAATTGTATGCTGGGTTCTTGCAGGTTGAGTAGTTTCAAAGCATCATCTATTAGTTTGTAGGGCACTATTGCAAAGATGTCGTCTACGTATCTGTACCATGTTTTAAACATATGAGGGAAGGCTTTAGTAATATGTGTTTCGAAAAAGCTCATGTATAGATTGGCCAAAATTGGTGATAGCGGGCTTCCCATAGCTAGTCCTGAAATTTGTTTGTAATATTTTCCATCGAAGACAAAATAATTTTGATATATACATAATTCAGTCATTGCCACATATTCTTCTATTGCATTGGCATTCAGGTTTATAGAATTTAGCCATTTTTTCAGTTGAATCAGAAGTTTGTCTAATGGAATGCTAGGGAAGAGGGAGCGGACATCAAAGGATACTAAAGTGTCATGAGGTTTTAGTTTAAGATTTTGAATTTTTTCTACCAGGTCTAAAGAGTTTTTTATACTCAGAGTATGGAATTGTGGAAATGACTGAAATGTTTTGGTTAGCCATTTTGCCAGAAGGTAAGTAGGAGTGTTTATATTATTTACAATGGGTCTCATGGGTATGTTGGGTTTGTGTATTTTAGGCAAACCATATATTCTTGCAAGGGTAGGGTTGTCTGGTTTCATAGTTTTTTGTTCTGTAGTTGTTAAAATTTTACTATTAATGATGGTTTTATGTACATCTTTTATGCATCGGTTGAGTGGATTAGAATCTATTTCCTGGAATTCTTTTTGTTGTAGTAACTCTAACATTTTTTTTTGTATGTAGCTGTATGTATACATCAAAATTATTTTGTCTTCGATGGAAAATATTACAAACAAATTTCAGGACTAGCTATGGGAAGCCCGCTATCACCATTTTTGGCCAATCTATACATGAGCTTTTTCGAAACACATATTACTAAAGCCTTCCCTCATATGTTTAAAACATGGTACAGATACGTAGACGACATCTTTGCAATAGTGCCCTACAAACTAATAGATGATGCTTTGAAACTACTCAACCTGCAAGAACCCAGCATACAATTCACAGTAGAAACTGAAGAGGACTGTACTCTACCTTTTTTAGACCTTAAAATCAAAAAAGGCAATGAAAAACTAGAATTTGGCATTCATAGAAAAGCAACACACACAGATAATTACATCAAAGCAAATAGTTTCAACCCAATTCCACACAAACATGCAACCATCAACAGTCTGACACACAGATTAGTAAATCTACCTCTCAGCCAGCAAGAATATCAAAACGAATACCATCAAATCTTAAAAACTGCAATTAAAAATGGATATGGAAAAAACCTTGTAGATAAAAAACTAAAATTATTCAAACTTTAAAAGAAATTAAAACAGATCACAGCTCTCACACCAATAAAACAAGAAACTAGATTTGCTAAATTTACTTACCACCCCTGGGCCACAAAAAAGTTCCAAAAAATATTCAAGAAATGCAATATAACATTGGCACCAAAAAACAATTACAACATTAAAAACCTACTTCACAGTAATAATACTGATAAGATAAAACCAGAGGAAAAGTCAGGCATTTCCAAAATTAAGTGTAAAGACTGTGAAAAAATTTACATAGGAAGGACAAAAAGGAACATAGGCACTAGAAAGAAAGAACACTTCAGGCACTTAAGATACAAAAATATTGATAAGTCCGCAATACCAGCTCATTTCTGGTCTGAAAATCATGAAATTGAAGATAGCACAGAATTACTAAAATACGTACAAAAACATAGTGAACTCGTCATATGGGAGAGGATATACATAGAAAAACATAAAAACCAACTAATGAACTTTGAAATCCCGCTAGAAGAGAATCCCACATTTCAGTTCATCACTAAATCAACAGATGGCAGCAACAACCCCAGAATTACCCACACCGCTGGATCTAGAGTCAGTCGCACAAGAGCCGTAGATGCAAACGAAGATTTGCGAAACATGTCCTCAAAATAGGTACGAAAGTGAAGCAGATGTGTAAAAAATGCGACTCATCTAAAATTTAATAATTTTTCGCTTCACTGTGGTGTTCCAATACAGTTGAATTTCGATATATAAAATGACAGAGTGTTAAAAACCAACTACAAGTAGTTTTTTCAAGTTATGCTTATGTGCATATATCACAGTCATATCAAAAAAGGCTATGAGAATTTTATGAGATACAAAACATACAAATCCTTACAAATCATTTTCTGTAAACAAAAAATTCCTATGGTTGTACATTTATTTATGTCACATTTATAATACAAGAAAAGAAATATACACCCACAATTCTAAATATACAAATAAATTAAAGTGTACAATTTTGTGCTTCATTGTATCATAGTCCTTAAACAACAGAAATTAAAGTGTGTTACCACAGACAAGTGAGACTAATATGAGGGTGGTTCATATTAAGAATGAAAATGCCAGCTAGACCATGTTAATTGAACTATGGGGCTTCACATCTAAAATAAATTTTAGTAAAATATTTACTCTACAAAAAGGGCAATTCGATATCTAGGCAAACTAAAATTTAATGAGACATGGAGAAATACCTGTAAGTAATTAAACATATTAACCCTCCCAAGTTTATATATTTACAAAACCATTATACATTTTGTGAAGTATAACTCTTTGGCACTAACCAACTCTTGATGTTCATAGATACAATACTGGACATAGAAGTGATTATGCAATTCCTAGCCACAGATTACATTTGTATGAAAATATGCCTAGTTTTGCTGGAATAAACTTTTATAATGGACTTCCGGAAGAAGTAAAGAAATGGCATAATATTAATTTTAATAAATTTAAACAACTGTTGAAACAGTTCTTGATTTGTAAATCTTTTTACAGTATGGATGAATACCTGTGTAAATAAGTTTGTAATACTATATAATAATTGCTCTGTACTATTTCATTAACAGTACTTCTTTGTATTTGTGTTCTCTAACTTGTAAGAAATTCAATTATAAATTGATATGCCTATTGTTAATAATTCATTGTGCATATTCTGAGCTACTCTTGGTTAACAGAACTTGTATAGATTATATTTATGTTTACATTATTATTATTATTATTATTATTATTATTATTATTATTATTATTATTATTATTATTATTATTATTATTATTATTATTATTATTATTATTATTATTATTATTATTATTATTATTATTATTATTATTATTATTATTATTATTATTATTATTATTATTATTATTATTATTATTATTATTATTATTATTATTATTATTATTATTATTATTATTATTATTATTATTATTATTATTATTATTATTATTATTATTATTATTATTATTATTATTATTATTATTATTATTATTATTATTATTATTATTATTATTATTATTATTATTATTATTATTATTATTAATAATTTGCTGCTTATGTCTTTCTTACTTTATGTACTTATTTACTTTGACTGGATTCATTCAATCGTGTACTACGCCATATTGAATTGCAAAAAAAAAAAATGAATTTAATTGAAGATGCCAGTTTTTTCAAACACAAAATATAATTTAAGTGATGTTTGTTTTTTAATTACCGACTCATTACTTTCAAAACAAAATATTTATTTCTCAACATAGTCCACTTTTACGGATATACACTTCTCCCAAGGCCCCTGCCATTTTTTAACCCCTCAAAAAATAAAAATTGTCAAGCTCTGCAAAATATGCCTTTGTCTCCTTGATAACCTCATTTGATTTAAGTTTTGTTCCTGTTAGCCATTTTTTCATGTTTGGGAATTGAAAGAAATCACAGGGAAGCAGCTCAGAAGAATATGGAGGTATGGCAGAAATTCATAATGCAATTCATGTAGTTTGGCAGTGGCAACTCTGAATGAATGTTTTGTGCTGGAACAGAACTTCCTTCTTCGCTATATAGGGGTGTATCCTTAACTCCTTGTCGAATTGGACCAATAACTCAGTGTAGTATGCTCCAGTAATCATTTTTCCTTTTACTAAAAAGTCAATGAGATGACACCCTTCGCATCCCAAAAAATGTTCGCCATCTCTTTTCTGGCTGATGGGACTGTCTTTGCCTTCGTTGGAGCAGATTCTCCAGAAGAAAATCATTGTTTTGATTGTTGCCTGATTTCTAGAGTATAATGATGAATCCAGATCTCACTAATAGTGACAACTCAACACAAAAGGTCTTTCGGATTTTGCTTAAACAGCTCCAAACACAGCTTCCAAGTTGATAGATAGATAGATAATTTATTCATCTTGTAAATCATACATTGTACATGAGTACTATGATATAAGACACGTCAAATTGTGAATTTAAAGTGCAATTAACTATACTTGTAAATTAACAAGTCACATCCAATAAGGACAAGTCAGTGTTTGTACAGAATAATGTTTTATAAAGATATCTCAAGAAATTTTATAATATACACAATTAATTCAGAAATGTAACAATATTATGAACTTTCCATAAATTCACTAACAGAATAAAAACAGTGGTCTAGCAAGTATGCCAAAACCGACTTTTTAAATGCTGAAAAATTGCAAGTGGTTTTATTGGCTATAGGCAATTTATTAAAAAAAGTGATTCTTAGGTTTATTACACTGTTTTGATGAGCTCTTGTGTTACTTCTATTCACATGAATGTCCATTCTCTGTCTAGTATTATGATTATGAACTGTTTCATTAAGGGTACAGTGGCCATTTCCTTTCATTAAATTTGTCTTTGTAAATTTTAAAATTTCAAAAATGAAAATACATGGGGAGGTAAGATTTTAAATTTTTTAAATAATGGTCTGCACGTAGAAGTTGATTTAACTCCTCCAATTATTCTTAGAATCCGTTTTTGCATTATGAATAATGATTTACAATGTAGTGAGTTACCCCATAATGTTATGCCATATTTTAAAATGGAGTGAGCACATGCACAATACACCCTTTTGAGAGTTTTTATGTGGACTATGTGTACCAGTTGTCTGAAATTATAACAAATTGTACTCGTTTTTTAATTAGATGATCAACATGTGTCTCCCACTTTAGGTTACTCTGTATCCAAAGACCAAGAAATTTAGTTGTATTTACATACTTAATTACTTGATTATTACATATTAATTGTGATTGTACAAGAGACTTATTCTGAGAAAACTGAAAATGAATTACCTGTGTCTTATCCAAGTTTACAATTAAATTATTATTGCTGAACCATTTAGAAATATTACTGAACATTCTGCTTGATAAGATTTGTAGCTCTTCAAGTGCATTGCTTTTAATTAATATATTTGTGTCACCCGAATATTGAACTATTGTTTTAGTTGTAATATTTGACTGTAAATCATTTACAAACAATAAGAAAAGAATAGGACCCAAAATAGAACCTTGTGGTACACCAAACTTAATGTATTTTGTGTCTGATCGGTATTCTTTAATGCGGTCTTTTTCTGTATGTGAAATTTCTACTATTTGCTTCCTGTCCTTTAGATATGATTTGATCCATTCCAATGCATGCCCTCTAATACCCAAATGTTCTAATTTTTGGAATAGTAAATTGTGGTTTAGTACATTGAATGCTTTAGTTAGGTCGAAAAATGTGCCTAGTATTTTGTCTTTGTTATCTAAAGTATTTATTACACTGTTTACAAAATCAGAAAGTGCAGTTTCTGTTGACTTTTGTTTACAAAACCCATGCTGAGTTTTAGATATTAAATCATTCATCTCTATAAATGCTATAAGTCTTTTATAGAATATCTTTTCCAGTACTTTAGAGAAGCTGGATAAGAGTGAAATTGGCCCGTAATTTAGTAAATCGGTAACACTAGGCACAAGGACCATTTTTTTAGGCAAAGTTTTAATAAGAATATTTCCGACAGGAATCCAAATGTGATGGGCTTATTGCTTCACAAAAAATTGCCAACACATCTAAGGTCTTGTAAAGGCAAGCAATTCGAGGGTGCTCTGAAGAAGTACTTGTTAACAAAAAGTTTGTATTGTATTAATGAATTATAATCATTGTACCACATGAATTTATTCCTTAATTTGTAGTACATATGACATGCTGAATTTATTCCTTAATTTGTAATTAAAAACAATTGTATTTATATATGTATTTATATGTATAATGTCAGAAACTGCAAAGTCTATTGACAATAAATTATTATTATTATTATTATTATTATTATTATTATTATTATTATTATTATTATTATTATTATTATTATTATTATTATTATTATTATTATTATTATTATTATTATTATTATTATTATTATTATTATTATTATTATTATTATTATTATTATTATTATTATTATTATTATTATTATTATTATTATTATTATTATTATTATTATTATTATTATTATTATTATTATTATTATTATTATTATTATTATTATTATTATTATTATTATTATTATTATTATTATTATTATTATTATTATTATTATTATTATTATTATTATTATTATTATTTTATCTCCTTTTTTGTATAGCGGCTTTACTTTAGCAGTTTTTAAAGCTTCTGGAAACACTGCATGTTCAAGTGAGCTATTGCATACATCTGCTAACGGGTGTGCAATAAGGATAGAACATTTCCTTAGCAAAAAATCAGGAATGTTATCAATACCTGAAGAGTACTTGGATTTAAATTTGGATATTACAATTTCCTCGAAATCAGTAGGGCACAAGAACATTGTTGTTTCACATATATTTACTCTATTTGTTTTAACTGAAGTACCCATTGTGGAGTTCTTTTGTGAAACAATATTTTCAGCAAGATTTATGAAGTGATCATTAAAAGTCTCTGCTATTAACTTTGGGTTTGTTATTAATGTTGAATGCTTCTGCAGTACTAAATTATCTACATTCTTATTTTCATTGTGTATTACTTTCCATGAGGCTTTCATTTTGTTCTGGGCACTTTAGATGAATTTATCGTTTGCCATCTATTTTGCTTGTTTTATAACTTTATTCAATGTGGCTTTATAATTTTTAACATAGTCACTGAATTGTGGAGTGACAGTCACTGTTTGCAGAATTTTATGTAATTTTCGTTTGTGCGCACAAGATGTTATAATTCCTTTAGTAATCCACAAATTTGATTTTCCTGAGAATGATTCTTTTATTTGTACAAGTGGGAAAGCTATATCAAAATAATGCCTAAATATTTTTTTAAAAGTTTCGAATTTTTCATTAGTATCAGATGTATCAAACACTTCATGCCACATTTCGCTTTTTAATAGATGCAAGAAATAGTCTATATTTGAATCATTGAATTGTCTGGTAAATTTTGTTTTTCTAAGGTTTGGATTTATACTGTTTTCCATATTTATTGATATTAATTGAGCATTATGATCACTGTAACCCATATTCAGTGGGTGACTTTTGTACAGCTGACTAGCATTAGTAAAAATTTGGTCAAACATGGTTGCACAGAATTTTGTATTTCTGGTTGGGAAATTTACTAAAGGTTTTAGGTTAAATGTAGCTACCAAATCAATTAAGTCATTCTTTTGTTTTGAGATTTTAGCAAAATCAATATTGAAGTCTCCACAGACAATGAGTGTTTTGCTTAAATGTTTAAATTTATTAAGAACCTTTTCTAGTTCAGAAAAATATTTAAGTTACCATTAGGAGATCTGTATATACAAGCTACAATAAGGTTATATTCAACGAGTTCGACTGCAGAGATTTCTATATCTTTTTCATGCGAAAGACCAGATGTGCATATCATACTAAATTTAATGCCATCTTTTACATATATACAACTTCCACCATGATTATATGTTTCTCTACAATAATGTGCAGCTAGATTGAACTTGGTAAGCTAGTATTTAAAATATGGTTTTCGTTCAGCCAATGTTCTGAAAAACATAGCACATGCATATCTGATCGTTCTTTAAGGATAACTTCTAGCTCACTGATTTTATTAGACAGAGACTGGACATTATGATGTAATATTTTTAACTCTGTCGACTGATTTTTAGAAGATTTTTTAACATTTTGATATTTTTTACCCCTTTCCTTATGAATGCCTGCACTGTGTTTTGTATTTCTTCTCATTCCCTCATGCTGTCACATGCCACACCCGCTTGCTGTCCACTGTGAGCAAACGCTGCACTCATTGTGCCAAAAGCTTTCTCATCTCGTAATGAGAATATGAGAATATTGAAAAAGGGGAGCGCTAGGTCCAGGGAAATTACCTACAAGGCCTTAGTGCGGCCGGTTATAGAATATGAAGTAGCATGCTGGGACCCGTATAGAGCTAACCAAATCGATCCATTAGAAAAAATACAGAAGAGGGCAATAAAATTCATAAAAAGAGGCAAGTATTTTGGGCCTATAAAAGGAGATGAGACTAAATGGGAGCAATGAAGAATTAGGCATAAAAAACATAGGTTGGTAGCATTATTCAAAGCTAATGCTGGTGTAAAGGCATGGGTGGACGTTAGTGTAAGGTTAGATAATCCGGATTATTATGGACGAAACGATCATAGGTATAAAATTAAGGGTAGAAGATACAGAACCAACGTAGGAAAATTTTCTTTTGTTAATAGAACCATTGAAGAATGGAATGAATTGCCTGTAGCAGTCTTTCAGGGCTGTCCCCTGTTGCTGAAGAAATTTAGAAAAAATCTAGATGGTTTATAGTTTAACTTTTAAATTATAATGGTATATAATATGTAAATAGAGAAGTAATTAGATATGTTTAAGTAACTAAAGTTAAAATAATATCATGTTTGTATTGTTTATTGTGTTATTGTTGTAAATCTAGTATTTGTAATTTGATCTGTATTCTTAACTCTGCCACCGGGTAGTACCCAATTGCAGTGAATAAATACATACATACATACATCTCCAACTTTCTTTCTTCTTCTTTCTCTTCTCCTTTGTGCCTTTAGGTGTCAGGACATTTCAGCCACTTTGAAGTTCCTTCGATCACATGCCATTCTTTGTACTTCACCCAAGGTCTGCCTTCACCTCCTAATCAGTCCATGATATACTCCTCCCATTCCATCTGCAGTCTCCCTCGTCTTCTTCCTGTTGGTCTAGCTTGCCACACCTGCTTTGCCTTCCTTCCATCTTCCATTCTTACAAGATGAACATTCCAATCCAGCCCTCTCCTATCAACGACATCCATTATTGGTTCCTGCTGAAGTTCATCCCTCACTGTGACATTTCTAATGTGTTCTCTTCGAGTTTTCCCAGCAACTTTCCGCAAATATCTTATCTCAGCTGCAACCAATCAACTTTCCAATTTGTTATGCTGTGTCCAACTCCCTGCACTATAGAGTGAAGTTGGCAGATAAACAGCATGGTAGACTTGCATTTTTGTGTTTCTGGTGATCTCCTTCCCTATGATTGTGTTATTTATGCTATAGTACACTTGGTTATCTCTTCTAATTCTAACTTTCCATCCTTTCTGAAGATAGTGCCCAGGTACTCAAATTGTTCTACTTGATCAATATTTCATTTTTCCACTTGATCTTAAGTAGAACCTTTTCCCCCTTGGTGAACTGTGTGATCAGGTATTATTTTGCATGATCTTTGTCTTACTCCCATTCACTTCCATCCCACGGTCCTGTAAGGCATAAGCCCTTTCAGTAAGGGCTTACTGTAGATCCTCTTCCTTCCTGGCCAGAATCAAATATCATCTGCATAGACCAAGTATTGGACATATATTGGTCTATTGTTCCAGTTATCAACCTTGATTCTTCCAGTTCTTCTTCTACACTGTTTGATGACTTGGTTCATGAAGATCACAAAGAGGAGGGGACTCAAGTGTCTCCCTGCTTCACTCCCTTTGGTATTTAAAATTCCCTTGAGCATTCTCCAGCTATTCTTACCACCCCTTGTACTCTAACGTACATGCTTTTAATGCGACATTGGAGAGCCTGGGTTACCTTTTCCTCCTTGAGTGCTGTCCAAAACTGTTCCCTAGGAACAGAGCCAAATGCAGCCTTCAGGCCAATAAATGCAGCTACTACTTCCTTCCCACCATCTCCAACTTATTGTGCAAAATATGAATTGCCGTTGATACACCTATGGCCTCTGCCACTTTGCAAACTTCCATTTGATGGTCATCGATGACTTCCTCAGTAACCACATCTGCAACTTATCCTGAGCACTGCTCATTAAAAACGAATGTTTGACAATGTTTAAATTCATTATATCAATATCTAACTGTTGTCATGCAAAACGAAAGGTCTCCTTAAACAGCATCCAATTTTGCTTTTATCTCTTTGCAAGTTTTCCCATCTAAAAGGAAAAAAGTGAATCACTCAATGATACTGCACTTTTCCGTTTTAGCAGAAACACGTTAAGCAACTTACTGAAATGTCTGTAAAACTCAAACTAACATGTGAATCAGCACTAAATTTGTTCTGACAATGTGTAACAAATGACAGTACATGATAACACAAACTAACAATAGTATTATTCCTAAGACTAGCATTTTAATGCTTCCAAACAATATCTCAGTGTTATATACTGAACATCAAGCTGTTCTTGTAAGCAGATGTTTAAGTTTAATATAAATGTTAAGACAAAAGCTTCAAGTTTTGTTGTGCTTTTATGTTTCTTTCAGGTGCCCTTTAGGGGAAGATTGGACAACTACAGTAGCAGAGGCAGGCATTAAATGCAAATGGATAAAAGCTGAGTCCATACTGGATCATTGCCACAAAGCAGAGTATCAAATGGCGCTACCAAATTACTAAACAAGCTGTGAGAAATACGTATAGTACAAGAGGCTTCGTAAACACATAATGGGACTCTCTTTAATTAGCTTGGATATTTGTACACAATTTGTTGTAGCTACATAAAGGCAATCTTTGTGAAAGTCAAATGTTTAAAGTAAAAAATACATACTCTGTGCCTCAGCTAATTCAAAAGTGTATAACTTGAAATGCTGGAAAATGCATTTCATTAACAAGAAATATCTCATAAACAGCTAAAGTTATGGGGAAAAAAAAGTACAACACATTTGTATACTTTATCAGGCTTTACAGTTTCTCTGTAGTAAATGTTAGTACCTTTGTATAATGAAATTAAATAAATGATACAATAGAACCAGTATCATTGAGTAACCAATTTCTTTGTTCCTAAATAACACTTCTTGTACCTGCCATGGGGATATTGTATTCCATCCAAAAATATGTTCTTAAATTTTTTTTTAATTTACGTCCTCCGTTAAGTCATATCGGACGGTGAATGAAATGATGCTCAAATGAGTCCAGGGTCCATGGAGCTTAGAGTTACCCGACATTCGTCTTTTAGGATAAGTGAAAATCCCGGAAAAAGCCTTATCCAGGTAACTCACCCTGATGGAGATTCGAACTCGTGACCTCTTGAACGTGAGGCAGACGTGCTACCACCATGCTACCGAGACGGGCTATACGTTCTTAAGATGCCATCTTAAGATTCCATATATGTTTTATGGTCCACTGAACCCAAAAAGAGCATTTTTAGAAAGAATACCTAAATATATGTATGCCAGCATCAACTTGAAAATAAAATGTCAGAGTGTTTTCCAAATTTATAATATTTAACACCTTCCAATGATGCAGTAGGAGGATTTTCAAGAAAATCCTCTCTCTACCGCAAATTACACTTTATGTTTAAAAATGTTTCATTTTATCTTATTTTCTCAAAATTGGCTCTTAATTTTTATTAACATGTTTTATGTTTGATATTTACATTAGACTATGTTTATTTAGAATAGGCGGCTCAAGTTCACATCTGTAGCTCTCCATGCACCCCTTCCACACTGCCTTTTGTGCGCTTGACTTTCCTCCCTCCCATCTCTATAAGACATAAGAAACATATTCTGTTAAATTGTGAAGAAACTTGAAAAAAAATTGTATAGATTGTAAATTATTCCTTTAGCCTGTAGTCTGATATCATGCTTATTTAAACTAAAAGCCATTTTGACACTATGTTGTTTACTATCACAGGTAAACTGCTATTATGCCTTTCTGTAATGACATGCAGTTCACAGAAAGTGCTGGAGGAGTGGGGATAATGCATGTGTGCCATTTGAGAGGTGAATGTGACCTTGTGCTGCCTATTCTAAATGAACATATTATAATAATAAAATGTAGATCTTGAATTTTCTGTGAGTACCTGTGAAGTTCTCTTCATTCTAAAACGGATTTTGTATAATTTCAATAATAAAAATTAAACCACTAACAAGTAGAGAATATCATGTAAATGTGCACAGTAGTTTTCATGCCAGTATCAAAAATAAAGCATAAATTTAAGGTTTTCTAGTGTTCTACTGGGAAAATGTGAATCAGTTGGAGAATTTAATGCTGTACCGACATGTCATGTAGCTCAGTGGTAGAACAGCTGCGCATAAAGGAAGATCTGTAGTTCAAGTCTCAGCTATGGCATTGAATTTTTCAGTTGTGATTCTGCCTTTCAAAAACTTGCCTGTTTCATGCACATAGTTTGTGTTAGAACAATCAATATCAGTAAGTAGAGAAGATACTGCAGTGCATCCAAAACTGATAGCAGCATTAATAGGGGGGGGGGGGGCAAGACAGAAAACCATTTGTAGTCAGTTTTTAACACTCCGTCACTTACATTGAAAGCTGTGTTTAGGAAACTAAGTTGGGGTATAGAAGTGTTGGAAAATAAGTATGGGAAAGGTGAAATAATAATTGTAGGTGACTTAAATGCAAGAATAGGGGAACACCAGGTTTAGTGGATTAATCCAAGTGATGAAGACAAGGAGGAACTTGAAATAGAGAACAGACATAGTAAAGACAAGCTACCAATAATGAATGGAGGAAACTTTTAGATTTCTGTGGGGAGTATAATCTTATGATTTGTAATGGCCTGAAAGCTGGTGACAAATTCAATTCATCTTTATTAGCTTATAAACTTACTACAAGTTTCAAGTAAAATCTAAAAAGAGAAAATTATTTGCAATCAGTTGCATAATTCATTCTATTTACAGTTCATCTATTCTATACATGCATTTTTTAATTAACTAACTTTTTAACCTTTTTTGAAACATGTTACCATTTAAAGCTTTTAATTCATTGGGTAACTAATTATACAAATTTTTTCCATTATTAAAGGATCATTCTCTGTCGCTTTTTTGTTTACATTTTCTTTATAATAGTTAAATTGTATTGTGGTATTGTACTTATGACTATCCTTAATTAGCACAGCATTTCTACTTACTAAAATCATTATTATCTTAAAAACATATAATGAGATTATAGTGAGGATTTTAGCATTAACAAAACTTTCTTTACATGATACTCTGTAGTGAAGATTAAATATAATCCTAATACATCTTTTTTGCAGTATCAGTAATCTGTACTTGAGTTACCCCAAACCTCAATTCCATATTGCAAATGTGGGTGTATAAGACGATAATATACTGATTTTAGGAGATTAGAATCTAAGTACTTTGATAAGTTTCTTAATAAAAATAAATAAGTACTGGCCTTTTTTAGTTAATTGATGGAAATTAATAATTTCTTCACACTAGCCATATATAGTTTAAGGTCTTTGATAGAGTCAACATGAAAAATTCAATGCCATGGTTTCCATCCATTCGCTCTAACCCATTGAGCTACCATGGCCAACTTGCCGTCATGACATTAAATTATTTAACTAAAATAATAAGGGTTATTAAAATTATAAAATAGAAGTATTTAAAAACAGTGGAGTTTTATCAATAAAATCTTTTTAAACCACTTGTCAAACTATAAAAACACTTTAGCTCCACTTACATTTAAAATTAGGACATGTTTCAAGGACCACGCATCCCCATCATCAGCTGATGTTTGACTCTAATGTCAAGGATCACATGTCCCCTTCATCAGCTGATGTTTGACTCTAATGTCTGATAATGGGGACATGTCCTAATTTTAAATGTAAATGGAGCTAAAGTATTTTTATAGTTTGACAAGTGATTTAAAAAGGTGTACCAGGGAAATATACGAGTCAAATGGATAATTTAATGTCATGACAGCAAGTTGGCCATGGTAGCTCAATGGGTTAGAGCGGCTGGATGGAAACCAGGAGATCCGTGATTCAAATCCCAGCCATGACATTGAATTTTTCATGTTGACTATCTAAATACTGACTTTGTTGCAGATGTAATCAATGTGCTATTTAAATGTCAGGTTTTCACGTAAAATTATTCCCAAAAATCTAGTGCTGTCAACTTCCTTAATACTTTCATTATTTAACATTACATTGAGAATTTCATTGTATGACCTATTCTTACGGTGTCTGAAAATAATTAGTTTTTTTGTGAATTTACATTCAAATTATTACATTTCAAATAGTTACAAATTTTTTGTGTTTCCATATTTGTTTCTTCACTGAATATTTCTCTGACTTTATTAGCAATTATAACTGAAGTGTGAACTGCATATGTAATTATTTTGTTATTAGGAGAGCTAGGGAGGTCATTAATATACAGGATAAATAAAAGGGGCCCCAGCACAGATCCCTGTGAAACACCCAATTTCACCAATTCAAATTTGATTTAACTAAGTTTTGAGAACATCCCTGTATATAAAAAATTTCCATGCATTGTTTCCTGTTAGTTAAAAAGGATTGTATAGTATCAAGACATTTACCCCTGATACCATATTTCTCTAACTTATTTATTAACAGTGAATGAGAGACACTATCAAACACTTTAGTTAAATCAAGAAATACTGCCGCTGTTTTGTCAGAATTTTCTAGTTTTAATAATATTGTATGATAAAGTTCAGCAATAGCTGTAGTTGTTGAATATTTTTTTTAAAACCATGCTGCAAGAGGTAAAACATGTTAAATTTGTTTAGGAAGTCTGTTAATCTACTACTTAATATACTCTCAAATACCTAACTGTACTAAGCTTCAGTGTATCAGGAAATTTTCCATCATTCAATGATGCATTTATTAGGTAAGCAAGCACACCAGCTAATGTAACTTTGCAATATATTATAATTTTAGGTGAAATTTCATCCCATCCAGAACTAGCTTTGTTTTTGAATTTGTGTCCAATATTTACCTCTTCTTCACATGTATCTTCCAAGAAAATGGTTGATACTATCCCTGGGGTTATTCCAGATACACTATTAATAGTATTAGATTCAACTGTTATATTACTAATAAAATATTTATTAAAGAGTTGGCAAATGTGTTGTGGTTTCTCTACAACTTGGCCGTTTTCATTTAAGATTATGTTATCCCTCATTTTGTTATTAATACTGGTTTCTTTAACAATCTTCCATACTGTTTTAACTTTATTATTTGAGTTTGCTATTTTGTCTCCTTACTGTTATTTTTTCTAGGTTAATTAATGCTCTTGAGTACTGTTTTTTTTAAGTTTGTATGTTTATTTTTATAGGCTACAAGACTAGTAGACTTGTAGAAAATAAAGGCAACTTTCATTTGTTCCCTGAGTCTTTTTAATTCCAAAGAAATTTGAATCCATTGTTCACCTCGTTTATTTAAATTACTCTTTCATATTGGGCATGTCTTATTTAGATGTACATTTAAGATTTTAAAAAATTGTTCCCATTTTTTACTACTTTTAGATTCATTATAAACTACATCCCAGCTTTCTCAAAGCATACTTAGATTCGTTTCATTAGTCTGTCTTTCAGTTATGTATATATTATTTCTCAAAACAATATTTCTGTCTAATATTGTTAGTATTTGAGCACAATGGTCAGATATACAAAACTCCTCCACACTCACTTGATAGCTCCTATTATCTAGATTGCTTATTACATAATCTATATCAGTGGATGTAGTCGGAGTAATTCTTGTTGGTTGTTTGATGGCATCATGCTTTTATGGTCACTTGTATCAGCAGACGAGTTTATATTCAGATCACCCATAATTATTGTTTTTCTTATTACTATATAATTTATTTAAAAGCTTGTCCAGTCCCGGAAGTCATTTACATTAGTGATTGGTGACCTATAGAACCTAAAATTAAAATATGATTCACCTTTAATTAAAATGTTAAGTGCCACTACTTTGAAGATCATTTCCAATTGGAAATCTTCAATCCAGTCAATTGTAGTAAAGTTTATACCCCTCTTAACATAGATGGCTATACCTCCGCCTTTATGAGATTTTTGACTATAGCCTTGCTGCTAACTCATTTATTAAATTAAAGTATTTAATCTGATTTTTATCAAAATCATGTTCAGTCAACACTAAAATATTGGGTTTACAATCATGCAACATGATTTCAATTTCTCTAGTTGTGTTTGAAGCATATTGAACATTTTGATACATCAAAATTACTGTTAAAATGTTACTCATTCTTAATGCTAATTGAATGCAAAGCTGTGTCAGCCACAATTTGTATGTTGGCTTCCTTACCTAGATTGATAATTCTCCCCTTACCTGACCCACTTACTAGTTTATCTACTGAATTTACAGTTGTCATACTCTTAATTTCTTTAGTAACTGGATTGTTACAGACAACTTTAGGCACATCAATCACAGTTTTATATTTAGAGTTCCCAACTTCAGTAACTCCTACACAGATTACATGAAACATATCAATCGATTCTAGTTTTTTGAGTCCTGAGGTAATGACTCAACCACATCTTCTATAGCATCTGAGTAATCTGCACTCACAAGATCTTCTCGAGATAATACTACTGCCACATCTTTTATAGCACTCATCAGTACATCTTCCTGCATGTTTTTACTAGACTCATTGATAACCTTACCATATTTGTTAACCTGGTTTCCATCACTTACCACCAATTCACACTGACCATTTACTTCACTCATCACTTTATCTTCACTTATCGCCATTTAACACTGGTTATTATTTTCTTCACTCATCACTTTATCACCCTTTATGTTGTTGGTTTCTAAACAACTGCTTATAACATCACACAACTATTTCTCCATCTTCAAAGAACCTCTTGAAGGAGAATTCACATTTGCTAATAAAAATGGTCAAAGCATGGTAGATATGTTAATGTATTCTTTAGGAATTGAAGAATGGATCCTAGATTTTGAAGTTATGTTTTAACATCAAGCTGTCACTTTCCACAGATTAGAGTTAGGGGAAGGCAAAAGGTGTATGAACAAGCTTGACGAAGGATGTCTCAGTGTGGTGGAAATGTATAAGTGAAAAGAAGAGAGGCATAAAATATTTTTTAATGAACTGAATTCAGAGAGTAGTAAAATTTTACAAGTGAGGATACAAAGCTTAACTGAAAAAATAGAGTAAGCCTTAGAAGCACTGGGATATATTGTTAAAAGCGCATGGGGCATTATGAAAATGGGGGCTTCCAAAGGCATCTGTAGGCAGTGGTTTGACACGGATTGCCAGCCGGCGAAGGCAAGAGTAGCACAGAAATTAAAGAACTGGCGACAATCAGAGTAAAAAGAGGAAATGGAAAATTTCCTGACCCTGAAATGGGCATAACAGGTGCCTAACGAAACAAAAAAAGAAGGAATGGGTTGAGAAAATAGCAGAATGCTAAATGAAGCAGCAAGAATACATGATACTAAGAAAATTTGGTCAATATTAAAGGGCTGTATAAAGATGTGGGAAGAGACAAGGATATAGGTGCAGAACAATGGTGTGCATACTTCAAATCACTGTTAGGACAAGATAATTATATCAGAGTGGAGAGAAGTTTTTTGGGGGTCCGCAAATAATTAATGAATTAGATATATCTCAGATGTTAATTTTGTGAACAACCAGGAGAATTTTGGAAGGCTTGGGCACTTGACAAAACTATGAAGAAAATAGTAATAAAATGATTTCATAAAATAATGGAAGAAAAGGAAATTCCTAGGAAATGGAGGAAAAAAATGGTATTGCCAATTTACAAGCGAAAGGGAGGTAAAAATAGCCCAGCTAAGATAAAATAAGATAAGATGCTTTATTGTCACATACGCTTACAAATAGTGAGTAAAAAGCTCTAAACAGGTGAGTCGTCAACAGTAGAAAATTTAAATTCACAATAATTACACAAAATAACAATAATACTAATATTAATAATATAAATACAAAATTTTACATATGTGATATAGTATATAAAAGTATTATTATAATTATGACTTGCCCTTGGACTTCAGAGGGATTAGTTTACTGGGTTGAGAAGGAGAATAAACTATCAGAGTTTCAAGCAGGTTTTAGACCAGGCAAGAGAACATTGGACATCTTTATTATTAGAACAATTGTAGATAAATATCTGAGCAATATAAGGGGAAGGGTATATATGATCCAGAGAAGGCTTTTGATTCTATTAACAGAGAAGCATTGTGGATAAAGTTAAGCAGTAAAGGGATGTCATACATTTATAGAAGTAATTAAGAAAATATACCAAGAGAATGAGTTGTATATAAAACTACCAGGTAACAAAGTAACTAAATCTGTACATAGTAAGATAGGAGTAAGGCAGGGATGTAAACAGCATTTCAAAATTTAACTATTGGAACACTATAGTGAAGTGAATCAATTATTAAATTATAGATGTCATATTTATTACACTTCACTTACGTACCTATATTGAGGACATGTTTTGCCAACCATTGTTTGCATCATCAGCTCTAATGCAACTAAAGCTTGATCCAGTGGTGTGGGCAATTCTAGAGTTGCTGCTGCCATCTGTTGATTTTATGATGAATTAAAGTGTGCGGTTGTCTTCTGGTGGGATTTCGAAGTTCATTAGTTGGTTTTTATGCTTTTCTATGTATATTTTCTCCCAGATGACGAGCTATGCTGATTTTCAGACCAGAAATGAGCTGCTATTGCAGTCTTATCAATATTTTTGTATCTTAGGTGCCTAAAATGTTCTTTCTTCTTAGTGCCTATGATTCTTTTTGTCCTCCAAAATGTTAATTTTTTCACAGTCTTTACACTTTATCTTTTAAATGCCTGATTTTTCTTCTGGTTTTATCTTATCAGTATTGTTAATAATAAGTAGGTTGTTAATAAGTGGGTTTTTAATGTTGTAATTATTTTTTGGTGCCAATGTTATATTTCTTGAATATTTTTTGGAACTTTTTTGTGGCCCAGGGGTGGTAAGTAAATTTAGCAAATCTAATTTCTTGTTTTATAGGTGAAAGAACTGTGATCTGTTTTAATGTTTTTTGAAGTTTGAATTATTTTTTTTTTTCAAACTTCAAAAAAGAACACAAAGATCAACTCTACAGATGCTTTAGTTTCTTTTGATGTCATTTCTTTATACCCAAGTATACCTACCAATGAGCTTATTCCACTTCTCAAAAATTGGCTGGAATCAATACAAGTAACCTCTGAAGAAATGGAAGAACTTTCATAACTTACAGAAATTTGTATCAATCAGAATTTTTTCAGCTTTAATGGACATATCTATAAACAAAAAACGGGCCTAGCTATGGGAAACCCATTGTCTCCTTTCTTAGCAGATTTATTTATGAGTGCTTTTGAAACACATATCACAAAAACTTTTCCAAGTTATTTCAAAGTTTGGTATCGTTATGTTGACAATATTTTTGCAATAGTACCTAATAAACTCATACAAGATGGTCTTAGACTTTTGAATATTCAAAATCCAGCTATAAAATTTACATTGGAAACAGAAGAGGATGGTGTGCTCCCCCCCCCCCTTTTTTTTTTGACGTCAAGATAAAAAAAAAAGAACATTAAATTCACTTTTGGTATTTACAGGAAGCCGACATATACAGATAATTATATTAAGAACAACGGTTTCAACCCAAAACAACACCAACATACCATTTTCAACAGTTTAATCTTTTGGATGATCAACTGTCCACTAAACAGAGAAGATTATCAAGAAGAATACTTACACATACAAAAAGTAGCTATGTCCAACGGTTTCAACCCAAATTTAGTGGACAAAACAGTTAATAGACTCAAGAAGGCTAAGAAAATAAAAGAAACCACCACCCTAGAACCTACGGAAGCAAAAGAGAAACAATTTTTTTAAAAAATTTACCTTCCATCCATCAGCCCATGATAAATTCCAAAAAATCTTCTCAAAACACAACATAATTCTTGCACCTCAATATAGATTTAATATCAGAAATTTGTTAAAGGGCCTCCCCCCCCCAAAAAAAAATCAATTACTACCAAAGAAAAACCAGGAATCTATGAGCTAGAACTAAGGAACATATAAGAAACAGTAGCTTTTCAGTTTTTGAATACTAGACATGACATCAACTTGGAAACATCTTTAATAAAATACGTTAATCACCCCATAGACCTTTCCGTGTGGGAAAAAACCTTAATTAACAAAAATTGTCATAGAGTCATGAGTTTTGAAACTCCACCACCGGACATCTTTGACTGCCATCTATCGACGTTACAGAGAAAGAGGAAACCACTACAGTTTGCACCAGTCGAGTTCCAGCTGATGAAAAGAGCAAAAGCTCTTGAAACATGTCCTGCGAAAAAACAGTGAGAGTGAAGCAGTGTGTCAATATCTTCTTGATTCACTTTTGTGCTAAGTTGCACTTCACTGTCTCTACGCTTCTTTCAATGTTATACTTTTAGTCCAGTATTTTAGAGGAGATATCAAGGAGATAACATTTACCAGTTTATAATAAAGAAATCCCGGTGCTACTGTTTGCAGACGGCCTAGTAGTTGGGTTCATATCAAGTGGAGGGCTGAGAACAGCAATTGAGGCAGCCAATTCTTATTGCAAAAAATGGGGTTTGAAAGTGAGTGAAAACAAAACCAAGATTATGATATCGAGATTTAACTGTATTGGAACACCACAGTGAAGCAAAATAATTATTAATTTACAGATGAGTTGTATTTATCGTAATAAATACGACTCATCTATAAATTAATAAATACAAGATTATGATCTTCAAAAAAAGGCTATAGGTTGCATAAGAATGAGAAGTGGGAGGTTTATAGATGAGAAACAGAGTTGGTAAGGAGATTTTATTATTTGGGGACAAGGTTGAGTTCAGATGGTAGCTGGAAAGAACAAAAAAAGATGTCCTTTCATGGAAGTGTTGAAAACAGTGTTGTATAAATTAAATTAACTGGGAGTCGATTAATAACACAAAACAACACTCACTTTTAAACTTTCCCGGAACATGTTTCTGAGGCCTTCCCTCTATCTTCAGCCGGACATCGACTAGTTTAAAAGTGAGTGTTGTTTTGTGTTATTAATCGACTCCCAATTAATTTAAAAAAAGATGTCTTTGGCAAAAGGTAAAATGGCCATGAGGGTGATAAGATCAAGCTACAGTCAGCTGCCAGATATAAATGACAAATGGTTGGAGAATCCGGCAGTGGTAGAAAATAGAGTGTTACATGGATCAGAAGTATGGGCAGTAGATGAGGCTTGGAGAGAAACTAATAGAGTGCATAGACCATATTGTAAATATATATTGGTATTACCAATTGCATCACCTAATGGGGCAGCACAATTGGAACTGTGTAGGCATTCTACTAAAATTAAAATCTTGTCAAGGGCAATGAAATATTTATACAGAATCGCTAACTTAGAAGATGGCAATATAATTAAACAATAGAGTCGCATAAGAGCCGTAGATGCAAACAATGATTTGCGAAACATGTCCTCAAAATAGGTACGAAAGTGAAGCAGATGTGTAATAAATACAACTCATCTAAAAATTAATAATGTTTTCATATTCAAAGGAGAAGTAACTGGGCAGGGTCTTGGGCACATAAAATGATGTGTTGAAGCAGATAGGTATGGGTCATTCTTGGATAAATGAAGTATAGGTATAGAGGTTTCTGAAAAGAAGTTAAGATTAAGACATTTTTGCCAGTACAAGTGCCAAAAGCTCACTGAGGTTATATAGAGAAATAAAAACAACCTGGGGAGGGAAGGATATATAGACATATGTAATAAATTAGGGCGAGAAGGTTTAGCTTGGGCGAGAACAGGAATGAGAAACTTTAAAGGTATAGGTAAAGATAGGGAGCTAGATAAATGTCCATTGTGTGGAGAAAGAATGCAGACTTCAATTGTATATTATATTGTAGTCAAACAAAGATATGGAGAGAGCAGGCCTGGCTACGTAAATGGGACAATTTGGGGGGTGAAGTAGTAATTAGAAAAATGTTGTCAGTAAAAGGGGAAAAGAACAGGAGAAATATAGGGAATTATTTAGGGAAAGTCAAAGAGAGATGGCTAAAAACAATTAAGAGAAAAATGTAGATTGGGATAGGTGAAATGGCAAAATGTGTAAAAAGGAGTAGAGGGACTTCAATGCACATAAACCTAGGGTTAGGTACCGAATTATTCAATAGCAAGCAACATGGTAGGTTTTCTAGGATTTAGGTATATAAGGCATTTTCCAGTATGGATTTTATTATTGTAATCTTGATTTTGTATTTCTAATTGATTATGTAAAAGGAAAGATGAGAAATAACTTACAAATTATATTGAAAGCAAAATGTAAGTGACAAGAGTGTTAAAAACCAACTACAAATAGTTTTAGTTTTTATTTTTTTCAAATAATTTGCATGTCACTGTAACTAAATTGTTCACATAACTGATAGCAACATTTCAGAAGAAATACATATTTTGAAGTACCCTGATTAAAAACCAAATAAAAGCATTTACTGTGTAGAATTTTTGATTAAATTGGTTTTGAAATCCCGGCATTAAATGAAGTATTAAAACTTAGTGCCCCTAACATCAGATGGCAGAGGGATCGGAGCACCGTAGTAGTGGAGGAAGAAGAATGTTCATTTAGTCACCAAACAGCTGAGGATAAGATCGAATGATCTTGAAAACGTTTCAATTATACAAAAACATAGTAAGTGAAGTTGAAGAATACATAAAAAATGAAAAATACTTCACTGTTAATAATGCTTCTGCTTTTAATATTTATTAACTGTTCTGTTTAAACTACCATATATTCAAGACGTTTTCATGACAAATGAAATATTTCTCTTAAATTCTCTGGGAATGTCCTCAAAAGTCTTCATTTTGGATTACTTTTACATCCTGGTAATAGGTATACCATAGAAAAAACTTAAAAACACAGTATAGTTCTTGTTAAAACACAATTTCTCAATACTGTGTGTGTATGAATGACAGAGAGAGAGAGAGAGAGAGAGAGAGAGAGAGAGAGAGAGAGAGAGAGAGAGAGAGAGAGAGAGAGAGAGAGAGAGAGAGAGAGAGAGAGCCATTTCCAAGATGTTACATTATTCGTTTTTTTTTTTTTTTTTTTTTTTAACCTCTTGGTTATACAAAGGTAATGGAATATAAGACCCGAAGCTTTCCTGGCAATGAATATGCTCAAGTTCTTCTCAGCTTACCTGGCATGCTACCCGAGAAGAACTTGAGCAAAGCTGTTATCTACAAGAAGTTCACCTATCATCCTTGGGCATTCAACAAATTTAAAAGAATTTTCCATAATTATAATATAAAATTGGCCCCAAAGAATAATTTCAACCTTAAGAATCTGCTCAAAAAACCTTTAAGCAACACTATTGATAAATTGAAATTATCTGGAATATATAAAATACCATGTGAAAATTGTGAAGCATATTATATTGGAAGAACTAAGAGAAATTTAAAAACCCGTCAAACAGAACACCTGAGGAATATAAAACTTAAACAAATAGAAAAGTCTGCAGTTGCCAACCATTTTTGGAAACACAACCATGAAATTGGCCAAAGTATACAACTATTGAAACATGTACAAACAATTAATGAATTAGATATTTGGGGAAAAATTTATATCCTAAATAGTGAAACAAAAAACCTTTTGAATTTTGAGATACCACCATTAAATAGTGTTTTACAACTTATTAAAAAAGTTAAAAAATCCAACATTGATGTTGCTGAAACAAACTTAAAGAACTTAGACCCAGTTGGAATTAACCCATATGTCAACCAATCTAGTTTACTTCAGGAACATATGAGTGAGGAAGCACATCTCTCACAATCAACCAGCAACTTAAATATTGATCCAGAGAACGAGGGGGAAAAAGAAAAAATGGAATTTCATCCGCCACCACAGGTCGACAGTTCAATTAACCCACATCCAGAAGAAAAACAGTTACAACCAGTCAACACCACAGATAACCATCAGCCATCTGTGTCCGGCCACAAAGTTCCAGTCCCAGAAGTTGGCAGCACAAATCAAGAGATAACCAAATGACAGTCATAGGAGCAGAAGTTTCTTGGAAGGTTCGGCTCTTCATCACCTCAGTAGCTGGTCAACACACACTGAAGATGATCAAAACCTGATCGAAAAGCGCTTCTGGAGAAATGAAGAACATCTCATCTGAGTGAGTACTCCTAAAAATGTTTGACAACTACTCATTTTCTATACAAAAGCTAATGGAGTTTCAAGCCATCACACAGAAACCAGTTGGACTCTAAAACTTACTGTATTCCCAAATTCCCTTGCACCTACAAGAAAATTAGTGTACTATAATTTCTGCAAATGTTTATCTAGATATGAAATGGACAGAGAAATAAGTTTGGAAAGATAGAGTCATACTGAAAAATTCAATGTCATAGCCAGAATTTGAACCATGGATCTCTCGGTCCCCATCCAGTTGCTTTTAACCATTGAGCTACCATGTCAAGATGCCAGCATGACATTAAATTCTCCAACTGACTCGCATAAGTAAATTTCTGTAAAAACAATTGGTACAAGAGTAGGGGAAATCATGTGAGAAACACAGGCATTTTTCCATGTAAAGAGTACAGTCAAATTTAAGTTACTTTAGGATCCTGACAATTCCTTGGAACATTAAGGGAGGGAGAGTTTCTATGGCAGTGACACTGACCACACCTCTTTATGGCCCCAACACATGACTCCCGCCAATTAGCCAAATCATTCTTCTTCACCCCCTGTCTAAGTTTTGCCATAAATGTTATTGTGTTGTCACACTGATGCACGTGTCATTTAGAGTGTAGATATTGCTTATGTTCTCTTCACTGTCCATAGTCTAAGTGTACCTAATTATTTGGTTATAGTTTAACTTTTCTTTGTTAGTCATTTCATTAGCATATTACTATTTCATTGGTCATCTGTGTTTTAGTGTTATTAGCTAAGGGCAGAATGTCCCAATCTACCCACACCGCTCAAAAATGAGGTAGACCAAGAACTCCTCCCCCAAGGAAAAATATTCATAAGTATGACAAAGATCTGCATTACACAGACAAGCAAGGCAATTGGGTGTGCGTGAATATTTTAAAATTAGAGGGAAAAGTTAGTTACTGCTATCTTTCTTAAGGCAATGCACAGCTGAACATTCTAAGCTTTTGGAAATGTAACTTTGTGTTAAATCCACATTAAGTACACTTCAAGTTAAAATGCACACTCTTAATTCAATAGTTTTGAAAAGGCTTTCAACATTGTACTTGTTAATCTAATATGGCATACAGAGAAAGTAGACATTCTAAAATCCATTTTATTATTTGTGTGTTCAGGAACTTCTTTAAGCAAATTATTATGTTTAATACCAAAAAGCATATTAGGTATCTCTTGCTTATTCTTAATCCTGGCTTTCTAGGAAACACTCCAAGGCAGAAGCATTATGAAAAACAAATTTAAATTCATCTGTACATTGCCTTGACAGAGTATTGCTCAAAACTGTTCCCATGTATTACAAATATAATGTGACTTTGTGGGTTCGTGAAATCAAAAGTCCAAGTTACAAACACAAAAAAATTTTACTTTATTTCCGTAGAAATACGCCTCCTACACATACACAATACAACATACAAGCTCAACAGAACACAGCCGCTTACGCACACGCGTTCAATTACCGACTGACTGTCTTTGGCAGGCCGGCTGCCTTTTTATAGTTTTTCTAACATTCCAAAAATTTCTCAAACAATCGAGACCGGCTAGAACAAAGGCGAACTCTTGTGAAATCCGTCTGCTCCCGCCCACCATTTCGGCAAGCTTTTTCTCCACACTGCACTGCCATCTCTTTGATCTTGTTACCCGCGCTGCCTCCAATCAACAATGACCTGGCGACACTGCTCCCCCCTCAAGGCTGGTCGTCCCGAACAGCACCATCGTAGCGGGCCAGGTGATCCAGGTATACAACCAACATCTTTCCTAGGGGCACCTTCTGGATGCGGTAGACCACGTCGTTCATCCTCTTCACCACATGGTACGGTCCTTGCCATGGGTGCTGAAGCTTCGGGCAGCATTCCTGGGTCTGGGTAGAGCGGAACAACCAGACCAGGTCACCTTGCTGGAACCCTTGGCTGTTGGCTTGCCTGTCGTATAGGGTTTTCATGCGGTTGCTCGCCTTCTGGATGTTCTGGCGAGCCATCTCGTGCATGTCATGGAGGTGGTCTTCAAAAGTCTTCCCGACGATGATGTCGTCCAGGTATAGCAGGCAGGCGTCGTAAGTCAGTCCTCTCATCACTGACTCCATGAGGTGTTGGAAGGTAGCTGGTGCATTGCAGAGGCCAAAGAGCATAACTGTGAAATGCCAGAGCCCTTGGGCTGTCGAGAATGCGGTCTTCTCCTTGTCTCTTGTGTCTAGAGCTACCTGGCAGTAGCCCGACTTCAGGTCCAGGGTCAAGAACCACTGTGCACCAGGGTGTCATCAATCCTGGGTAAGGGGAAACAGTCTTTCCGGGTGACAGCATTCAGTTTCCTGTAGTCTACGCAGAAGCGCAGCTCGCCGTTCTTCTTCGTCACCAAGACTGTCCGACTCTTCAATCACTCCCCTGGATCTCATGTCCTCCAGCATGTCTCGTACCGCCCCTTGCTTCGCCAGCGGAACGCGTCTAGTTGGTTGCCGAATAGGCCGGGCGTCCCCAGTGTCGATGCGGTGAAGCACGTTGTCCGTGTGACCGTAGTCACTATCGCCTTGGCTGAAGACGCACTGGTATCGCCTCAGCAGTTGTCGAACTTTCTCCAGTTGTTCTGCAGTCAGGTGGTCGGCCGCCCTCTCCAGTAAGCCTTCTAGCCGGGGCCCCAGGTGTTGCGTCGGCACCGACTCCTGTGTCTTGTCGATTGCTGTTACGCTCACTATGGGCTCGCACGTTCCCAACTCCGTCCCGGCCTGGACGTCGTGATCGGTGTCCGTTGGATTTAGCAGTCTCACTGGCACCTCATCTCAGCACAGCAACAATGTCCTGGCTACACAGAGTCCGTGCACAGGCGTCTTTTGGTCCAGCATCATGTTCTTTGTCCGATGGCCTTCCAGTCACGCCGTCACCACCACCTCGCTCCTCGCGGGGACAACCACATCTTCGTTCAAGATGACCCTGCAGATTCCAAGGCGCTCTTCGGGTTGACGGAGTATAACCTCTTCTCCATTGAGCCGCAGGACCTTCCTGCTGACGTCGACCGTCGCCTCGTGGCTCCTGAGGGCACACAGTCCCAGAATCACCTCAGCCACCTTCGCGACAAACACCCACAGACGCACGGCACTCCGTCCCAAGGTCAGCTCCAGCAGGGCCTCCTTCTCCACAGGCAAGGTGTCGCCCGATGCCTGACAAGCTGGTATGGTCGGCTCGGCTTCCTTGTCGGCAAACCCTTCGCCACATCAGGTCTGATGATGGGCATGGCTGCCTCGGTGTCCACCAGCACGCAGCACGGCTTCCCTCTCAGCCAACCGTCCGCGATGAGGCTGTCATCCATACGCCGGCGCGCAGTGTCACTCGAGGGGATGATGATGATGGCACCGACGTGCCCCTCTCCACGACGGCTCTTACTCGTTTTCCGGCTGCTCTTCCTGGTGTGGGCAGTCTCTCTCCAGGTGTCCGGGCTGTCCACACCTCCAACACAGGCCACTAGGTCTTCGCCGGCATCCCTCGGCTGGTCTTCTATCTCCTGTGTAGTGGACACTCCTCGTTCTTGACGTAGAGATATCTGTTACCTTGGCCGCCTCCATCCTTAATGCTGCCGTTAGCGCCTCGTGGATGGTTTTATAATCACCGAGCATTAGGCGCTGACGAATCTCCGTGTCTCGTACCCCGTCAACGAATGTGTAGGCCTCCAATCAACAATGACCTGGCGACAATATCAACAAGTTAATTTAGGTAGTTTTAGTGCTTTCTTCTGTCTAACCATCACGAATGCCAAGGTGTTTATAAACGGCAATGTCGCTTTTGCCCACATGGTTCACGGTAACTTTCAGGATTCTAGGTAATTTTAATTCCATTGTAGTTCGGGTTTGAAGGAATTTCCTGGAAATCTTTACTTTGTGCCCTTAAAAGATGAAGTTAAATACATGACTTGGATTCCTCAAAATTTTGTTTTTGAGTTCAGTGTTTTTTAACATGCACTCAGGCTTGTAAGCACAAACTTACACAGACCTTTTACTAATTTCTTCTTTTGAATACACAGGACCTCAATATGTGAAACTTCAATATTAGATTTTGAGTGGAGTACAAGACTTGTTCTATCAGCAGGCAAAACTGGTAGTGGGTAAAATACAGCCTCCAAATCAGAAAATGTGCAGTTAAGATTAAAAGCAGTTCTGTACCCTCACTGTTACCTTATATATGTCTCTTTATCATCATTTACAGTTTAATTGCATATCTTCCTTTGTTGAAAACATCTTTAATGTACAGGGTGTATATAAATATCGGGGTTTTAACTCTTTATAATATTTATTACATTCAACTTACAGTTATAAATGATATGTCAAATGAAAAAGCAATTCAAACACTTTTACCAAGAACCTTAAAAATGTTCAATGTGACTACCCTTTGTCACACGGCACACATCAAGTCTACAGACAATTTCCTCCCAAACGTTGATAAGTGTGTATTCAGTAATTGTAGCAACAGCTGCTTCAATCCAGTTTCTTAATTCAGGGAGGTCAGCTGGTAGCGGTGGTACGTACGTACACACGATCCTTGATGAAGCCACAAAGATAAAAATCGCATGGCATTAGGTCAGGAGAATGTGGAGGCTATGCATAGTAAGCCCTGTCATTGGGGCCCTTGCGGTCTATCCAGCGCTTGGGAACAGTGACGTTCAACCAATCGCGTACTTCGTTATGTCAGTGAGGTGATGCACCATCTTGCTGGAAAATGAAGTTCTCTGGCTCATTTTCTTCCAAGTGAGGGAAGAGCCATTGCTGTAGTGTATCAAGGTAAGAAGTGCCAGTTACAGTAGGTTCACCAAAACAGAAAGGCCCATAAACTTTCCGCCGGGATATAGCACAAAAAACATTCACTTTAGGGGAATCTCATTGCATTTGTACCATCTCATGAGGATTTTCTGAGCCCCAGAATACATTATGAGTGTTAACATGTCCACTAAGGTGAAAGGTCGATTCATCACTGAAGATAACACAATCCAGAAAATCGTTGTCATGAAACATGTCTGCGAAGTTGGCACAAATCCGTGGTCTGTTGGCTTTAGAGACTGTAATAACTGTAAACGGTAAGGACGTAGCCATAAGCATTTTCTTAAAACTTTCCAAACAGTCGACACAGGAACTTGTAATTCACGACTAGCCTTCCGGACTGATTTCTTTGGGCCAGAAGTGAACGACTCTCTCACTCGCTCAACAGTATCTTCACTTACTCTTGGTCGTTCGGTGCTCTTCCCTTTACAAAGGCAGCCAGTATCTTCAAACCGATGATACCATCTACGAATGTTATTATCACTAGGAGGATCACTAATGCGGAACGCACGTTGCACAGTAACTACAGATTCAGTCTTTGCAAACTGCAAAACACAAAACGCTTTCTGTTTACTAGTCGCCATCTTTGCTACTACTGCTCTAGCAGATTGCGGCAGAAACATTGCACGAATATGTACACTGCTGCCAACAAGCAAAACTGTTTGAGTTGCTTTTTCATTTGACATATCATTTATAGCTGTAAGCTTAATGTAATAAATATCATAAAGAGTTAAAACCCCAATATTCATTTATATACACTCTATATTATAAAACTGGACAACTGCACCTGGAGTGCACCTTTCCACTACAGAGACATTTATTATAATACATGTGTAATTTTGAAACAGTATTGTACATGGGATTCTCAATAAAGCTTCTGATGCTGCTTAGTTATGCTTCCATCTGTGTGATACAAATATTCTTCAATATTGTCTTTGCCATAGATATTATCATGAAACTTTTGGTGTTGAATTAAAATTTATAAATTTTACTTAATATATGGGTATTTTCAACAATCACTTCTAAACTATATAGCACTTACAAATTATTATTATTATCCTATTATTAATATTTGACAGTATTGTATCGTGAGAAAGTGAAAATAACCAGGCTGCTCAAAGAAACAAGAAATAGTGTCTGATCTAAAAAATGTTAATAGGGATAATTATTTATCAACTATTTTGGTAAACTATACGTTGATATGGTTATAAACATTGAGAACAATAGAACCCATGTCAGTGTATTGCATAAGTCCAGAAAGAGCTGGACGTAGCTTGCTGAGAAAGGTGAACGAGGTTCACTGCAGTCATTTCCGAGCGCACTTTACACCACTCATCGACTTCATGCACTTATGAAGGAAATATTCCAAGAGAGGGCCCAATTACAAGACCCTTGTAATGCACAATATTTCCTACATAAGTGCATTGGACCGCCGAGTTAATGCACTTCTGTAGGAAATATTCCGAGAGACCTAATTACAAGAAGTCCACACAACAACCAACTGTGAAGATAATGGTCAGTAGCCAATTAGCTCAGAACAGTCCCGAAAATGTTCCTATTTTTAATAGTTGACGCGAGTTAAGTTTTAAATATAAGGTGTGTTGAAAAAGAAACGAGGCAGAGACATAATTACAGAAACCAGTAACCTGTATGTTAGAAGTATTGGCCCCAGCTGTTGAAGCACTCGTCCCACTGTGAAACAAGCCTGTCTCTTAAAAGTCCTAGGGCTGCGATGTGAGCCAGTTCTGCATGTACAGCTGGACATCATCTGAGGTGAATCGTTTGCCCCTCAGAGCCTTTTTAAAGGAACCAAAAATGGCATAATCACAGGGAGAGAGGTCTGGACTGTACTAAGGGTGGCCGAGAACCTCTCATTTAAATTTCTGCAAGAGTGCCGTAACTGTGTTGGCCGTATGAGGCTCGTGGAGCAGAATGAATCCATAGGTGAGATTGCCTGGTCGTTTTGATTTGATCCCTTGGCAAAGGTTGGTCAAGGATTGCGAGTAATGCTGGGCAGTCACTGTTGTCCATGCTGCAGGAAGTGTATCAAAAGGGGGCCATCCTGGTCAAAGAAGAATGTCAGCATAACCTTTCCTGCACTTCTTGTGTGGATGGCCTTAGCTTTTTTTGGTGGTGGTGACCCTGGATGCTTCCACTGGAGACTTTGTTTTGATTCTGGGTTTGAAGAGATGATACCATTACTGATCTCCAGCCACCACTCGAGCTAGGAACTAATCCCCTTCCCTAGCATAGCGCTGTAAATGACCAAGACAGTGGTCTATTCGACATGCTTCCTGTGTGGTTGAAGACTAAGGGGCACCCATTGGGCACACACTTTGCGCAAGAGCAATCGTTCCTTCATGATGGTGTGAACACTTCTGATACTCAATCTGACCTCAGCGGCTATAGCTTCCACTGTCACTCGGCGTTCCTGGGTAAGAGTACATCAACCACCAGAGTGGTGCTCCAAACCGTGCATCATCAGCTAATGACACCTTTCCTCTCCTGAAGCGCTTGTGCCATGCCTTGACCCTTACAAGGGATATGCAGTGTTCACCATATGCTTGTGACATACGTCAATGAATGTCCGTTCCCCCTACTCCTTTCACTGTCAGAAAAGAACAACACCTCTTTGCTCTTCTTTTGACGCCTCCATTTCACTGTTTGCAATGCGGCTGGCAGCGTTGGACGATTGATGCATGCTGCTGCTAGCTTTGTATAGTCATGTGACATGCAGGCGTGCCCTCTAGCAAAGGGCTGTGAACTTCCACACACTGGTCGGAACAACACTTCATTACACATGCTATGATATTATCATCCTGTCAACTGTGTGCGCATACCAGACTCCGGCTTGTTTATTTTGGAATGCCCTTATAAAATATGACTCCAACAAGTCTTTTAATATAAAATTAGCTTAATTTTTAATTACACTTTTAATCATAAGAATTTAAATCCTTCTGTTTAACTTATATGAAGAATGTTCAATAAAAACTGGCACTAATGCTCATACAATTTATTGTAAAAAATACATTTTGTCCACCTCAAAATACTTCCCCCCTCCAATGTAATGTATTTGTCCCATCTCCTTTGCCACTCCTGGAAGATATGTAGATGTCTAGATCATCTTGAGGATCACCTCTAAAGCTCTCACTGCCTTGGTTTCATTTTCGAACATCCTTTAAATTCGTTTTTGGCTGTTGGATTAAGGAAAAAGTCACATGGTACCAGGTTGATACTATAAGGTGGATGAGGTACCATAGAGATGCCTTTATGTGCTAGGAACTCAGCAACAGCATTAGTAACATGAAGCCTTGCATTGTCATGATGGAGCTTCCATTTTCCAATGAATTTACTTCATTTTTTAGGGATCTCTAGTAGTAATCTGTGGTGACTGTAATGTATCTTGGAATTGAGTGGGTGTACACCATCTCATAATCAAAAAATGTAATAACCTTGGCCTTATAGGCCAATTTTTGTGCTCATGCCTTTTGTGGCAGGGGTTGACCATGTTTCACCCATTCTGTGCTGCTCCACTTCATCTCTGGGTCATAACAGTACACGCATGATTGGTCAGCAGTGATGATGATTTGCCACCAAGCATCTCCCTCACCCTCAACACATCGTTTTCAATAGTGGCTCACATCAATGCATGCCTGCATTTCCTGTAGAGTAAGCAGTTGCAGTATCCATTGTGCACACCCTAGACATCTTCAATGCTATTTTAAAATTGTGGGAGTGCTCCCAATTGATATCCAAAGGATGTGTGCAAGTTGTTTCTCAGTGAGACATGAGTCATCACAAATAATGGACCCTGTTTTGTTGATTGTTGTTTCTGTTATGGAAGTAACAGGTGCACCTGCTCCCCCCTGCAATTCAGCATTTTCCCTGCCATTTTTGAAAGCATGATGCCAATGAAAACATGATCTACAATATATTGCTGAGTCCCCATAAACTCTCTTTAGATCATCATAGGTTTCAGTAGCATTTTTCTTCAAGAGAACACAAAACTTCATTGCATAACATTGATCACGAAAATCAACCCTGATGATGTTTAGAGACAGTTGTGAAATGCTTTCACTATCATAGGCTGCCAGCACTCAACTGACGGAGCTATCAGTGTGAAATTTGCAGTGGATAGTGATTGGAGTATATAGTTCAACTGCGTATGCACACGTGTTGCAAGCAGGCACGTAATGGAAGGAAAAAAAATCAGTGTCAGTCTTTATTGAACATCCCTTTGTAGGTTGATATACTACTGGAAACAAAGAACAATAATAATTTTGTCAGTTATAAACAATATTGCAAATGATTTAGTAGGGTCAAACATTGGCTTACAACAATTTCTTCAAGAAACCAATGAATACTACAAAGAATGGAAAGAAAATGTATCGACAGGAAACACAAATTGATATATAAAAAAGAGAAAAAATGAATAAACACAACAGAAGGATTGCATAGACTATATGTTAGTTTGGAAATGTATTACATAATGGCTTTTCTTTCTATTACAATCAGCAAAAATTGATTTCTAGCTTTTGAATTCACTTTTGATATTACATCGTATAAGAAGCCGCAAATATTTCAAAACATAAACAAATTAAAAAAAAACACAAGTTAAATACTCTTTAAACCTTCAAAAATATATCAATTCAAATAAAATAAAACAAATAATATCTAAGTCCAAATGTAGTTACTGCACATGTGCTGACTGTTGCCAACATTGCTTTCATAATCACCTGTTCTTTGTTGCCAATGTTAAAAGGTCAATATGTCCATAAATGAATTGGTGAAATTTTTCACTGATCTAAAGTATAACTAAACTACTCTGTAAACTAAGCTAACATTTTAACTAAACACAGGTCAAATCACCCAGATATCCTCCATCAGAATTAGATATTGTGACTGCATAGGTTAGGCAGATCCAGAAATCTGGAACAACAGAAATTTAGAACAACTTTTGCTGCAGTAAACAGACATGAAATTATTAAATTTTAGATGAGTCGCATTTTTTACACATCTGCTTCACTTTCGTACCTATTTTGAGGACATGTTTCGCAAATCTTCGTTTGCATCTACGGCTCTTGTGCGACTGACGCTAGATCCAGCGGTGTGGGTAATTCTGGGGTTGTTGCTGCCATCTGTTGATTTAGTGATGAACTGAAATGTGGGATTCTCTTCTAGCGGGATTTCAAAGTTCATTAGTTGGTTTTTATGTTTTTCTATGTATATCCTCTCCCATATGACGAGTTCACTATGTTTTTGTACGTATTTTAGTAATTCTGTGCTATCTTCAATTTCATGATTTTCAGACCAGAAATGAGCTGCTATTGCGGACTTATCAATATTTTTGTATCTTAAGTGCCTGAAGTGTTCTTTCTTTCTAGTGCCTATGTTCCTTTTTGTCCTTCCTATGTAAATTTTTTCACAGTCTTTACACTTAATTTTGTAAATGCCTGACTATTCCTCTGGTTTTATCTTATCAGTATTATTACTGTGAAGTAGGTTTTTAATGTTGTAATTGTTTTTTGTTGCCAATGTTATATTGTATTTCTTGAATATTTTTTGGAACTTTTTTGTGGCCCAGGGGTGGTAAGTAAATTTAGCAAATCTAGTTTCTTGTTTTATTGGTGTGAGAGCTGTGATCTGTTTTAATTTCTTTTGAAGTTTGAATAATTTTAGTTTTTTATCTACAAGGTTTTTTCCATATCCATTTTTAATTGCAGTTTTTAAGATTTGATGGTATTCGTTTTGATATTCTCGCTGGCTGAGAGGTAGATTTACTAATCTGTGTGTCAGACTGTTGATGGTTGCATGTTTGTGTGGAATTGGGTTGAAACTATTTGCTTTGATGTAATTATCTGTGTGTGTTGCTTTTCTATGAATGCCAATTTCTAGTTTTTCATTGCCTTTTTTGATTTTAAGGTCTAAAAAAGGTAGAGTACAGTCCTCTTCAGTTTCTACTGTGAATTGTATGCTGGGTTCTTGCAGGTTGAGTAGTTTCAAAGCATCATCTATTAGTTTGTAGGGCACTATTGCAAAGATGTCGTCTACGTATCTGTACCATGTTTTAAACATATGAGGGAAGGCTTTAGTAATATGTGTTTCGAAAAAGCTCATGTATAGATTGGCCAAAAATGGTGATAGCGGGCTTCCCATAGCTAGTCCTGAAATTTGTTTGTAATATTTTCCATCGAAGACAAAATAATTTTGATGTATACATAATTCAGTCATTGCCACATATTCTTCTATTGCATTGGCATCCAGGTTTATAGAATTTAGCCATTTTTTCAGTTGAATCAAAAGTTTGTCTAATGGAATGCTAGGGAAGAGGGAGCGGACATCAAAGGATACTAAAGTGTCATGAGGTTTTAGTTTAAGATTTTGAATTTTTTCTACCAGGTCTAAAGAGTTTTTTATACTCAGAGTATGGAATTGTGGAAAGGACTGAAATTTTTTGGTTAGCCATTTTGCCAGAAGGTAAGTAGGAGTGTTTATATTATTTACAATGGGTCTCATGGGTATGTTGGGTTTGTGTATTTTAGGCAAACCATATATTCTTGCAAGGGTAGGGTTGTCTGGTTTGATAGTTTTTTGTTCTGTAGTTGTTAAAATTTTACTATTAATGATGGTTTTTTGTACATCTTTTATGCATCGGTTGAGTGGATTAGAATCTATTTCCTGGAATTCTTTTTGTTGTAGTAACTCTAAAATTTTTTCTTTGTATGTAGCTGTATCTAAGATTACTATTTTGTTCCCTTTATCAGCCCTTGAGAAGATTACATCCTTTTTCCTTAAAGATTTAATTATCTGAATTTGTTTCAAATGTTTTATTGGCTTTTTATTTATTAAGTTTTCCAATATAGGAGCTGATTTTTTTCTAATTATATTGGAAACCATGGACAAAAATATAATTAGAAAAAAATCAGCTCCTATATTGGAAAACTTAATAAATAAAAAGCCAATAAAACATTTGAAACAAATTCAGATAATTAAATCTTTAAGGAAAAAGGATGTAATCTTCTCAAGGGCTGATAAAGGGAACAAAATAGTAATCTTAGATACAGCTACATACAAAGAAAAAATTTTAGAGTTACTACAACAAAAAGAATTCCAGGAAATAGATTCTAATCCACTCAACCGATGCATAAAAGATGTACAAAAAACCATCATTAATAGTAAAATTTTAACAACTACAGAACAAAAAACTATCAAACCAGACAACCCTACCCTTGCAAGAATATATGGTTTGCCTAAAATACACAAACCCAACATACCCATGAGACCCATTGTAAATAATATAAACACTCCTACTTACCTTCTGGCAAAATGGCTAACCAAAAAATTTCAGTCCTTTCCACAATTCCATACTCTGAGTATAAAAAACTCTTTAGACCTGGTAGAAAAAATTCAAAATCTTAAACTAAAACCTCATGACACTTTAGTATCCTTTGATGTCCGCTCCCTCTTCCCTAGCATTCCATTAGACAAACTTTTGATTCAACTGAAAAAATGGCTAAATTCTATAAACCTGGATGCCAATGCAATAGAAGAATATGTGGCAATGACTGAATTATGTATACATCAAAATTATTTTGTCTTCGATGGAAAATATTACAAACAAATTTCAGGACTAGCTATGGGAAGCCCGCTATCACCATTTTTGGCCAATCTATACATGAGCTTTTTCGAAACACATATTACTAAAGCCTTCCCTCATATGTTTAAAACATGGTACAGATACGTAGACGACATCTTTGCAATAGTGCCCTACAAACTAATAGATGATGCTTTGAAACTACTCAACCTGCAAGAACCCAGCATACAATTCACAGTAGAAACTGAAGAGGACTGTACTCTACCTTTTTTAGACCTTAAAATCAAAAAAGGCAATGAAAAACTAGAATTTGGCATTCATAGAAAAGCAACACACACAGATAATTACATCAAAGCAAATAGTTTCAACCCAATTCCACACAAACATGCAACCATCAACAGTCTGACACACAGATTAGTAAATCTACCTCTCAGCCAGCAAGAATATCAAAACGAATACCATCAAATCTTAAAAACTGCAATTAAAAATGGATATGGAAAAAACCTTGTAGATAAAAAACTAAAATTATTCAAACTTCAAAAGAAATTAAAACAGATCACAGCTCTCACACCAATAAAACAAGAAACTAGATTTGCTAAATTTACTTACCACCCCTGGGCCACAAAGAAGTTCCAAAAAATATTCAAGAAATACAATATAACATTGGCACCAAAAAACAATTACAACATTAAAAACCTACTTCACAGTAATAATACTGATAAGATAAAACCAGAGGAAAAGTCAGGCATTTACAAAATTAAGTGTAAAGACTGTGAAAAAAATTTACATAGGGAGGACAAAAAGGAACATAGGCACTAGAAAGAAAGAACACTTCAGGCACTTAAGATACAAAAATATTGATAAGTCCGCAATAGCAGCTCATTTCTGGTCTGAAAATCATGAAATTGAAGATAGCACAGAATTACTAAAATACGTACAAAAACATAGTGAACTCGTCATATGGGAGAGGATATACATAGAAAAACATAAAAACCAACTAATGAACTTTTAAATCCCGCTAGAAGAGAATCCCACATTTCAGTTCATCACTAAATCAACAGATGGCAGCAACAACCCCAGAATTACCCACACCGCTGGATCTAGCGTCAGTCGCACAAGAGCCGTAGATGCAAACGAAGATTTGCGAAACATGTCCTCAAAATAGGTACGAAAGTGAAGCAGATGTGTAAAAAATGCGACTCATCTAAAATTTAATAATTTTTCGCTTCACTGTGGTGTTCCAATACAGTTGAATCTCGATATAGACATGAAATTGCCTATCAGCTGTCTTCAAGGCTAACTCAGTGTTTTGCTGCACGAAAACAAATGAAAGAAATAACTGCGGTACACTTCAATCATCGACTGTCACAATAACCAACAAACAAATGCTGCTTCTAACATCTTGCTGGTATTTATACCTTCCCAGCCATTGTTTCTAGAAACTCGCAGACCTTCAAAGAACTTTCACAGTTGCAACAATGGGTAGAACATTCTGGAGCTTCTCTCTGTCTTCTCTCCTGCCCACGCACTTGGCTCCAGCCTGTGGCAGCAGCACAATGCCACATGGTGACAATATGCTTCCCTGTTTTTGAAGTTTCTTTGCCATAAATACTTAGGTAATAACCTAGAGTTCTTGAACCAAGTACCCTTTGCCACAGATTCCAAGAACTGCTTCTCCTACAAGAAAATATCTCCTATCTCCGACCGTTTCCAAAGGCATCATGAAGGGCAACATCACACTCCCAACATAACATACACATTTTTAATAAACCTTCATCATATGGAAACTGTACCATTATTAATTATGACAAATGGTGCAGGTTTAAAATATTACCAAATCTAACCAGAGCAATGAAACACAACTTACACTTACAAGTTTACTTACTGAATGGCATGGACAAACAAGATATTCAATTTCACAATAAACAATAAAGGTAGCTTGGTTTATTAATACTCGTCACTTGTTTATATTTATGAGACTAGTTTCAAAGGCATTCGCCTCCATTTTCAATCTCTTTCCAACTGGCATCTGTTGTTGTCTGCTCTCTCTCTCTCTGGTGGCGGAACTATGAACTTCTTTGTCAAATTATCTACTGGTGGGATTTCAAAGTTCCTCCAAACACATATAAAGGTAGCTTACTTCTAAAAATGACAGTTTTAAACCATCTGCAACATGTATGTCTTGGGTACTGGTGCAGAGGTTGGCAGCAAATGGCTGTGTAACTATCGAGATTCCTGCACTCCTATGGTTCTGTCAGTACTCACTTCAATTGGTCCGATGTTAGATTTACAAAAAATTTCTGCACAACAAAATTGAAAAAATATCCGTAATTACGGAAAATGAGATGGGGGCGGAAGGAAAAGAACTACATTAGGTGTCATGTGCTGCAAATATAGAATACAGTATTACTCCTGTTCTACACTTTTCAACAGGCTGGGAAACAGTGGTGTAAACAGGGGAGGAGTGAAAATTAAGGATACCGCTTGTATAGCTAAAAATACCTGGAGAATGTCATTAACGTTTATCAAATACAATTGTTAATTATTTATAGATTACTTTGTTCATATTTCTAGTACTTATCTCAAATATCCAGGTATAAACTAATTGTTGATGCTGCACGCCTTTGTAATTCAACTTATTCACCGGTTAGGAAAAGGCCATATATTTTTACATGATAAATGCTCTTTTTCTGCATTCACATTTGAATTATTATGTAGTATAAAGATAACAATTAAGTGAACATTGATTATGCTTATACTGCCTCACTTATTTTAGTAAAATAAAAAACTTTTTTGGGAATGTTCACTCCCATCTCAGCTGACAAATGACTAGCTGTATTAGTGATAGTGATATATTTGATCAGTCTGCACAATTTGTGTGATAAATACATGATCTCTTCATGTGAGAGATTCTGTCTTTTAAGGATGTACAGAGTAAGCTTGGTATGCGTATCTGTTTTGAAATACTAGAATGTTGTTTAATCTGAATATTTTCTTAAAACTTTGGCCAAGGATGACAGGTGAATTTCTTGCATTGGAAAATGTCTCTGTATTGCTAATATTAATATTTTTGCTACAGCTTAGTAAATAAAACTAAAATAAAATAACTTTGTCAAAAACTTAAACAATTAATTTTTAAATTTAAAGGGAGTCAATTAATGGCACTAAAAAAAAGTAAGTGTTGTTTAGTGTCATTAATGACTCCCTTTAAATTTAATTTATTACAACACTGTTTTCAACACTTCCATGAAAGGAATTATAATTAATTTTTATTTACAAAAGCTTTCATACATATTTGAACAAAGTTCTGCACCTTATTAAAAAATAAATTAGAGCATTTGGGGTCCAACCGGAGACATTCTTGCTCGTAGATTTAAAATAACTTCAGTTTCTTTGTCTTCTCTATTCAATTCAGCATAAAAGTCCAACACTTCACGAATTCTTGTTTTCACTCTTTCTACTGATGCATTATCTTTTGCAGCAGATATTGTCATGATGTCAACAAATTCTAAGGCACGTTCTGGACGCATCTCTGGTGGAACTGTTTCAAAAGCACCTGTAATAATATTTGCTATTATATACAATTTGCATATATTGTAAAGATGTAAACAGTAAAAATAACTTAATAATGATAATTATATACCTACCAGATAAATTTTTAAGAGTTTCTTTAATTTTATCATATTTTTCAAATGCGCCCTCCTTATCCATCTTATTTATAACAATCATTGCAGGCTTGTCTAGCAAGTCACCTTGGTAAAGCTCCAATTCCTGATTTTAAAGAAAAACACACTTTTGTTAGGAACATTAGTAATAGTGCAGTATTATTAGAGCTACAAACATTATGTTTATTCTTTTTTAAATATACACAAACCATTTCACCAATTTTTAATAAAAACTAAAGCACAGGTTCACCAAACATAAGTAGGGTAGCAAATTATTTTTGGTACTTTTACTATATGCACACGATAACTTGAGCGCTCGGGCTTCAAGTTCAGTAGGTTTTGTTTAACTCTGTAAACACAGATGACAACTTTGAGGCAAATGCACTATATACTCTGACATCTAGTGGCTAATATGCTAGGCTTTCACACATGTTCTATATTTCATTTTGAGCAATTTCAAGGTTAATTAGCTAACCCGTTTACAACAAATCTAAGAGCAAGACATACATTGTGGGTGTTATGGCTCTAGAATGGGGACAAACTATTGTCTACCCTCGTATAGCTGTAATCTGAATGCAACTGAACTGGCATGGGCAAAAATAAAAAATGTTTTCAGAGGATGCAACATAACTGGTGATATGTCGGCCACAAATCTGCAGAAACTTGCTATAGAAGCATTCACTTCCAGAACTGTGATGGATTGGGAAGGATACTGCAAGTAGGTCTAAGAGCTGGAAATGAAATATTAGAGAGATGATGAATAGAAAATGCAATTGATGAAATTATCATCAACAATTCAGATGATACTAGAGATGAAAGTGATACACAGGACTCGGAAATTGAAGAGTCATAAAGCGAATGAGTGAGTATTTATAGCTGTCATAATATTTGTTTTCTATTTTTATGTGTTTCATAAATAGTAAGTATATAAACATACAGCCTATCGGTACGAGTTCAACTTCTGTTTGTCCACATATCTCACACTTGCAGCGGATACCTTACCTTGTCTTACACACTATTTTGTTGAATTGTGTTTTTCTAGGTTGACCACACTGCAGAAACAAAAGAGTGTTAGCTCTCGCTTCCCCTCTGCCCGCACCACACCGTAAAACAAGCACTCAAGAAAACGCGTGCATATAGTCTTGAAAAATTTAGTCTGTAAATATTGCCTTGGATTATTAATATGAAATCCAAAAATCTGTAAAGGCTCTTATGGTTGCTGATTATGTAGATTTCTTGACTTTCTACCAATGCACATTAACCATTATACTCTATATGAAAACAAATTTCCTTATTACGCTTTCATCAGGTTAATTTGTTCAGTACTACTGAAATTATGCTGACCATACATGCTCTTTTAATTCAAAAAGTACCCAGAAGAATTTTCAGAAATTTTGGCAAATCTCTTAATATCTTTGTTTCTTTATTTTTTAATTTTAGCTTAACTAGGAATAAAATTACAATTTAAATTGCATGAACTTTTCTAACGAATGAGATATTGAATGACCAAATACACGGTTAAGGAAGAACTGTATATGTGTGATCTTGGCTTCCGGTGAAGGCCGCGTCATCTTGGTCGAAATTGCCGACGTTTCGCTCATCTTGTCGTGAGCTTCTTCTGGGCTCTTGTCCGCTCTTTGTCCGGTTGCTCCCGTTTATATACCGGTTGCGAATCTCTGCTGGTCCCGCCCCTTTGTCCCCGATTGGTTGCCTGTCTGCCAATGGGATCTTGCACCGGTGTCACCGCTTTTTGTTGGTTTTGGAGATAATTAATATTGTGTTTTGTTGTCTGGTTCGATTCCTTAGGGCTTTCTTTTCCTGTGGTATTCTTCCCTAGACCATCGTTTTGCAGAGATTGCTGTGGCAGGCCGTCGGACGCGGGATGGTCTGTTTGCTCCGCCCCTTGCTTTTCATTGGCTGATCTTCGGCCCGGAGCTGTGCTAGTAAGCAGGGCCTTCCAGGTGTCGTGTAGCTGCCTTCCATGATCTCTGTTGATGTTATTCTTTTCTTTGAAGATTTCTAAACTTTCTCGCGTCAGTCTATATGAGAAATTTTTGCAGGTGGCTAGAAGTTCGGTGTTATCAAAGTCGATGTGATGGCCGGTTGTAATAACATGTTCCGCTAATGCAGATTTTTCGGGCTGGTTTAATTTTAGGCTGCGTATGTGCTCTTTTTTACGTGTTACGATTGACCTGCCGGTTTGGCCAATGTAGGCGTTTCCACAGTTGCATCTAATTCTGTATACTCCTGGGTTTAGCAGCGGGTTGCTGGAATCTTTAGCGGGTCTGAGAAATGATCGGAGCTTTCTGGTAAAAGTGTATCGTGTTCTGATGTTGTAGTTTTTGAGGATGGTCGAAATCCGGTCGGTTACGCCTCAGATGTATGGTAAGGTGGTCCATGTGGTGTCTCTTTTTCCGAGATCTTTTTCGTTGTCCTTCTGGGAGTTTGTGCTGTTGTTGTTCTGTATTCGACGTATTTCTCTGTAGGAGTAACCGTTTGCCAGGAGGATGCTGTTCAGGTACTTCTTTTCATTTCCGATGAGCTCTGGGTTGCAAATGCGGTAGGCTCGCAGGAATAGGGTGTTCATCATTCCTCGTTTTATCGCAGGTGGGTGATGAGAGGATGCATCCAGATATCGATCGGTGTGTGTCGGTTTTCTATATACAGAACAATTTCTCATACAGACTGACGCGAGAAAGTTTAGAAATCTTCAAAGAAAAGAATAACATCAACAGAGATCATGGAAGGCAGCTACACGACACCTGGAAGGCCCTGCTTACTAGCACAGCTCCGGGCCGTAGATCAGCCAATGAAAAGCAAGGGGCGGAGCAAACAGACCATCCCGCGTCCGACGGCCTGCCACAGCAATCTCTGCAAAACGATGGTCTAGGGAAGAATACCACAGGAAAAGAAAGCCCTAAGGAATCGAACCAGACAACAAAACACAATATTAATTATCTCTAAAACCAACAAAAAGCAGTGACACCGGTGCAAGATCCCATTGGCAGACAGGCAACCAATCGGGGACAAAGGGGCGGGACCAGCAGAGATTCGCAACCGGTATATAAACGGGAGCAACCGGACAAAGAGCGGACAAGAGCCCAGAAGAAGCTCACGACAAGATGAGCGAAACGTCGGCAATTTCGACCAAGATGACGCGGCCTTCACCGGAAGCCAAGATCACACATCAAGACACAGGCCGTGGAAGCCTACGCATCCACAAGAACTGTATAATTTGTATCATAATTTTAATATTTTCCGCTATGCACTTTGATCACAGAGAATTCCTTGACTAGAGTTTGCTATGATAATCTATTATTCTGTGCTTTCTGCGACAAGTTTCATGCTTAGAAGAGTTGAAAACAGCAGAATACCACTCACTAACTTTGGACCCACTGCAAATGTGTAAAGTTCTTTTCTTTAGTCAATGTTTAATGGACCAAAGCAAGATAATGAAATGTAGATGCAATGAAGACCGTAATAATCATTCAGTACAATTTTAACATCTAAATTACCTGGAATTTTATAACTACTTGTCAAGGAGTAGCAAAAGGATTTAACAATAGATTTTTCCTGGAAGTGATGGGTGATCCACTATTTCTCGATACTGATGGTGAGTAATTGTTGGAAATTGTTTTTCCACAATAGTCATGTGTTATGGCAAAGTTTGGATTGGTAGAGTCAGACTGAAAAATTCAGTGCCATAGCTGGGATTTGTTAAGAGCAACTGGACAGAGACCACGAGATCCTTGGTTCAAATACTGGCTATGGGATTTAATTTTTCAGCCTGACTCTACCTATCCAAACTGATACTGACTTTTATGCACCTATATTTAAAATGAAATGTGTAGTATTTAATGTCCACTAAATGCTTTGACAAATGGTTCAAATGGATGCAAATATGTTGATCATAAAGGAGAATATTTTGAACAACAATAAAGCAGTTTTGAATCAGAAATTAGGCTCAAAATATAGTGTCCCTCATATTACTGCATGAACATTTTTTCTGTATGATACGTTGCATTGTTATTATTAGTAGAGTGGCCCTGAAGATAGTGCCTCTGTGCCATGGCATTGCCATAAAAAGGGGAAGAAATGCAATTTTAGATTGTTTGTACACTCAAATGTAGTCATACTTACTATTCTTTCAAAATGCAATGAAATATCTTGCCTAACAACAGAAAACCACAAAAGCTTAAGGAAGCAACTACAATTTCTCATTTCTTATATTACCATTCTATGGAACCATTTCAAAGGTTAAATGTGAGAAAACTGTTGTCAATGGATTTCATACAAACCAACTCCGGATCAAACAACAATGCAATGATTGGCGCACAAAATTCTGGAAAAATTCCACGGCAGCACTTCAAATATGGATTGAAATGTTATTACTAGTGGTGAATCTTAGATTTATTGTTACGATTTTGAAAACGTTCACAAAATGCACCCTAAAGGAAAACTATTTACATAATGAATGTCACATACAGCAAAACTAATAACTGAGTATGTGGATGTCCTTCCACCATATAGACCTAACCTAGCATCTTGCAATTTCTTTTCCTCCCCCCACCCAAAAAAAAAATAAAATAAAAATAAAATGTGTGGAGTCACTTTTTTGTCGTCACATGAAGCAATGGAACATAAGAAAAAGGTGGTTTCTGGAGTGTCTCAGGAAGAGTGGCATCATTGCTTTAAGAACTGGTTTCATTGAAAGCCAAAATGTAACAATAGTTGGGAATATTCTTTAAAATAATGAAATCATTTAAATGTTAAATTTAAAGGGAGTCGATTAATGACACTAAACAACACTTACTTTTAAATTTTCCCGGAACCTGTCTCAGAGACTTTGCCTCCATCGTCAACCGGATATCAACTGGTTCTCAGTGGTGTAGCTGGCGATATTTTGTCATAGGTCTCCTCTGGTGGCGGTTTGAACTTGTTCAGCAAGTTCCTCGAAAATGTTTTTGTAATAATTTTCAATTTTCCCTTTTTGACCATTTAACTACCTTATAACTTACATTTAATTAAAATCAAATTAATTCAGAAATATATGTGTTTGGAAGAATTTAGTAACAGTGATGTCAAAATTAATCTCAAAAACCATTTGTAGTTGGTTTATTGATACTCGTCACCTTCTTATATTAATGAGAGACTAGTTTCAAAGGCATTCCCCTCCATTTTCAATCTCTTTCCAACTGGCATCTGTTGTTATCTGCTCTCTCTCTCTCTCTCTCTCTCTCTCTCTCTCTCTCTCTCTCTCTCTCTCTCTCTCTCTCTCTCTGGTGGAACTATGAACTTTTTTGTCAAATTATCTACTGGTGGTATTTCAAAGTTCATTACGCGATCCTTATTTTTCCAGTCTCTGATTAATATAAAAAAGTAAGTGACGAAAATCAATAAACCAACTACAAATAGTTTTTGAGATTAATTCAGAAATTTCAGTTTCATGCAAGAAATTTTGGCACAGCTGTTCCAAGAAATTGCAGGTGACCTTTATATGTATTTTTATAGAACTGTTCAAAAACTAGAAGTTCAGCTGTAATTTAGCTGGAAAGACCAAGACGATTTGAGTTTCTTTAGCTAAAAGCTACATTCTACATCAGGGCTTGGAAGGAAGGCACTATAAGTGTATATTGTCCCCAATACTCTCAACAGCCAGGTAGACAGCATCAATTAAACTGGTTGAATCTTGTTATAATTGTGTGGTAGTGGTGGTCTGCATGTGCAGTGGTGCCTTGCATGTGCAATATGAGTGAACAATAAAAATTTAATCAGGATTGGAAGAACCAGTTTTGCATTTGTCCAAATTTCTCCAAATTGTGTATTATACTCTCAAGATATATATATATATTTCCATTCCATTTATTTACACATTATTATACATTTACATAATTATTACTACACTGAGTTGCTGTTTACCCTTAGGCCCAATAGATTAAATCTCTGAGATTGTCGAGCTAATGGATTCCTATTTGCATCTTATTCAAAATAGCTTCGTCAGCATTTTTCTGTATCTAATGCAGTCATAGTACAGTAAAACCTAGTTAATTGGACCCCTTTAAACCAGATTTCACTTAATCTGGACAAGCATCCTTAAAAAAAGATCTGCAAATCGCTAACTTAAATTATAGTACTGCACTAAGACAAACTTAAGGAAATAGTCCATTTTATTTTTTAGCACAGACTGTAAAATGGAATTTCTCAAGAATACCAGGAATATATTAGTGACAATGGTACATTAGATGCTCTCCTTCCTACAGTGCTGACGAGAATTAAGGCTGAAAAAATGGGTCAAAATAAGGAACAAAATATAGAAATGTACAAAAAAGAAAGTGATACAGTGAAAAGTAGTGAACATTCTTGTGAGGGAGATGAAGATAGCATTCGACTTTGTACAGAAGCCAAGAAAATTACGAGGACAAACAAAGGAGCAGCGGTACTCAGATCACACGAAGAGGAAACGGTTGCAACGCTACATGTGGTGATTGATATCTTAAACAAGGGCCTCAAAAAAGCTGCTGAAGAAATAAAGCTGCTGAAACAAGAAAAACAGGAACTTCAACTAAGGTACAGATGTTAAGCAAGGAAAAACCATACTCCTTAGTAACAAAAAGGACGCCAAACACAGAGTGTTTAGATTCAAAAAGCATTGCAACATCAAATCGCTTTGAATTACTAAGCAACCAAAGAGACGAAACCATAGCAGAAGTTAAAAGTAGTACTGAGATGCAAAAACTGCCAAAATCAAGATACAAGATAATAAACAACCAGAGAAAAAATTACGAACCTATCCAAAAAGGAAATAACGAAAAGAAGAAAGAAGATTCTAATAATAATGCTGCACCAAATACCAAGGGTGCTAAAGAAGATGCTGCAAAAGGGAACAACATGCTTGTGTTTGGTGAACCTGTAAAAGAACAAAGGCAAGAAAAGAAGAAAGATGACGGCAAGGCTCATCCTAACCTTACCGGTGCTACAATTGATACTCTGACAGGAGCTAAAAATGTGCTAGTGCTTGATGACTCAATGAGTGCGAATGTAAACATGAAAAATTCCGACAAAAAAATGTTCAGAGGCATAAAATCTGCTCAGCTATCCTCTAAAGTGAGGATAAATGTGAAAATTTTTTCGGAAGATGCAGAAGTGATAGTGTTTCACATCGGAACAAATGACTTGAGGGGTGCAATAAGACCAGAGGATGTTATGGGTGATGTGTATAGCGCTATAAGATCCATAAAAGAAAGGTTTCCAAAAGCATTGGTTGCCGTAAATAGTATAATTAAAAGACAAGATGTGTGTCAGGACTTTATCCAATGTGTAAATGAAAACATTAGATGGGCATGTGAATCCCTAAAAGTGTTATATGTAGATGTGGACAAATACCTAGACCTGTCTTGCTTAGGAAGGGATGGGTTGCATCTAAATCGTAAGGGTACTTGGAGGTTAAGTCAAGTTATAAATAATGTTGTTGGCATCATTACACAGTTCAGTGTACAGGAAACTAACTTCAGTAGCAGTAGGTGACTTGAAAAACAAAACAAAAGCTATTTTTTAGTAATATAAATACAAAAGCATCCATAGAGAAAACACATGGTGAGCAGGCTGCTGATTGGCTGCTGCACTTAAACACCCAAGGTATAGTGTCAAAACTAGATGAATTTAGCTTATTTATAGAAGATATAAAATTAAACCTAGAAGTAATTTGCTTTAATGAACATTGGCTAGGACATGAAGAAATAGCAGTTTTAAAAAAATTGAAAAGCTTTTCCTTAGCGGACCATTACTCGAGGAGCGAATCAGAACGAACTGGGTCTTGCATCCTAGTTCGTGACCACCTATTACAACACACCAAAATCAGGGACGATCTAAAAGTCTTAGGCACGGACAAAACCTTTGAAATATCAGCAGTTGACATCAGCAGTCTGAATACCTTAGTAATCTCTATATATAGGGTCCCATACTATCACACACTTAAAACATTCCTCAGCAAAACTGAATACCTGTTAAACAAAATACAAAAGAACATAATTGCCATGGATTGCAATATCGATCTGTCCAAAACAAAGGTGGTCAATGGGGAAACATTAGGAACTAATACCAGAGACATATTTCAGGGTAACCATACAAACAATTTGTATGCCAGTATTGCAGAGAACCATGGTTTTTAATTCAAACATAGATATCCAACAAGGGTCACAAATTGCTCTAAAACATGTATTGACCACATTAATAACATATGAAGAGGGGGAATGTATAGTGCAGGAAACGGGACTCACAGATCACAAAGCACTACTCATAAAGCTACCAACAAAACAATAAATAAAGCTAAAAAACCAAGCACTAGGAGTATCTATAGCATGGAAAATATTTCAAAATTTAAAGAAAAATTACGAACACAAACTGGAGCCTGATAGATTCCGTAGACACTAATTACAACATCTTTCTGAGAGAATTACTAAACAGCCACAACGAATATTTTCCAAAAAATCAAGTTTCAAAATTGACTAAAAAATACTCATTAGATTGGTGCAGTCAAGGTATAAGAGTATCTAGTGCATGCAAAAGACTGCTACACAAACTGTATAAAACAACAACAAATGTGGACTTTATCCAGTATTACAAAACATACTGTAAGATTTATAAACGTGTAATTAAGAAAGCAAAACAACGGGCTATAGAAAATTTTATCAAAAATGCCGAAAATAAAAGCAAGGCAACATGGAAAGTAATTAAAGGGGAACTAGGGTTAAGTAACACCATCATGGACAAAATACAGAAACAAGAAAATGTAACCGCGGAAGAATTAAATAATTATTTTGTTAATATAGGGAGTCATATCCGCGAACAACATCCGTCTGTACAAGAATCAAAATCGGTACTTGTAAACAACAGCTGCAGGATGCTAACACCCTTGTCCAATTTTTCCACTGTCTCGCCGGAGTTAATAATAAAGGTAATAAACAAGTTAAAAGATAAAACCTCAAAAGGCTGGGATGAATTACCTCCATTCCTTATAAGGAAATAAGTGTGCCGCTTAGCAAAATATTTAACCAGTCCTTATCCTTGGGTATTTTTCCAGACAGAATGAAGTATGCAGTAGTAAAACCTGTACATAAAGGAGGAAATACAGAACCAAAAATTTTTCAGCCAATCTCGATTCTCCCAACTTTTTCCAACATATTCGAAAACATTGTTCATTTCCAACGCATTTCGTACCTGGAGCATTATTCTAAATAATTCCCAGCATGGTTTTAGAGAAAAATGCTCAACAATATCTGCACTTATAAATCTAGTTAACGATGCTTCACAAATGTTAGACGAAAAACAACATGCAGCTTTTCTCATATGCGATAACTCAAAAGCTTTCGACTGCGTAAGGCATGACATATTATTAAACAAATTAGAGTTTTACGGTATAAACAATGCAGCATTAGCCTGGTTTCGAAACTATTTAAAAGACCGCAAACAGAGGGTAATACTCAGTAATTCTGTGAGAACAGCCCAGTCGGATTGGAAAACAATAAAAACAGGAGCTCCTCAAGGGAATGTGTTGGGTCCTTTATTATTATATATATATATATATATATATATATATATATATATATATATATATATATATATATATATTGTATAAAAACAATCTCCCAAATTGCATAAATTGTAAAACAGTCATGCATGCAGACGATACCTCTATTTTACTAAAAGGCATAAACAACGAAGACCTGCAACAAAATGCAAGAGATACACTCAGTCATTTAAAGAGATTGTTCAGCAGCAATGGTTTGAAACTAAACACCTCAAAAACATTCATTATGCACCTCGGTACTTGTGAAAAACACATGAAAACAATCTGCCAGTAAACCAGACAGATAAAGCAAAAATATTAGGAGTCTATGTAAACAAGCAGCTAAAATGGGAATATCATATATATTACATAAACAAGAAATTAAACAGTGCTTGTTTCAGTATGCATTGCATAGTCAGACCAATTTGGAAACTAGAAACATTTTATATTTTAGTTACTTTCACTCTATAATGACCTATGGAATCATACTATGGGGAAACTCAGTGGGGTGGGATGCCATTTTTAAATGCCAGAAAAGAATCATACGCATAATATCACAGGTTGGACCAAAAGAATCGTGTAGGAATCTATTTCAAAAGCTTAAAATACTGACATTACCAGCACAATATCTTTATGAGTTACTTAAATATATCCATTCAAATTATGATAAATTGTATGACTCACATATCAGCACTGTCATGAAACCAGAACAAAAAGTAGTCTGAAACCACCCATGCATAGGACGGGCCCAAATGACCTTGTTGTCGATGGGCCCTAAAACACCACACACTCACTCACCCCCATGCATAGGTTAACATTATTCGAAAAAACTCCACTCTACGCAGGCATAAAGGCCTGTAACAGACTGCCAACCCAACTGAAAACCATAAAGAACAAAGATTTATTTAATAAGAAATTGAAGAACTTGCTATTAGACAAGGCCTAAGCCGAATATATGTGTGATAGTATGTAACCCTAATTATAGTACCTCAATTTTGTAAATAGTGTTATGTAGATACATGTAGGCTTTCCACTTTTAGTATTGTATTTTCCAAACTACTGTAACTTAGCTTATAATCTTATTGTAAATATGTGTAACAATTTTTGATTTATCAATGTAATTTTCACAATCTGATGAGTCACCTGTTTACAGAGCTCTTGCTCATTCTGTATGTAAGCGTTTGTGACAATAAAGCATCTTATCTTATCTATTTCTGCAATAGGGCTTGTAACTCTTAACCTTCCCCATTCTTACTGTACCTGCAACAGGGCTTACAACTCTTGTCAGAAAGGTTAGGTTAACATTTGCCTTTCTCAGTCATTAAGCTAAAGAAACAAATCGAGTGTATAATGTTGTTTAGTAAACCTACACTTTCATTGGGGAAATGCAAGCATAAATCACTTACACAAGAAACTGAAAAGTATAGAAAGGCTTGAAAATGGTGCCACTGTGTGTGTGTGTGTGTGTGTGTGTGTGTGTGTGTGTGTGTGTGTGTGTGTGTGTGTGTGTGTGTGCGTGCGCGTGTGCATGTGTGTGTGTGTGTGTGTGTTTTTTTAGATTCATGATTTTCAATTTCGTAAGTGCAGTAAACAGCATTTTGAACTCCATACTGACGAATGCATGGAAGAAACTTTTGTATGATCAGAGTGTTAAATTAGACACAAATGCAATTCAATTAAATGACTTTCACCAAACAGTGGTTGAGGAGGCGAGAAACTTGTTAGAGTAGACAAGATCAAAGACTGGTTTGACAGAGATGAAGATGATGATGACTGACAAAGAAATTGTGGAAAGTGTAAGCAATGCAAGAAACACTAGTAACGAATATAAGGCCGAGGATGTGGATTTTGGAAAGTCAAAAGTGAAATAGCATCTGAATTGTGTAATAGACATTGTCGAGAAAACTGACAATAAACAGATTTCTGCAAACTACCTTCACATGAGTCGGGCCCAAATGACCTTGTTGTCGACGGGCCCTAAAACACCACACACTCACTCACCTTCACATGAGAAGCCTTTGTGATCTCATTCTGAAAAATGTGATAAACCACAAAAGATAACTGATAGTTTCTTCAAACCAAAGATATAAAGACAGTGCAATTAAACTCATGTATGTCTAGTGTATCTTACGGTGTAATAAAATTACACAGTATACACTCTAATTTCATTCACAATTTTTCTCTGTACTGTTCATTTCCCTTAATCTGGACTTTTGATAATCCAGACAACATTAAGCCCCAATTGGTCTGGATTAATGATGTTATATAGTATTGGCTTTTTCTGCTTTAACTATAACTATTGCTTTGTCATTCAGTTATTTAATCTTTATTAAAGAAGACAATATTATTCTGCAACATTTCTCTTTGACTACTGTTTT